>JALAZF010000007.1:23167500-23592500 GCA_022829125.1 Lathyrus tuberosus | reverse complement strand
TGCCTTGGTGGGTATAGACCTTTCATTAAAATCTGGTTCATAAGGTAATGATACAATATGTTGCTTTCTATCCCAAAAGGCATTGGGATGTTCAGCACATATTTCTTTTTCAAACTTTTGTTGTAATAAAATAATTTTATCTTTTATTGCTTTGGATTCTATCTGGCTTTCTATTCTTTTATAATGAATTTATTTATTTAACATATTAATATGTTTTTTCTTTCGAGATATTAGATTAACAGTAGGAGATGTAGAAACATCTTGAACATTATTTAAGTCTTTTATTCTAGGTGATTCAAAAAACTGAAAACTAACTTCCCTTCCCAGGGCTTCTGAAGTTATAGTCATATGTGTGACTTTAAACGGGTATAATAGGGATAAAAAGGGAGTTCCTAAGATAATATGTTGATGAATATTTTTAACTAATAAAAAATGAGTTTTATAGCAAACATGATCTTTACAAATTTTTTCATCTGTTAATTTATATTGAACTTGTAATCTTTGACCTCCTACACCCTTTAAACCTTGTAATGTTTTTTCATAATACTTTGTGGGGATTAATCCTTCTTGGATGCAGTTCATATCTGCACCAGAATCAATTAATGCTACAAGATCAAACATTTGATCTTTAATAACTAAGGTAATTGGACAAAGCCATTTATGAGTAATCATTCTATTTAATGTGGCAATATAAGCGGGACTGTCTCCGGTCGTTCTAGGAGTATCTTCTCCCGTTGAAGTACTAGTTGCATCTTTACTTAATATTTGTTTTTCCTTTAATTCTAAATATTTTATTTCTAACTCTAAATCTTTTACTTTTAGTATTTCTATCTCTTGTTTCATACTAGAGATTTCATTTTGTAAATCTTTAATAGTTACTTGAGGAATAACAAGAGGTTTGAATCTATTCATAATTTCTTTAAATTCTATTTTCTGAACGGTATTCTTCTGCTGTTCTTCTCTTTCTATCATCGCTTTAATTTGTAACATGAATTCTTCCTTTTGAGGAGATTCAGGCATTTATTTTAATATATTTATTAGAGTGTCAGCTTGTTCGCTAGTGATGACATGAACTATTTTAATACACTTGTCGCAAGAACATAATTCTGACCCAAACAATAATCTTCTTCTGAATTTATTTCTGAGTCAGAACTATTTAGTTGATTAAGGTTATCTTCTTCATAAGAAGATTCTTCCGACGAAGTATTAGATGAGTCTATGGATGACAATTATCCGTACCTGCGGATATCCGTGGATAAAATCCGTCACGGATATGGGGCGGATAACTTAATGGATATCTACGGATAAAATAAATAGATATTTAAATATCCGTTTGTTAATGGATATGGATATGGGTTTAATGATATCTGTACCCGCGGATATCCATATCCGTTAATAAATTATAAAAATCATTTAAATATCATTGGTTTATTATACCTTATCTTTTCATTTTCTAAAATAAATAGTCTTATTATATTTCTTTTCTTTTTTAAATTTTCTTTGAAGAAAACCTTTTACATTTCATTCAAATTCTATTAGCCATTTCATATTTAAACTCTTCAATACTTCATACCTCACTTCAACAATTTCACAATCCAACTAACTAGTGTTGTCATTCCTCTATCGAACCAGTGTCTCCCTGCCTACTTCTCTGTCGTTCACTCTTCCATCATAACTCACAATCACAATATCTTTTAATTGTTTAGTTAAAATGAAAAGTATGGATATTATGTTTGGATCTAATTATATTTTGGTGAATAAGAAGAAAATTAATGTGATGAAATTTTATTGTTAAATTAAGAGCGAATTGTATGGATATTATATGATAATAATTTTTTGTGTCTTTAAAAAAAGTTAAAAGTATATTTTAAAAAAATAATTTTCATAAAAAAATATTATCCATGGATATCTGTAAATATCCACGGATACCGTAAAATCCGCGGATTACCCGCTTAACGGATATCCACATGGATATGGGGCGGATATGGATATCATATTTATTCAATGGGGCGGATACAGATATCATAGTATCCGTCCCCATGGATATTCATTTACATCCCTAGATGAGTCGTCGTTTAACATAATATCTTTTAATATGTTAATTAAATTTTCTTTTATTTCTTTATTAATTTCTAACTTCTCTATTTCATTAATTCTTTGCTTAACACGACAAGTTTTTGCGTAATGACCAAAACCCCCACATTTGAAACATTTAATGTCAGATTTGTTAGAATCCTTAGCAGTCTTCTTCTTCTTATGAGGTTTCTTATATGTTTTCTCGCCAGAAGTTCCTTCAAGATTCTTTGAATAATTTCTTCGTTTTTTATATGGTTTATAACTAGAAGTTTGTTTGTATTTCTTCTTAGCTTTCTTACTAGGAGCTCTAATAGGTTCTATTCCAAATTGTTCACAGAACGAACCTAGTTCCTTAATACTTTGGTTTAATTCAGATTTAATTTTATTTTGAATCTTAAAATCTGTACAAATTCCCATTCCGGTTTCTATAATTTGACTAAATATTTGACCAAAAGATAACACAGAGTAAGAAATTACTCCATTGCTTTTGGCTTTAATAGCCATCCTAACCTTTTCTGCTAAAAGTCTAGGTAATCCCGCTATAAATCGTTCTTTCCAATAATCTGCTGCCCCATCAGGCCTATTACATAGTTTTGATAAAAACATATCTTTATACCAACGATAATCACTCATAGTAGGGCAATAAAGATTAGCTAATTGATCTGCAGCTCTATCTTGGATTTGGGCTGGGTCTCCAACAAAATGTTTAGTAATGGTATATAATAAAGTATTCACGACGTCTTTTTCGCCAGAGGTGTTTGTAATTGGGTCAAGTTTTTTGGCTTCTAATATAGCGGTTTTTTCTTCAGTACTAATCATATTATCCCACCATCCCTTTAATTGGCCAGTAAACCCAGTAATTAATAATATTGCTGCTTTTTTTATCTGTATTATTTGATATGGATTTAAAAGTTGTAGCTGCCATGGTCATTTCTTGAATAGTATTTAAGATGTTTTGCTCACTATGACCATCTATGTTCCACTCTACTATTGAACTACCACTGTAAGAGCTAGAGACTATATCCCTTGCTTCTTCAAATCCTACATCCGGGAAACTTGGGCGAGGATAATAATTTCTAGTTTTTCCTTGATAGCCCATGTTTTTCTTAATTCTATTTATCTCTAAATCATCATCATCTCTAGTTAAGGTGTTAACTTGAGGGGTGGTAACGGCTAGTTTGGTTAATTTTCTTACGAGATCATTAATTAGGTCATCTTGGTTGGGTCCTAATTTTATTTCTTTCAATTCTTTTTCAGGAACATTAACTAGTCTATATATAGGTCTGTGTGGGTCTAAGGGAAAATCTTTATACGAGTCTATTATTTTAGGTATAGGTGGAAGGGATATTAATTGATTTTCTACCCTATCTAGTTGTTCAGCTATTGTTCCTAATAGCGTATTAGAATAATTTAACTGAGACTGTACTTTTCCTATGTCTGTATTTGCTGGAAATTTAAATGGATATGCTTCCAAAGCCACACTATGTTGTTCTATTTTAATAGCTTCTAGTGGGGGATGAACAGATTCAACTGTTTTATCTGTCAAGGTTGTCCATGTTTTTGTAATTTTAGTATTTTCATTAACAGAAGTTTCGCTAATAAAAGGATTAATTATATCTTGTTCTTCACAATATTCTTCAAACCAATTGAAGAAGTAAATATTAATTCTTTTCCTATTAATATATTCATAAAATCTTTTAAGATAATAATCTGTTTGTTTTTTAGAGAAAGTACTAAAAGACCAATGTCTTTTTTCTTTATTATAATCAGCTTCAAAATCTTGTCTAATCCAAGGTTTGTCTATCTCGAATTCTTCTTCTACTTCTATCACATGGAGAATTTGAGAGGTTGTGGGAGACATAGGGGGAGAGTCGCTTCTACCTATGTTTTCATATATTGGTTGGGGAATATTTGGACCAAAATCAACTCCGGCCAGGTTAATGTCAAGGGTCGAATCAAAGGATTTTCTAGAGTCAATACTTGCTCTAGAACTAAGGGGTTCCTCAATCCTCATGGATTGACTTTTATTCATTCTAATTCGAACACTACCATTCTCTTCTAAAATAAATTGTCTAGGTCTTCTAGACTCTATTTTAGGGGGAGGCATAATTTCTTGTAATACCCACTCTTCTGGCAGCTTAGATCTAATGCCAGCGGCCTTTAATATTTTTGGAGTAGTAATATTAGATCTTCTTAAGTTTGCTTCAACAATAATAGTTTCATTTTTAGGTGAGCTTCATTTTGCTTTAAAATCATAATTAATATTTGATACTTTATATTTAATTCTATAACAAATATCAATAATGGCAACGCTTTCATAAAATATGTCGTCCATGCATTGTATGTTAATAACTAAAGAGGTTGGAGTAAAACTATCTTCTAAGTTCATAGAATAATTAGGATAGCAATTAAAATAAATAGGACCATCATTTAGATTTGATTCAAGTATAGCAATAATGGATTCCAAAAAAGTTTTTATTCTACTATCGCGCAAAATTAGTAGTATTGGAGTGTTTAATCCTAGTTTATGTAAAGGTTTAACAGCAACTTGTATTAATCCTAAATGAATAAGTGTGCGTGTGTGTGGCCTAGTGGGGAAATACTTGGATCTTGAGAGTGTGCTCCTCTTAAGATCTCAGGTTCGAATCCTGCTGGGTACAAATTGCTTATTAAAAAAAAATCCTAAATGAATATATATAACTAATCTCCGGTAATCTCCAGTTTTGTATTTTATTTTCCATTTATGCTATTTCTAATTCATGGTTTTGATATTTATCTTGATCAGATCTAGCTTCTAACTCTTGAGGGGATAGACCAGACGTCACTATTGCACGATCTCTCCTAGAAGAACCTAGTTCACTCAAAGTTCTAAGTATCCTAGACATACTTCTTATTTTCTCACAAGTATCTTCTTTATCTTTCTTCTATCGCGGGAACACAAGGACACAACTGGTTGTGGGAACACCAACTTAACCTCACCTGGGTTTTCAAAAGGCTTACCAACACAACTTTCCAAGCTTACCAACGCCAGAAAATCAAGAAACTGAAAATATAAACTTGAAAATAATTAGTCAACCAATTTATTTAAAACGTTGAGTAAACTTTAATCTCTACGAGCCCTCTTAGGGATGGCAAGTTTACCCATCCCCAGTGGGTACCCAGAAAATTACCCACAATGGGTAGGGTAAAAACTCGCAAAAATTGGCACGGATACGGGTTCGAGTAATTACCCACTTAAATAAGCGGGGATGGGTGCGGGGATGGGCACCTTAGTACCCAACCCGCCCCATACCCGCACAATATATATTTATATATTTTAATTTATATTATTATATAAAAATAAATATTTATAAAATTAAAAAAAAAACATTAATTTTAAATTACTACATATTTAATATACGTGATCATTTATTTCATAATTCAACAATAAAATTTTTTAAAAACTTTTTAATATATTTAAAAACTTAAAATATTATGATATTTTATACTTGATATATTTATTTTTATTAGAAATGCGGGTAACGGGTACGGGTACAAGCACTTATATACCCATAGGGTACGGGGATGGGTGCCAATTTTGATACCCAAGCGGGTATGGACTCGGGTACGGAGATTTTTTTCAACTGCGGGTATGGGGACGGGTACTATAGTACCCTACCCATACCCTGCCCATTGCCATCCCTAAGCCCTCTTGCAACAGGCTCTGATACCATAATAAAATGATGGATCGTAAATGCAAGTAATTGTTTTAATAAGTTCTGAGAAACAAAAGGAAACTCATAAAAAGTAATGAGAGAATAGGGGAAGATCATCAAGGAAAATATCTAATTCAGTTGTTAATAAAAAGGTGATTTGAAAAGTTAAAATAAGGAAGAAGATATTAACACAAAACATTTTATTGATATATATTGAAAAGTTTACAGAGGGATTCGAAGATTCAAAGATGGTTAGGCTTAGAGAAATTTTCGATGCCCCTTAACAAGAGAAAATGCTTCCTTATATAGACTAGAAGGAAGACTACAGACTAACTGACAGCTGTCAGTTTAACATAATTACAAAACACAAAAGCTAAAGGTGAAAATGACCTAAAGCCTAAAGAACAAACAGCTATACATAATTGTCAAAAGAAAAAATAAAGCTGAACGGCTTTGTCTGCCATGATAATGAAGTGTTGATAAGAACGAATCCAGCTCTGCCAAAAGTAAAGATAATGCTTGCTTTAATGATTGTCTGCCATAATGCTTCTTAGTATCTGTCACGATCACATAATGGATTAATCCTGTAGATCTACAATGCCATAACAATCATCTTCGTTAACTGGGGTAAAGCTTTGAGAAGATCCTACTGAGTCTTCATCATTGTTAATGTCTGATTCAGAAATGGCTGCCTGTAATTTTTTAAGAAAATCCTTCTTGTTGGAGGATGAAGATAATTCTGCTAAGAACTTAGACTTTTCAGCCAAAAATTCGCTCTCTTTGACGGTATCTGGACCTTTAATGAGATATCTGGGATTCTTCTGAAACCAAGCTTGAATCATGGACTCGCCAATAAAACTTGGATTAAATTTATTCCACCATTTAATCTTGTTACATCTAATGATCCAAAAAATACCGGAGTCTGGGACAGATAATTCCTTTTTGAATGTCCAAGAAGTAATCCAATAAATTCCTAAATACTTAATATTACATTTGATTAAGAGCAATATCAATCTTACATTGTCTGATTCGAATCACCAATTAAATCAAATGAATTTTAATGAACATGTTTACTTCACTAACAGGCAACTATAAAGCTATGATGATGTGAGAATCATAAGCTCAAAACTTGGGCAATACTGTTACCATTATTGGATTTGTTCAAACCTGACTTGTTCTAGGGTGTTTGATGAGATCACAATGTATATATTTAAGCAAGAGAAAGAAGTAACTAGTCTACCCGATCTATAATATTATTTGTATTTGTATTTAATAATGTTTGTCAAATTGCCATATAACAGGGTTAATATTTGCCAAATTGCCATATAACATGTTTATCTGATTTAATGAAGTTTATTTGAATTATTTGATTCTATTCTCCTGCAACATATATTTGTATAACTAATTTGCAAAAAATTGCATTGAAGTTCTAAAGACCAAAAACGAGTTCAGTCAATTACAATATAAAGAATCAAAATTTAAATCACGTGGTATACAACTATATATGCGTTTATATTATCTACAAACCCTATCAAATCAATGCTATTAAAATTCCAGAAGGAAAAAAGTGTAGTAATATCACTTCTCTCGTGTGGTCTGAAAAAAATAATACTATTCTCAATAATACAACACTTACGAGCTAAAGGTATACTCAAAAAATGGCCAAAATCAGAAAAATTGCCACTGTAAATGCAAAAGCAGGTTTTATCTTTAATGAATGACTAGATGGTGTTCTTTCTGGATCATTAGACTGATTAGATGTTTTTTCAGGATTCACAGCCATAGCAGGAGAAACAGCAGGAGCATAAGATCGGTTAACAGGTAAACTCGAGAGTTCATCATAACCTGATAATAACATAACATAACATCATTTCTCATGTAACAATAACCAATGAAGCAGTAAAGGACAAGATGCTATATTCTGAAGCATAATAAGGTGAATTGTACTCACAGTTAGATTCTCTCCAACCCAGAGTCATGTTCTTGCGATCGAAGACTATACGGTAACCGGTCATGAAGTTTTCTGCATGAAAAGAAACAAGATGATCAATGTTGTAATTATACTTATTAAAAGCGCTTCAATTTGGTTATCATACTCACGTCCAATGATGTTCAGATTGTTGCTTTTTAAGACAGCCAAACAAAGAACATTGCTGCTACCATCCTGAAATGAATACCAAAAGAAGCATTCATGAAGTTAAGAGAGATACAAAACATTATATACCAATTTCGGAATAATTTTTTTCTAGAAATCGTGCTCGTACCCCGTAACTAACCATTACTATTGGGTCCTTGACATAATAATTGTCTCCGCCTTTCATCGTTAGGTTAACAGTGGGAACGTGAACCGTCGTCTGGTTTGGGCTGCAAACAAAGTTGAAATTGTAACTAATTTGCAACTAATACAGTTTGCTCTTGATTACAATGAGCGCGTGATACACTTTACATAGCGAACATAACAAATCTTAACTAACTTGTAACGAACTTCAACAAACTTCAATTATATCTAACAATAAGTTCTTGGTGATCAATATGAAATGAAAAAAGAAGAGAAATCTCTTCAAGCTATAATCACCTGAGCTCGTAGCAGTACTCAAAGGGAAGATCATCAGATTCAGAAGCTGAATGCCTTTGGAGTTTAATGTTTGAATCAAACTGCAAAAACAGCATAAAAAATTAAGAAAGAACGCAACTGATATATACATGAAATGAAACTCTAGTTACCTTGTTGAAAAATTATAATTAATTAAGATTACTTACAGTTTGAGTAATTTGCTTATAAGCCGGGTTGTTTAGGTATGTAAACGAGGTTCCAGTGTCAAATATTACATTTAACTCGAGATCAGCAACATTTCCTCCCACAATAATTTGGGTGACCGTGATGCTGTAAGTCGAGCTGCAAAAAAATAGTGGCCATATTAATTAAAACTTCAAAGTAGACGCTCGTCGTCGTAGAAGTTTAGAATTTGACATGTTTCAATGTTTGCATATAAGGGACCATTTCGTGTTCGAGAAAACATGAAAAAAGAATCTGTGAGATATATAAATATATCGTACACTAGTAATCACTTACTGCAATGGTCTAATGTTGAATGGTGTTTTTCCTTGGTACAAGCTGGTGTTATTATCCCCAAATGTGATTCTTCCATAACCATCATCACCAAAACACATTGAAAATGAATTTGAAGTTAGGCCTTGTTTGGCTAAGACACTTGGAACAGATATTTCACTCATTCCTAATCCAAACAAACCATTTGGAGCTGCCCCGGTCAGAAAAGCACCGGTCTGAACTTGTCCACAACTGCAACATATTCAATGACAAATACAAATATAAAAAACCAAGACCAACCAAAAACCAAATAATTGATTCTATAACTAAATTTGCGACAGAAATTTAGATGCTGAAAACTTACCCAAACGGAACGGTCGGGTTGGCCAGTTTAGTTTGATCACCATGATCTGTGATTAGATGCAACACATCTTCCACCAAGAAACCAGAAGATGAAGTATTTTCTGATAGATATTGAACTTGATATGGACAAGTCCCACCAGATGAAGAAGAACAAAGTGCCGGCTGCCCACAAAAGCTGCTATTGCAGGCAACATTTTTACTAGTGGATGATTTCTTATTATCATAGATATTAAACTCAATTTTCTGTAAGCAACAAAAAAAATATCATTAAATCTAACTTTCAACCAAAAGATATTGGCGATATTATCAGAGCCGTCTTTAAGGGCGTGCATGACAACCATATCACATATCCAAAATTTGTCGCAGTTAAACTCTAACTAAATAGAAAGTCATAAAATGTTTGTCTCATGGTTAAATAGAACCTCTATTTATTTTATCAGGGTTAAATCGCGACTAATCTACACAGGGTACCCATAAACTTGAGACGACTCCGGATATTATAGTAATACAAGACTTAAGTATACCTGTCGTGATGATGTCTGTATACCACCATGGACACATTTGGTACAATTGCAAGGGAGCCAGAACAAGTCACTTCCAGTATCCAATGCAACAAGAAACCATGAAGATGGTGTTCCAACAGAAACATTCGCAAAATGCAAACTGAATTCCAAATAATCATCAATATATTGAACAAGAAAAATAAAATAAAATTAAAGTAACAGAAAATTAACAAGTGTTAGAAAAAAAAAACTTACTATCCAAACGAGGGAATCTGGTAAGTGGAGTTATCGGGAGAAAACGTAAGAAGTTTCTGATCAGTATCACCGCCGTCTGCGAGGCGGCGAGCGTGAAACACGCGGTCTCTGTGGGCCATAGCAGCGTAATATTCACGAGTTCCCTTGTCGGGTAGTTTGTCAATACCGAAAATACCCTTGACCGGTTCGGAATAGCGATGGTGGATGTCAAAACCGAATGAACTTGAACCATAGCTTCTATGTGATTGTGAAATTAGACATAATAATAACGCTAATAACACTAAAGCCATGAATATGTTGATGAATTGAATTGAAGATAGCTATAGTTTTTGATGTGAATATGTATGTATATGTAATAGTGTGTTTTGTGCGTGTGGAAAAAAATGTTGAAGAAACATGTAAGAAAGTTCCGTGTATATTTGAAATGTTCAATTAATAATAAAATTATTTTTTATTTTCTATGTTTTGGTTTAAGATTCGTCAAAAGTGTTTTGGTGAAGCGCGATCGGTGTTGATTTGGCGAGAGGTTGGAGACTTGGTTTAGCGTATATTGACTTCTTCTATGTACTCCTAGTGTTTATTTATTTATTTAATTAATTAAGTTTGGTGAACAAATAAAGTTTGGCCGGTGAAAATCGGTATTTTAGTGGTGAAGAACAGAAGCCAACTCCAGCAACAACGTGAACTACATTTTTCTGGCCAAGTTGTTTAGTACTGCTTAGTTTGTTTCGTAATTTTTTTAAATGATTTCTAGTTACGTGTTTTTATTACATAAAAGTTAACAATTTTTAAAAAAAAATTCAAATAAAAGATTGATTTAAATATATATTTTTTATTTTATTTTAGATAAATCATCTTTCTAATTTTGTAATATTAAAATTTTAGATGTTTAGGTGTTTGTTATAATATACTACCTCCGTTTATTTTTAAGTGTCATTTTTCATTTTTTACATATACTAATAAAATTAATTATTATGGTTACTTTTCAAATCATAATTCTCCTTTTACCTATAATACCCCTACTTCTTTATTACATTTATTTAACTTTTGCTCTCTCTGCAATAAATACATAGGGATAATTTTGACAAAAGTGCAATTAATACTTCCTTGAACTTTGCAAGTGACAATTAAAAAGAAACAAAAAATTATTCTAAAAGTGACACTTAAAAGGGAACGGAGAGAGTATCTGTCATTTTTGGATTTAGGGTATATGATTGTGCATTTTAATTTATTTTTCAGGCCATCTCAAAATCGTACAATTAGGTTAAGAATTCATCATAGGAAAAAACTAGTAGAAACACATGTGAAATGGTACATTAATGGAGTAGTCTCCGAAATGAATTGGAAGCGGGATGTGGACTATATGTCCAAAATACAGTTGGAAAGAATGATAAAAAAAATAAGGGATATACCAATATCAAGTGTTTGTGGTACTAGAACCATGGGTATTGCTTTAGTCATGACCTTATACCCCTTAATTGTGATGCTGATGTTCTTAAGTTTATTGAGGATGCTAATGGGTTTGAATTGGTAAATGTGTGTGCAAAGCATGACATTGGTAATCCTGAAATGATAGATGATGTATAATTAGTTCGTGATTGTGCTGAGGAAGTACACTTTAATGATGAATTTGCTCGAAATTTTGATGACGAGGAAGTAGAAACTAAGAGGGATGATGATGATGTGCAAGTTGGGAGTGAAAATGTTGAGGATGAAGTGCATGTAGGGACTCAAAATGTTGAGGATGAATTACATGAAGGGAGTGATAATGTTGACCCAGACTATGTTGGAAGTGAAGATGTTGAGGACAATGTTGGTGACAATGAGTATGAGCATAGTGATGAGATTGATGATACGGATTAGACCACAATCCTACCTTTTGATAAGTTAGTTAATAAGGTGAACAATTCTGATCCAAACAAACCATTTGGAGCTGCCCCGGTCAGAAAAGCACCGGTCTGAACTTGTCCACAACTGCAACATATTCAATGACAAATACAAATATAAAAAACCAAGACCAACCAAAAACCAAATAATTGATTCTATAACTAAATTTGCGACAGAAATTTAGATGCTGAAAACTTACCCAAACGGAACGGTCGGGTTAGCCTGTTTAGTTTGATCACCATTATCTGTGATTAGATGCAACACATCTTCCACCAAGAAACCAGAAGTTGAAGTATTTTCTGATAGATATTGAACTTGATATGGACAAGTCCCACCAGATGAAGAAGAACAAAGTGCCGGCTGCCCACAAAAGCTGCTATTGCAGGCAACATTTTTACTAGTGGATGATTTCTTATTATCATAGATATTAAACTCAATTTTCTGTAAGCAACAAAGAAAATATCATTAAATCTAACTTTCAACCAAAAGATACTAGCGATATTATCAGAGCCGTCTTTAAGGGCGTACATGACAACCATATCACATATCTAAAATTTGTCGCAGTTAAACTCTAGCTAAATAGGAAGTCATAAAATGTTTGTCTCATGGTTAAATAGAACCTCTATTTATTTTATTAGGGTTAAACCGCGACTAATCTACACAGGGTACCCGTAAACTTGAGACGACTCCGGATATTATAGTAATACAAGATTTAAGTATACCTGCCGTGATGATGTCTGTATACCACCATGGACACATTTGGTACAATTGCAAGGGAGCCAGAACAAGTCACTTCCAGTATCCAATGCAACAAGAAACCATGAAGATGGTGTTCCAACAGAAACATTCGCAAAATGCAAACTGAATTCCAAATAATCATCAATATATTGAACAAGAAAAATAAAATAAAATTAAAGTAACAGAAAATTAACAAGTGTTAGAAAAAAAAAACTTACTATCCAAACGAGGGAATCTGGTAAGTGGAGTTATCGGGAGAAAACGTAAGAAGTTTCTGATCAGTATCACCGCCGTCTGCGAGGCGGCGAGCGTGAAACACGCGGTCTCTGTGGGCCATAGCAGCGTAATATTCACGAGTTCCCTTGTCGGGTAGTTTGTCAATACCGAAAATACCCTAGACAGGTTCGGAATAGCGATGGTGGATATCAAAACCGAATGAACTTGAACCATAGCTTCTATGTGGTTGTGAAATTAGACATAATAATAACGCTAATAACACTAAAGCCATGAATATGTTGATGAATTGAATTGAAGATAGCTATAGTTTTTGATGTGAATATGTATGTATATGGTTGAGTTGAGTTTAGTAATAGTGTGTTTTGTGCGTGTGGAAAAAAATGTTGAAGAAACATGTAAGAAAGTTCCGTGTATATTTGAAATGTTCAATTAATAATAAAATTATTTTTTATTTTCTATGTTGTGATTGATTGTTGCATGGAGAAAGATGCCGTATGTTTTGGTTTAAGATTCGTCAAAAGTGTTTTGGTGAAGCGCGATCGGTGTTGATTTGGCGAGAGGTGGGTCCCGGAAATACTACGGTTGGAGAATTGGTTTAGCGTATATTGACTTCTTCTATGTACTTCTAGTGTTTATTTATTTATTTAATTAATTAAGTTTGGTGAACAAATAAAGTTTTGCCGCTGAAAATCGGTATTTTAGTGGTGAAGAACAGAAGCCAACTCCAACAACAACTTGAACTACATTTTTCTGGCCAAGTTGTTTAGTACTGCTTAGTTTGTTTCGTAATTTTTTTAAATGATTTCTAGTTACGTGTTTTTATTACATAAAAGTTAACAATTTTTTTAAAAAAAAATTCAAATAAAAAATTGATTTAAATATATATTTTTTATTTTATTTTAGATAAATCATCTTTCTAATTTTTTAATATTAAAATTTTAGGTGTTTAGGTGTTTGTTATAATATATCTGTCATTTTTGGGTTTAGGGTATATGATTGTGCATTTTAATTTGTTTTCCAGGCCATCTCAAAATCGTACAATTAGGTTAAGAATTCATCATAGGGGAAAATTAGTAGAAACACATGTGAAATGGTACATTAATGGAGTAGTCTCCGAAATGAATTGGAAGCGGGATGTGGATTATATGTCCAAAATACAATTGGAAAGAATGATAAAAAAAATAAGGGATATACCAATATCAAGTGTTTGTGGTACTAGAACCATGGGTATTGCTTTAGTCATGACCTTATACCCCTTAATTGTGATGTTGTTCTTAAGTTTATTGAGGATGCTAATGGGTTTGAATTGGTAGATGTGTGTGCAAAGCATGACATTGGTAATCCTGAAATGATAGATGATGCATAATTAGTTCGTGATTGTGCTGAGGAAGTACACTTTAATGATGAATTTGCTCGAAATTTTGATGACGAGGAAGTAGAAACTAAGAGGGATGATGATGATGTGCAAGTTGGGAGTGAAAATGTTGAGGATGAAGTGCATGTAGGGACTCAAAATGTTGAGGATGAAGTACATGAAGGGAGTGATAATGTTGACCCAGACTATGTTGGAAGTGAAGATGATGAGGACAATGTTGGTGACAATGAGTATGAGCATAGTGATGAGATTGATGATACGGATTAGACCACAATCCTACCTTTTGATAAGTTAGTTAATAAGGTGAACAATTCGGATGTGGGTGGATGACTTTGACGTGTTGCATACACCACCTGCCAGTGATGATGGTAAGGAACGTGAGAGGTTTCCAACTTATAAAACTGGAGAGGTATTCAAGTTTCAACTAGGCATGATGTTCAACAACAAAGAGATGGTTAGGGATGCTTGGGAGGAGTATGCATTGGAGATGAAGAAAAATGTTGCATTAAAGAAAAATGATGAAAAGAATATGGTAGTAAAATGCATGGATATGTGCAAGTTCTACATGAGAATTTCTAAAAGGGTAGGGAACCAATATTGGCAAGTTGCAAGTCTAGTTAGTGAACACACATGCCATAGAACTGCACATAATAGGCAAGCAAAGACAACATGGTTGACCAAGAAATTTGCACATATTCTAAGACACAACCCTAAAATGAAATAAATGGGATTGATTGATGAAGTTGTTGATAGATGAGGAGTGAAGTTGTCTCATGATTAGGCATATAAAGCCAAAAGAAGGGCGATGGATTTGATCCAAGGTGTTGGTATGAACCAATTTACCCATTTAAGACGATATGCACAAGAGTTATTAAAGTTAAACCCTAATAGTAATGTGGTGGTGCAATGTGTTGATTCTAATAAAGTTCCTCTCTTTGAGAGGATTTATGAATGCTTAAATGCTTGTAAGTCTGGATTTGCAAAATATTGTAGGCCACTAATAAGTTTGGATGCTTGTTTTTTGAAAGGAGGCCATGGTGGACAATTGATGGCAGCTGTGGGGAGAGATGGAAATAAAAAGATATATCTTATTACTTATGATGTTGTGGAGGCTGAGACAAAAAACTCTTGGGAGTGGTTCATCAACATTCTAATGGATGATCTAGAAAGCATAAACCATAGGGCAGATGCTTTCATTTCAGACTAATAGAAGGTAACATTTTAATGTAACATCCTTTTGCTTTCATTGTATAAGTTTGACTGAATATAGTGTAACATCATATTGATTATCACCTTATTTTGTTGTCAGGGCCTAGTACCAGCAGTGCAGAGTGTGAGTGCACACGTGGAGCAACGCCTTTGCGTGAAACATCTTTATGGGAACTGGAAGAAGGAATATCCAGGCTTAGAATTGAAAGAGGTTATGTGGAGTGCAACAAGGGCTACAACAGTTGCAGCACGGGGGAGGGCAATGCTAAGGATAAAAGGCTTGAATGAAGCCGCTTGGAAGGAAATGAAAGATATTCCTGCACAACATTGGAGCAGGTCACATTTAAGGACTTGTTCTAAATATGACCTACAGGTAAATAACATGTGTGATGCTTTTAGCAGGGAAATTCTAGATTATAGAGATAAGCCTATGATAACTATGTTAGAAGGGATTAAGCATTATTAAGAGGATGACTAGTTAGAATGATACATTGAGTAAGTATAATGGTGGTATTTGCCTTAGAATACAATTGGTGCTTGAAAAGAACAAGAAGGTTGCTGAAAATTGGACACCTACATGACATGGTGATGATGATTTAGTCATTTATGACGTGACAAATGGAAACGAAACATATGTTGTTAATCTAAAACAAGAGATATGTGTTCATAGAAAACGAGATTTAACTGGAATCTCATGTTGTCATGCCATAACTTGCATTTGGAAAAACAAGAAACAACCAGAAGAATATGTCTCAGAATATTACAGGTTTGTGTCAGAAAGTGTGAATTGATTATTGTCATTCTATGCATAAAATGTGCATTGATTATTGTCATTCTTTCTGCAGGAAGACAACTTTAAAGAAGACATACTCACTTATAATATTCCATACCAATTGTGGCCTCTTGATGACCAAGTAGCAATCAACCCACCAGTGACGAGAAGGGAAATTGGTTGCCCAAAAAAGATGCGCGACAAAGTCAATAATGAGCCTAGAAACCCACATGTTCTTCATAGGAAGGAAGTTGTCAACTGTTACTTGCCATAAGTGTGGAGCAATGGGTCATAATAAGAGAAGTTGTAAAGGAAAGAGGGTTGCTGACAGTGCTATCCCAAAAGGTAGAAATTCAAAGAAAGCAAAGGGTGGAAATGAATCAGAAGTTGAAAATAACAAGAAGCCAAAGGGCAGAAATAGCAAGAAGGCAAAGGGTGGAAATAACAAGAAGGAAAATGGTGGAAATGCATCATAAGTTGGAAGCTCATCATAAGCACCTCAACCTACACAACCATCTCAACAATAGTTATTTTGCACCTAAGCTTGTTATGACAATATTTTGTTTCATGTTATGTCATTAGTTATCTTAATGTAATGTGTTGTTATGACAGTTGTTATTTTGTTGTAATGGTTATTTTGATGTAATGTCAATGGTTATTTTGATGTAATGACAATGGTTAGTTTGATGTAACGATAATGGTTAGTTTGATGTAATGACATTGGTTATTTTTGTTGAGAATCAAGTGTGAGGAAGAAGTCCCACATTGATTAGAAAAAGGAAGATTAAACACTTTATAAGTGGGAGAACCCACACACCTATCACCTTAAGGTTTTAGGTGAGTATGTGGTGTGTCTCTCACAAAGGTGTGTCCCAAATAAGAAATGCTCCCTCGTTGACCCCCTCGATTGTTCCGCCAACAATGGTATCATGAGCCTTTGGTTCGAGAAAGGGACCAACTTACTTGTATCGAAACACATCCCGCAGGTGTGGGTAGAAGGTGTTCCGTTGAGTTCAACGGTGATACAAGTGTATGTGGAAGAGAGAGCTTCCACATGAGGGGGAGCATTGTGTATAAACTCACACTTGAGGGGGAGTGTTGAGAATCAAGTGTGAGGAAGAAGTCCCACATTGATTAGAAAAGGGAAGATTAAACATTTTATAAGTGGGAGAACCCACACACCTATCACCTTAAGGTTTTAAGTGAGTATGTGGTGTGTCTCTCACAAAGGTGTGTCCCAAATAAGAAATGCTCCCTCGTTGACCCCCTCGATTGTTCCGCCAACAATTTTGATGTTATGACAGTGTTTTTTTGTGTGCATATTGGCCTGTCAAATTTATATATGCATATTGGTTGGTCAAATTTATATGTGCATATTGCCTGCAGAGTTTTTAAATAAATGGCTTACAAGGTACCTATTAAACAGGTTGTATATTGCACAAAATTTGCTTGCATATTGCACCCATATTGCACAAAGTTTGCTTGCATACTGCACCCATATTGCACAAACAGGTTACATATTGCCATTACATAAGTTTATTAACACAAATTTGGAACAAAATTGGAACAAAGTTTTTTCATTCATAATTTCTTGTTACATGGTTCACATCAAGATTGTTTCAAAATATCATAAACTAAACAACAACAACACAACATGGTTGGTTCAAAAACTAAAGGACATAGGTAATTCCTAATTCATTACACTTGTAGCAACTAATCCTATTAACAACACAATGATCATCCCAATTGTAAACATCAACTGGATTTTCAGAAATTTGATCTTGATCTTCTTTGTGCTTACATTCTTCGACTTTAATATTCTCTAGACCTAATATTTCATTCAATGAAGAAATAGACTTTTTTCTTATCTTGGAGTCATCTCCTCATCATACCAGACAAAATAATTGCACCTTTTGTGTCCCTGAAGCTACAAAGAATGCAGAAGAAATAGAGTTTCAATGCATTTCGAATCTAACAGACAGAAATTTGAATGAGATGACTTACATAGATTTAATACCTTATACATTCCACATCCATAGAAACGACGTCATGGGTTAGCATTAGTCCATGATGTCATCATTGGTGCATTGAGGCCACATCTACATTCATCACGGATGAAATGAAATTTGCTACAATAGATTCCTTGGGAATATCTAGACATGGTTGAAGATTGAGAAACAATGGGGTTTTGGAACGATTACACAAAGAATTCTGGGTTACGAATGAGTTGATTGAAATTGACGAGGAAAGGGAAAGAAATTGGATGAACTGATGATTTAGGGTCTCACCTGTCAATTGAATGTTTTAATTTGTATTTATAATTATATTTTATTATTTAACTTATTAAAAAACTTTTTCAAAATTAAAATAATATATATTATTAGTTTTTTATTTAAATTAATGATGTGGCGCCAACTATTGTGTGCCAACTCAGCGTTTTCACTTGCCACATAGAGCAAAGTCTGAAGGGACTAAAAAAAACCCAATCAAAGTTGAATAGGGGGACCAAAAGGTTGAAAAATTAAATGGAGGGATTAAAATATTACAAAAAAACAAATAGGGAGATCAAAAGTGCATTTAAGCATTTATAAAAAAAAACAATTTTAAAAAAATCGAAATAATTTTAAAAATTATATATATTTTTTAAAATATAGGAAAAAAATCTAATTTTAAAGATAAAACAATCAGACTCATTTTACATCATGACCTATAAGTTAAATCACTTATAGATACAAAATTCACACATTTGAGTAATGATCGATTGATTAATATTTGACGATTAAACAAAATACATATATTTATTTTTATTTTATCATTTAAAATATTAAACTTAATCTAATAGGAATGACAATTGAGAAAGTTTGAGCAAAGTACTATAGTACCCATTTTCATATATGTGATTTGAAAAAATCCTCATACTCGAGCCCATATTCGCTTGGGCGCTAAAGTTAGCACCCGTACCTATGCTCTATGGGTATGTAAGTACCCATACACGTATCCATTATCCGAATTTCTATTAAAAATAAATAGACCAATTATAAAATATCATATCATTTTAAAATTTTTAAAATATTAAAAGAATTTCAAAAATTTCTTTGTTGAAGTAAATGAATACTTATATATTAAATACGGAATAGTTTAACATTGATATACTTTTTTAAAAATTAATAGACATTCATTTTTTATATAATAATATAAATTAAAATATACTGATATAAATTAAAATACATAAATATATATATTGTGCGGGTATGAGGCGAGGTGAAAACTAAAGTGTTCATACTCGCGCTTATTATTTTAGGTAATTATTCGAATCCATACTCATACTCTTTTTTATGAATTTTTATCCAATAATTTGGCGGATGCCCAATAAAAATGGGTCAAATTGTCATTCATAATTTAAAGCCACTATTAGTACTTCAAATGTGTGAATCCATGCTCTATTGACATAAGATATGTTTTAAATTCAATTATAATTTTAGAAAAATGACCAACAAATAATATAAAATATATTTTAAAAGAACGTTAATGCCAATTGTTGTGAAGTGGGCTAAATGCAAACTTCACGAAATTATTATTTTATATATTTTTCAAAACCATTTTTAAAATATAACCACCATTTAAATAACTTAATTTCTATTTTGGATCGATCAGAATTCTTAATCACTTTAACTTAGAACATACATCGATCCACTAAGTTGTTGAAATTTGAAATCACAAGATTGATGAATAATGAAGAAAATTTTAGGTGAGAGAGAGAGAGAGTATTTTTCTATTCATATTAACCAAAGATGAGGATGCCTCCAAGACATTTATACAAATGTTACAAAGCGACTGAGACTCAAAATATGCAATTATATAACTGAAAAACACAAAAACTCAGGCATGTAACTAGTTATACTAAACCTATGACCGATTAAACCTATAACTGATTACAGCTTCAACATTTTTCATGTTTCTCCAGCTCATTAGTGAAATTTCCCCTACTGTAACCGGTTACACCCTTATGTTAACCGATTACATCACTTAAATTACTAAAAACACTTTTAACACACCACCTTAATTCAAGTTCTCCAAGTCTTCTATACCCATGTTCATCTACAACCTCTTGAACACATCATTTGTGTCTCCCTTAGTCAATAAATCAGTCACTTAGTCTTTATTATAATATCTCAATCTTAACTTTCATTCACTAACAAGATCGCTTAAGTGTCATACCCCTAAATTTGCCCTCCTTTTTTTTTTTTCTGACCTTTGATTTTGACTCGTCTTTGCATATTCATTAACATCATCTCATTCATTTTACTATCTACATTAAATATCATGGATTCCAAGGGATTTTGGAGGTGATGACCAACAAGGAGCTCTGATACTTTTGACTATTGGTTCTCGGGGATTCCAAGGGATTTTGGAGGTGATGACCAACAAGGAGCTCTGATACTTTGACTATTGGTTCTCGGGGTACAAGACACTGAAACCCTAGTTATTGGCTTTTGATATCCATAAGATCCGCGTGAGACAAATGGGGGTGATGGTGTCGCATTGAAGTTTTAGTTGTGATTTATTAGGTTCCTAATGGAATTAGTGATTGCGGTTGATCATTAAGCGAAGATTGGTTTTAAGAGTCAAAAGGCTCAATTCAAGTTTAAGTGTACAAAGTTTGGGAAGGAAATTGGATTGATTGGAGAAATAAGTTACATTCATTCAAGCATTCTTTGAACCATACAAGCCCGTCTTTCATACAAACACTATTGCATTTACATGCCATTCAAGGTACAAGTTCTTTGCATTTACAAACCATTACACACATTGAATATCACTACACTTCTAGTGGATCCATTTAAAACCAATTTCACAAGTAGCATATCTCACTTTAACTAACTCCAAAAATCCAAAGCAGTGCTCCACAAACAGTAGTATTGCTGTTCACAAGCAGGTTAGCAAGAATTCTTGTGTGCCCAATAGAATTTGCCTAGAGCCGTCCATAATAGCTTTAAACACCTGCAGTTATCCTGAGCACCGAGAGATGGGCCACTTGCCATAGCGAGCGTATGATGCTGCTACAGGTAGCAGGAGAATTTCATGAGAGTGTATCCTTAATAACCTGAAGTTGTATCACATGTCCAAACCTGCAAGCACAGTATAAAAGGCTATGCATCAACAAATGTTTCATTTTCATAACAGCATGCATAAAACTAACTTCAAAACCGTTCACATAACTAAACATAACCACGCATCATCATAAACTGATTTTAACACCATCATACTGACAGGTACAGATTCCCAATTCCACACATTATAACTTTGTGTAGCATCACATTATGCAACTTTTTCTCACCTCACAAACTAAGTCATAGCAGAAATTTTTAAACATAAGTAGCATGCCCAAATTACAACAGCTGCTAACAACATCAACAACCATGCACACCTGATCAGAATCACGCTTTGCTAAACTTTAAAACTCACAGCAGCAGTTTTTCCATAAGAATAAAACAAAGAGCCAAATTAACTTCAAATTCATCACAACTGTCATAAACTAACTTTAACAATAATCATCAACCAAGTTCAAGATGTCTAACAGCTAACAAAAAATTCAAAAAGCCATTACTAACAGCTACACCCATATTTCACATCAACACAAATAACAACTCGAATTACACCAAGTCAGTAGCACATAATCAATCCACACTCATTATGTTTAATTCCAAAACTTCAACTAACCAACTTCAAAATGTTTCTAAGCAAGTTCCAATTCATATTGCACAGCCTGCTATAGAAATTTCAACACATCTAACCATATTTTCAAAATTCAACTAACATAAGCGCCAACAGCTAGTTCAAGTAACAACATGAGCATACCATCACCATTTACACAACTAACTTCAATTCACTTTTTTTTCTAACTAACAGTCACTAATTAATAACCTTTAGCATCAGTTAATAACAGTCTAACATATATCCCATTGGATCTAACTAATTAACATCCACACATATAGCATAAGTTATCAGACCTTTCAATACAACAACATAGTTCATGGTGCGTTATTCCAAATCACTAGCTAACCTAGAGGGAAACGGTCACGATGCCCCATTTGCAAATCAGAAGGTGACAGCAAGTTCAACAAATTCAAGCACATTACATTGTTGATCTAGTTGAGATAAGACATACTTTCACCTCAATCATACCTCGTGGCAGCTCCTTGCTCTGCCCTGCGGTTGCTCGGTGATGATGAGGAGGCCAGTAACGAAAGGACCATCGGGTTTGCCTATTTTCTTCCAGCAGGTGCACTTGATCACAGTTCGATCTCAGTCATTATCCCCTGCAAAACAACTCCAGCAGATAGAATTTCAAGTTCAAAGCCATAACAACATCATAACAGTTTCTTTTACTTCTAATAGAATGTCACAACTCTTAACTATCTGCAGAATTTCACAATAGCATAGTAGTTATAATAGACCAGCTACTTCCTAACATCACAACCAGCTCCAAATCACTTCACACCCTAACTGAAAATAACAGTCCATAACTAATGTAACATATTTCCTAATCCACCAAACATTTCTAACAATTATAATTGTTTCTTGCACTGACATTAGGTTGACAGCCCTAGTTCTTAAGTAAGCAACAGTGTGATACATGATGATTAACATAGTTAACATGCTTTACAATTTAACATTCTAGCTGGTTTCTAGCCACTGATCTTAACAGGACTTCACTCATTCAAGGCATATTTTGATCAAGTTCACTAATAAAATCAAGATAACTCAAGCAAATTCATGATAGATTCACATAATGCTAACAGATTCAATAACTACTTCATAGCAGGCATAATGATCATAATAGAATTTCAACTCCAAATTGACATTAAAAAACCATGACAGAAAAATAGAATGAATCGCATCATTAATTCCACCTATAAATAACTCTTCACTAACCTTTATTCATCTCAGTTCAATTTAAAATTAGGTTAACTCTCACAACAATGCATTACAATAAGAGTTAACTAACTTGTAATTCAATGCATTACAATAAGAGTTAACTAACTTGTAATTCAAGACCTCCTGACACCGTGTTTACCTTCATTTGAGAAAGAGAGTGAGACGAGATGGAGGGAAGTGTAAGAGAGAGAGGAGCAGTTTTCTGAACAAGTGAAGAATGAGTGGTTTCATGTTGAACCCCTTAGTAAATTCCTTGGGCTTCTTGGACGCAGGCCTAAGCCTCCAATCCTTCCCATACCCATGTAATGAGCATACACCCCCTGGTCTGAGAATTGTGATGTTAATGGGCTTACCCTAAGCCCAATGTGGAATTTCATTTTCTGCACCACCAGTTTCACTATTCTGCTCATGTTCCAAATTAAATTAATTCTAATTAATTGATTAATGGTCATAATTGGTTGTTGAGGCTAATTGTTTTGTGAATTAGTTTTTTTTCTTGATTATCAATGTTGATTAAACATGGTGTCTCGGTGATTGAACTCATGATTAGTGTTGATTGAATTTGAATATTATTTGTTTGTCTGTGAATCTTCATTAAGAAAAATCATGCAGATCTTGATTAGTCAAATTGGTTGAACGTTACCATGTTCATTGTTGAAGCTAGAATAGCAGCAAGCAAAAATATATAAGTAACCCAATTTCGTCGTATCCACAGGGATCAGTGCGAGGGAAAGAATGTCATTCGACAGTATCTACGTTTCTAAGCTTATGGATCAAAAGTTTTAGTTTAAGACGGAACCAAAAGCAAATGCAGAAAATGTAAAGACTGAAAATATAAAATAAAGACTGAATTATAAACGGAGCCTTGTTGGAATTGGATCTCATCAATTGATAACACATGCATTCTTCTGACCAATTTTATACATAAATCAAACATTTGCCTAATATCATCATGTATCACTCACAACATACATATCCTCTCGATCCCCGCATATTATGAGTGACTTTATATCGATCAATAATTGCTCTCGCACATCACCAATCAATACAAAGCATTTAAAGCCTACATGAATGTTAAGCCTAATCCATCTCTGGAATCAAAACCCAACAGATATTACTATAACATCAATATCAAACCAACGAGTAATTCATATACAAAGTCAATGATCAAAATACGTACTCACGTTTAACCCTTTTTTACATGCATTCAACTAATTTTCCAAATGAATGTGAATGCTATTTTTCATCACTATTCTCACGCACCCTCACGATACCGTTTGTCAAGCGATAACGCGGTCTCTTATTGCATTAATTACTAGAAGCTATTCAAACTAACAATCAACACAATGCTAAAAAGCTGAGATACAAATGAATATCAAATCACAAAATATTGTCAAAAGCTTGCTCAATGATAAATGAACATCTAAGATTGAAGATTTGAAATAGGTTTTGCCAAGACCAACAAATAAACAACCAAAGACAACCAAAAATAGAGAATCCAAACTAATTCACAAACATAGATTAGATGAAATACAATAGGTATCAAAAGATTACATCCAAATCCAATAAGAGATTGAAGCTCTTACCTTCTCCCCCTTGGGATTTGAGTTTCTATGCTGAAAATTACAAGTTATGATCTTTCTCTCAAGTTTCTATCTTCATAATTAACCTAAAAAGTGTGAAAATTCTATTTATACACATTCAGGAATTTTCATGTTCGCAAAGCGGACCATTTATTCACACAGCGAATGGTAAAAATAGGCACTTGAGGTGCCTCTGAATAGTTAACCCGCCCCAGAAATTCTCGTGAGTTCGCAATGCGAAGGATCACTCACAAAGCGAACACTCGCTTTCCCGTTTGCAAAGCGAACTTTAGTGCCTTTTGCCCCTGCCAAATTTTGGGATCATTCGCTAGAGACCTCGCCAGAGTTTGCAAAGCGAACCTTCACTAACATTCGCTTTCAAGTTCGCAAAGCGAACTTACTGATGTCTTCCTCTTCTCTTTGGCAGCTTACATCATTTTCTTGTGTCCTACACTTTGATCATTTAGTGCCTTTTACTATACAATAACACACACATTACAAGCACCAAAGGTATATTCTCAATGTTTAGAAGAACAACAACAATTATGAGTAAAACTAATGAAAACATGAGAATTGAGTAGAAAAAGTGCAAGGAAAGACAGTTCATTTTTAGGTCAAATCCGCACCTAACATTCATGTGCTGATTAAATTGTTAGATGTTGAATTTTGTGACTAAGATTGTGAATCCTTATTTAATGAGCATGTCATCTGATTAATTTGGTTTTGTGAGTTCCTCTTGATATCATGTTCATGATTGATGATCTTGCTTGAATATCACTTGATTGCTTGTTTCAAATTCCCGATTTAATTATATATGAATACTTGTTTCCATGCATGGCATCCTTTCATTGTTATTATATACTAATTGTTCTGATTTGTTTTGTGAGGTATTCACCTGAGCTATATCTACATTGGACATTTGGACATTTATCGACTGTACATTATCATTGTACCTTGCTTTAGATTAGGGTTTTCTCCCCCTTGGTGGGCTTCTCATACATCCATTTCCTCGATTACAATGTAATAGTTTAGGACCTTTACTTTCTTATATACGCCTGTAATGTTTTGCATGTTAATATGATAGAAAAGATAAAATCGAAAACGTTTAGAAAACAATTTCAAAATAAAAAAGACAAATAAAAACTCGATCCAACTTCGAGTCACTTTTCAAACTAATTAAATGAATTGCTCATTCCTCTATCACCTTAGGGTTTCCTTCCACCCCCTCTACCAACTTCATTCTATCTCCTCTACCAACTCCATTCCATTTAAACCCGACAAACCTTGTATGCATTCTACCCTTGTAAGTAAATTGCCTTGCGCATCGATATCAACCTACCATGATTCAATCCGCCATCTTTTCCATATCATCTTCATACTCCTCCATCCCTAAAAAACATTTAGACCAAACCCATAGTTTAATCATGTCCTTTTAGGTGAACGTAGGTGGTTAGGATACTATTGTCCCCTCAACCTTGAGTATCTGATTGTGGGTCGTACTTAGCCTATGGTTGGATACTCTTCCCCCTCTAAGTACCTATAATTAAATTCAATAAAACCAATAACTTTCACCACTTCTTTGCCTTAGGACATCACTTTAAAACATCCGAAAGGGCACCTTACCTCCATTCTACCGCAATACAAGCAATGCTTAACTGCTAGAACGCGATCGTTAATCTCGCCCACAAAAACAACAAACCTTCTCTCGCCCCTGTGCGATCGAGACCAACAAACCGTGGTCCCACGAACTACAGACGCTCTGATTCTTCAATGAAGATACGTAGACACAAGGGCCTTAATCCTTGGCGAGCAACCTTCCACCAATTCACCCGTAGTCCTCCGAACTATGATGACTCTGACTTTCCCATTGCAAGAGGGAATACGTAGGCATAGGATTGCGAGATCCTATCGAGTCCCCTTTAATTTAAACCCCTCCATTTCTCTTTAGCAAGTAAACCTTAGATAACGACACTCATTCACGCGTTAACTACCTAGATGGTTCCCATCGAGTACGATGGATGTGAGGGGTGCTAATACCTTCCCCTTGCATAACCGACTTCCGAATCCATATATTGGTCGCGAGACCATCTTATTCCCTAGGTTTTCTTGATGTTTTCCTTTCCCCCCGTCAGGATAAATAACATTCGATGGCGACTTCTCTGTATTTTTTGCATAGCGGCATTAAGTAGTAAAACCTCATCTCAATATGCTTTCTCCTCCGATTTGCAATTGGGTTCTTAGCAAGATTAATCATAGAAACGTTATCAACCAGGAGTGCAATAGCCTCGCCATTATTGCTGCCAAACTCTTCCAATAGATTCATTAGCCATACGACTTGGCACGCACATAACGAAGCGAAAATATACTCGACCTCACAAGACGAGAGTGTAACTACCAGTTCCTTCTTTGAACACCACGAGATCGGTATTCCACCGAACATAAAGATGTATCCAATTGTAAAATTTTGATCGTCTTTATCTCTGCACCAATTGAAATCGGTAAAATCGAGCAAATTACATTTTCTTCCTATATCTGCTATGGGAAAGAGAATTCTGCAACCAATAGACCCTTTGGCATATCTTAGGATCCTCTTGTCTGCTGTCAAGTGAGACACCTTTGGTATCCCCATGAATCTACTCACAATACCAACATTAAACTCCAAGTCCGGTTGCGTATTGCACAAGTAGCGCAAGGATCCAATCAGCCTCCTATATTGAGTTGGATCAACATCTTACTCATCCTTATTCTTTGAAAACTATAGCCTCAGTTCAACTTGAGTAATGGTAGCATTACAATGCTCCATTTAAAACTTCTTCGATGTCTCAAGCGCATATCTTCTTTGGTGCATGAGCAGTCCCCCTATGGACTTGTGGAACTCAATGCGATTGAAGTATGTCATAAGGCAAAGGTCGGTCATCTCAAATTCTTTCATAAGTTCACTATTGAACTTTGAAATGCACTTTCCGTTGTAGTCGGTTATCAACAAGTCATCTACATATAGACAAAGGATAACCACTCATTCACTTGTATCCGTTTTCACATACACGACATGCTTGAATACACATTTCTTGAAGCCAACCTCCTTTAGGAAACAATCTATTCTTTTGTTCCAAGATCTTGGAGCTTTGCTTCAAACCAGAAAACGTTTTTTTCAACTTGTAGAACTTTAGCTCTTAATTTCTCACAACAAAACCAAAGAGTTGTTCTACATACACCTCTTCTATAAGTAGTCCATTCAAAAACACAGATTTGACGTCTATTTGGTATATGGGCCAATTTTTTAATTCAATATTACCAACAACTAGCCTTATAGTTTCAATCCTAGTAGTGGGTGTGAATACCTCTTCAAAGTATATGCCTTCTCTTTGCAACTAATCAAGCCTTATGCTTAATTATTTCACCCTTGGGATTTTCCTTTACTTTAAACACCCATCTTAAACCAATTGGCTTTTTTCCATCTGGTAGATCAACCAACTCCCAAGTATTTTTCTTCTCAACTTACTCCAACTCTTCTTTCATAGCACAAATCCACTTTGGACCACTTAAAGCCTCTTATGTTTTAACGGGTTCGGATTCAACCATAAGTGCAAAATGGATGAAATTACCTTCATCATTGACTTCATTGTCTCAAAATAGCTCATATATTGGAGTCTTTGAGGCAAACCTCTTTGCCTTGTTGATCTTCTCACATTTTCTTCATTTCGGGCTTCGGCAACGAGAGTTTTTGCATTTTCTGTTTATGCAGAATCTGAAATTTCAAAGATGTAATCGGTTACAACTTTTACGTAACTGGTTACAGGATGTTGCAACTCCTTGATTTCGTCGAAAAAATAGGTAAGAGCTATTGTATTTTATTCCTCAGCCTTAGGCTGGTTTATATAGAGAAAATATAATTATTACACTTGATTTTCTCCTTAATGAAGAATAAAGGAAAATAAATAAAAATAAAAGTAGTATTAAAAAAATAATAAAACCAAAAATAACATATTTTCCAACACAATGATACCCTACAAGTATCATCACTTATCCCTTATTATCCAGCTTCTTTCTAAGCTACCCTAGAACATGTCGATACGCTACAGAACCAAAAAATCTTAAATGGTTCGGATTCAATTTTAATCCTGACCATGCTTCCTCCGGTGTTACCTTCTCAAGCTTCTTTGTTGGATACCTATTCAATAAATAGGCAGGTGTAGATACCGCTTCTCCCTATAACTCTTTCGGAAAATTCTTCCCCTTTAAAATGCTTCTTACCATATTCATGATCGATCGATTCTTTCGGCAACACCATTTTGCTATGGTATATAAGGTGGTACTACCTCATTTACAATCCCTTCTCGATCACAAAACCTCTCCGTCTTTTGAGACATTTTCACCTTCACCATCCACTTTGAGCACTTTGAGTTTTTGATCGCTTTCCCTCTCAACCATGGACTAGAACTTCTTAACCAATTCAAATACCTCATCCTTTCTCTTGATTATGTATGTCCATAACTTTCTATTATGATTGTCGATGAATGTGACAAAATATCTATTGCCAATAATGGAATCTACTTGCGTCGGTCCACACACATCTGAATACAACACCTCAAAGTGATTCTTGGTTCTACAATATGAATCCTTGTTGAATTCACCCTTATGTTGCTTCGCTTGCACACATTCTTCACAAATTGCATCTGGTATGTTGATCAATTGCAACCCCGTTACCATTCTGTTCTTTTGCAAGTCTTTGAGATCTCGAAAATTGAGATGCCTAAGAAGATAGTGTCATATCCACTCTTCTCAACTTACCGCTATATCAAGACATATATGCTTCATAACCTTCAGCTTAACCTTGAAGGTTCTACTGATATCCATATGAGCTTTAAGGACCAAAACCCTGTTTGCATCTGTAACTTGCAACCCCTTGTTTTTCATGTGAATCTTGTAACCCTTCTCAAGAAATTGACCAATATTTAGAAGGTTACATTTGATTCCTGGAATGTACAAAACAATTTTGATCAAGTAATGTTCACCATCCCTTCTCATAATCAAAACATCATCGATCTCATCAACAACTAGAGTTGTGTCATCTACGAACTTCACTTTGTTTTTCATGGCACGACTGATTTTAACAAACCAATTCTTCCTCCGTGTCATATAAGTAGAGCATCCTGAAGCCAAATACCATTCCTTGTTGAACTTGACTCCTTCTCTCATTATTACCATGACATTTTCTTATGTATGTAATTGATTAATGCTTTCATGTAATCGGTTACATCCTGTTTTTGTAGCATTCCTATAATTATTGTTGTTGCTGCCCCGCAGCCTGCTGCTGCATTTTCCTTCCATGATAATGACCAAAAGTGTATTCTCTTCATCAAACTCTTGTCTTGCAACCTTAGCTCCATCTCCTTGAGGTTCCTTCTTGTTCACATTGCACTCTTTTGCAAAATGACTGAACCTTTGACACCTAAAGCACTGCTCTTTGATTTTGTCAAACCTATTCTTTTCACCTCAAAAGTTGCCTCGACCACCATTTTTGTTGCAGTTGTTCTCACCGCTTTGAAAATTCGAATTCTTGACATTTTGGAACTCTCTTCCACCAAAATTATGAAAAATTTCAGTTACTATTCATTGGCCATTTTCCTTTCGATCTCGTATCTTTCTCGTTGAAACGAGCTTGCAACGCGATCTCCGAATTTTCCTTATCATTATTTCTCTCTTCCATCCTTTACTCATGAGCCTCAAGAGAGCTTTGCAACTCCTCTTTTCTCATCGTCGTAAGATTTTTCGATTCCTCAATCGCTACAACCACGTTGTCAAATCTTAGTGTTAATGAACGCAATATTTTTGCAATAACATACTGCTCAATGACTATTTCTCTGCATAAATTCACTTGATTCACCAACCGAGTGATTCTCATTCTGAAATCGTTGATTGTCACATTTTCTTCCATTTGAATCAATTCAAGTTGATGCTTGTGAATTTGTAACCTCACCACCTTCGCCTTATCATCCCCTACGTATGTCTTCTCTAAGATTTCTCACGTTTACTTTGACGATTCACAATCACCGATTTTCTCAAAGTTGTCACCATTCACACATTGATGGATCAACAACCTTGAAATCTTTCTTCCTCTCTTTCTTATGTGTTGCTTGTTGTGCAGACGTTCCACCTTCGACAAGAGGATTCACCCCGTTCTTGATCACTTCAAGAACATCTTGGTAGCCAAACAACACTTTCATTTGTTTGCACCATTTGTTATAATTCTTCGCATCAATGATTTATAGGGACTCTTTCACTGGAGACAAAATTCATGTTGTACACTAGGTGTTTGTGAATCAGAACCAGACTCTTGATGCCAAATGTTGAAACTTGGAACCACAAGATTGGTGAATAATGGAGAAAATTAGAGTGTATAGAGAGAGAGAGAGAGAGAGAATTGAGGGTAAGAATATTTTTCTATTCACATTAACTAAAGATGAGGATAACTCCAAGGAATTTGTACAAATGTTACAAAGTGATTGACCTAAAATATGTCATTACATTACTGAAAAATATAAAAACTCGGGCTTGTAACCGGTTACACTAAACCTGTAACTGGTTACAACTAACATGAAAATAAATCTCCTTTTAATGGTAACCAGTTACATGCAGATGTTAATTGGTTATAACTTCGACATTTTTCCTGCTTCTTCAGCTCAGAAGTGAAATTTTCCTTGTTGTAACTGGTTACACTCCCCGTGTTAATCGGTAACAGTACTTGAATTACTAAAAACACTTTTAACATAAGTTACTCATGAAACAAGAGTGTTATCCTAGATTATAACGCATGCGATCTGAATTCAGGGTCCATCATACGGATCCATGCATCTTACGCATGGAGATCAATGAACTGTTATAAATGTTTTACTATATAAAGAGAAAGCACACCATTTTTTAAGTACAATTCAAATTCAAACTTCATTCACTCATCTTACTTTCATATTGACTAGAATAATGAAGTGTTAATCTTGCATGTCAGCTTCTCTCCCACCGTGAAGAAGCCAACTGCAACAACACCCAGTTGAACTTTAACCTTTTCCTACCCGAGTTGTTTAAGTAAGGGTTTATTTAGCTAAACAACATATTTAGAGCTTATAGCACAAGTACTTATTAAAATAAGCACTTATAAAATAGCATTTATAAGTTGTTTTTTTAACAAAAAAATAAAATAAATTTAAACTATTTTTATATATTCTATAAATTATAAATTATTTTCATAATTTATCTTTGAGAACTTTTATAAGAACAAGTTTAAAAAAATTTATGATTAATACTATAAATTGTTATAATAAGTTTTTTCAAGCAGTGTCTCAAAAATTTATAGCATAAGATAATTGAAACAAGTCAATTAAATAGACCATAAATCTAATTTGTTTCAAATTTTTTGGGATTTATAATCTCGTTTTATGTGGTGAAAAAAGACCCTACAAAAGTCTAAAATTATCTTTTAAATTTTGGAGATGAATTTTCAAACACACTCTAAAATACATCAAATCATACGTAAATGAACTACACTATTTTAAAAAAATAAAAAAGTCCAAAAATATAGTTTTGAAAAATTTATTGTCAAAGGTACCATTTATCTTTATCATTTTCACTACAATGCTCTAAATAGAAAAATGTGAAATTATGTTACCTTGTCCCAAGCATGCTCATTCCCCACAAGAGAAAAATTGTCATCAATTTTGAAAAATTGTCATCAATTTTGAAAAATTGTCATCAATTTTGAAATGATCATGTAAAACAAAGCCAATTCACTGCTACACTCCCAAGACATCCGGTCAACCAAATCACAACAGGATCTTCCTCGTGGTTGCGTGATTCAAAGAAAAAGTAGAATATTCTATCACACTAACCAAACTTAAGGAAACATGATAAATGCATGTTAATCATTCAATTTTACAATCCACTAACAAGTTAAATTTTATACTAGGGCAATAACAATACTCCCTCCGTTCTTTTATAAGTATCATTTTTTATAAAAAAATTAGCGGGATATCCGTACATTCGCACGGGTATCCGTCAGTTTGACGCGCATTGATGTCCATTTTAAAAATTAATATAAAAAATACAATGAATAAAAATTAGTAAGGATCATAAAAATAATTAATGTATTTGTAATGAATAAAAATTAGTAAGGATCATAAAAATAATTCATGTATTTTCAAAAAATAGAAGAAAAAACCAAGACACGGATTCATGTTTTTTAGAAATATATTTATGAACTAATAACTAAAAATATATTAATGCGAAAAAAAATGTGTTCACCAGAAATAAAGGACTAAAAAAATAAACAATATATTATAAGTAACAGAAATAATAAATTTTTAACTGTATAAAAAGAAAGTTTTTTAAGAGTTGGTTAAAATAAATAGTTTAGTTTAGGTTATGTGTTAGTATGTAACGTGTAGTGGGGAATAAAATGGGAAATAAATAATTGATTGTACAAGTAGAAAATCAATAAATGTTGTTAGTTTTAAGAGAAGAACAATCAACGTAAAAGAGTCTGTCAATCTTTGAAACATGCAGTCCAATGAAACGTTGAATACTTTGAAAGTCGAAACGTTAGCAACATTTAGTTTGAAGAAACCAAACGTTTGTAAACATCCTGGCCATAAATAGGTTGATTTCATTTCCTATGTATTCATTATCATCCATCCGGTTACTGTTACCGAACCAAGACGTTGCGAAGGAATGGGTAATGAGAAAGGTTCTTCAAGTGGGTCACGGTGAGGGATGGGAAAACGCTGCATGTTGGTTCAAATGGTTGAATCGAACCTCGTTAGCTGAGTTTTGTATTTTCATTTGCAGGGCAGGGCAAGCATGGCTGATGGAGAAGAAGAGGATAGATGCTCAGCTGCGGGAATGGTACCAGAAAGATGTAATGGGTTCCGAGAAGGAAGGTAATGGAAAACGTCAGGCAAAAAACCATAAAGACGTAGAGTTGGTTGATCTGACATTGGACGATCCAGATTGGGCGAAGAAGTTTGAAGAAGTTGGTGATACTGATGCAAGGTAAGTTGTTTAATCTGCATCATGCATGTTTAACATATTTTATAACAAAGATGTAGACGAACGTCTGAATAAAAACAACTTATATATTTGTTTGTTTATTTGTGTTAAATGTAAAGAAGATCTTATATGTGTCTGGAAAATTAAAATATGTAACTGAAATTATAAAAAATTGTTGAACGAAGAAAACTTAAGTAGGGATAAAAGGAATTGAATGGTTTTTGCATTCATATAGTTAGAATAGGATATATTTTGCTCTGTACTCAACATAGTTGGATGTGCAAAAAAATTGGATGGTGATGTGTTTTAGGTTTAGGACAATTACATGCATTATAATGAATCATTGTGTAGCGACATATACATGTTTGGTAAGTGAAATAACAACGTTATCATCATCTGTATGAAACTGTACAGTATGTTTAGAATGAAAATTCATTGTTACAAGGTTGTTTAGCAATGGTAAGTCTGTGTAATATTGTGTAATGGAATAATGATTTATAATGAAGGTACTGTAAAAGATTAAGGTAAATTCGATATAGTATTTGTGGTATTCAATGGTAGTGGTAGTGTGGAATATCAAAAGGGTTTTATAATTCGTTGTGTAGGAAGTAGAAATGGAGAGTTTTGGGTCTGTATTGTGTATCATGTTGTAAACGTAAAAAAAAGTTAGTCAGACAATGGTTTGGTACGTTTGTGATGTAAAATGTTGTACGTGTTTGTTTAATTTTATTATCAGGAAAAAGGCTTGTAATGGGTTTGATGCAGAAGGCAAAGTTAAGCAAACTGAAGAGCAAACAAAAAAAGATGTGGGAGGTTCCATTGGCATTAAGTTCAGTGGCGATAGTGATGAAGAAAAACTCTGCTTGGATGATCTATTGGAGGAAGAAATTGAAGACGTCTCATCTGATGACGAATATTACTGGGAAAAGGCTATAAAATGTGGGAAAACAGCCCAAAAGCAAGTTCTGGTATGTTTTGATTTATGCTAGTAATGACATGAATTTGGCCATTCGTAGGTTGTTTCTGATTCACTATAGTTATACGTGACATCATCTACCTAAGCTGATTGTAGAGAAATGTCTTTACTACAACCAAAGGACAATTGATCTGATTGATTCGGACACTGGATCACTATATGCAGCAGAGATTCAGACTGCGAGGCGGAAGAAAAGGCTTTCAGAGAAAGAGAAATACATTGGACGCGGGTGGTATGAGTATGCTAGGAAAAAAAACCTAAAGACCGGAGACAAGCTTGGATTTAGCATAACGACTACGCCAGAACGTCTTTTAGTTTCTGTGGTCAATAGAAAATAAAGTGTGGTCCATATATAAGCATAACTTTAAGTTTTTTGATATGGGGGTAGTTGTTTGACACATTATATTTGTGTTGTTGGTATTACGAAGATAAAGTTATTTAGGTGAATTGTTTTGGGTATAAGGCATATTTTAATGGTTGATAAAGAGTCAACATGTTTTGTTGTTTTTAAGGCCATTGACAGAGGCATATTAAAGTATAAGTTCTTAGTTTCTTAAATTCTGAAGTGCTTAGTTGTTAATGTTAACACAGGAAGAATGAGAAAAAGAATTTAGAAGTTGTGTTGAAGTCATGTTTGGTATACCGACAGGCCATGCATGGGCAGCTTTTCAGCTGATTTGATTGAAGTTTGAAATAGTGGAAGAAGTAAAATTGAGTAGGCGTGTACGATTGGAAAAACATATGAAGAAGGTTGAAGTCCAAATATTTCATAAAATATATCACACTCGAATGCAAATTAGTTGCACCTGACGTGAACACACTTAAAATACACAAAACAGCAAGAAATAAAAACTAATGGATTTTATATAGATGACATTGGTTGTGTGGAGATTTTACATCTAATCTAAATCAAATAGTGTCACCAGCCTTGAACATATTAGATTGACAAAATTCATCCCAGTCGGGGCCCAACTTAGTCCGATATGGATTTTCAATGTTATACAAAGCGAGTATCGTTCTCTTTCCATTATCACAACACAGGTTCAGAATTTTATAATTGCAATCGTTCAACAATCTTGCAAAGTCCTCCTCCAATATCTAAAGAAAAAGAAAAAGCAGGAATTAGAATTCTGATATTATAAAAGATTATCTAAAACGGAAGAGATAAATAAAAGAGAAACTCAACTAATTTTTCAGCTTGGACAGTTACATCTGTTAGACCAAGGTCGAACACGATAATGTCTTTTCGTCCATGAAATCTGCTATGGAAACGGGGCAATTGTTCCATGCTCAACACATTTTTAAAGTTGAGGATTCCAAAGTTGTCATTACCATAATAACCGACCTCAACCACAACATCAGTCGGTAAATTGTAGAATGCCTCAACATCATTCCATCCACTAATTATAAGTGGATGATGTTGGTCTTTGTTATATATAAGGACATGATGGACACCTTGGTTATTCAAGAGGGTCCATGTTTTTGTTATTTCTTTTTCATACAGATTTAGAAATCGAGGGTCTACCTCAGGCCATAGCTGGTATTCAAAGAAATGGTATTAAAAAAAACATTAAGAACACATAAAAGTAGGAAAAAAGAAAAGGGAGAATATATGTGATAATGACCTGTGTAGATAACTTAGCAATAGAGAAGGAGCACTCCAAGTGTGTGTGCATAAGTGTTGCTGTGAAAAACATTTAAAATGGGTGAGAGTGGTTGGTAGTAGAGGAAGAAAACACAATGAAAATGATGAAGATGCAAATGATAGAAGACAGAGGCTATGTTTATATTAACTCAAATAGGAAATAAATTATAAAATTGGTTTGAGGTTCACGTGGGAATAGTTAGTTTAAAGTTCTATAGAATAATTTTTTCAAATGAGAAAATACTTCTTGAAAGTAAAAAAGTATAAAAAAAGTGGTATAGTATAATAGTGAAACGCTTTGATATGGCCACACATCAAAAGCTTGAATATATTTAACTGAGTGAACAAAATATCATATGGCCCCACATTGAGTTGTGTTTGATGGGTTACGTTTCCAACAAAAGTGTAACTGTACAGCTTAATATAAATATGAAGACATTGAATCGTTATGCACAACAATAAAAATCCATTTCAAGAATGAGGGCAAAAAGTCATAATGAAAGCATTTAATAGTGGGGCATTCATAGCAATAAAAAGACAAAAAGGGTAAACTCATAAGATGGATTGGTCAGTTTGTTTGTATCTTTGCAACTGGGCATTGAACGGTTCTACACTAAGTATTCGACTAACAATGGGAAATGTTCCAAAGCAACGCATTTTGCATGGGTATTCATAATCGTCTTTTTTGCTATTTTTGTCGTACAGATTAAAGACTGATTTCAAATCTCTTTTTGCATGCAGGAATGGTTCAGGATCGGCAGGTCTACCTGGAAATGGGGAGGTGAAAGTGGAAAGCACCATATCTCCAATTGAACTGTCTTCAGACAGCAGCAGGTAATGTTCTATTTGTATGATCTTCCAACTTGGCGTATGTAAACATCTGTGCATGTCAAAGATGTAATAAGTATGAGTTATTTGGTCGAATGAGAACATATCTAATGTGGCATATAAATGTGAATCGTGTTTATGCAGAATCAATGTGAGTTTGATTAAAACTGATGTTTGTTCTTAATGCAGTTTGGAGGAATTGTTGTTTGATGAGTATGAAGCGGTTTCTCATATTCAGCAAAGGGTGTTGGAGACATTCGAGGATCCTATGCTGGACGTTTATAGCACCGACTCTGATAGTGATGAAAGTGATGCAGTAGCTTATCCTCGGATGTATCGTGGGAGAAAGTGGTACCCTCGGCAAAAAAAGCTCGTAAAAACGTTCAGGTAGAAAAAGATATTAATGGACGACATGTTAAATAAAATCAAAGATATCATATTTTGTTTTAGCTAATCCATTTGTGTCTTGGTGCAGCATTTCCCGCAGGATGTGACGAAGATGACGCTTTTTAAGAATCAAAAAGCCATTGAGTTAGTAGATGAGGATAATGGTGATGCGTACTATGCAGAAGTCGGTTGTGCGAAGCGTAACAATAAAGTTTTTAAGAATGAAAAGTACCTTGGAAGAGGTTGGTACGAGTTCGCTGAAAACAAAAAGCTAAAGAGAGGAGATATGCTCAGCTTCAAGATTCGCTATCCTCCAAAAAGAGTTTATGTTTTCGTGGTAAACCGCTAAAGAAGATGAATTACACGAAGGAAGATGTAATCCGTTAGTGTTTTGGATGTCTTGGTATCAGTAGAAAAGTGGTATTTTGTTTGAAGATGAATTAGTTGGACTAAGATGCAATTACGTAGGGTTTAGGCTGCTTTAGTTTCATTAAAAAGCTAGTATCTTGTCTGTTTGTTTAAGTTGGTTTCGTTTTATGTACGTTATTTTGAAACTGGGAAGTTAGCATTCAGGTCTTTAATATAGCCGACCGTGTGGACCGTCGGTTTGTTATATATATTATAGTATCATATGAATGGATGTAGTATTGTTTATTTACAAAGTTTTGGTTGCTTCCATTAAATAACGAAAGTAAAAATGACGGCTGTTAAAAAAGAAATGTGTACAACATCTCAAAGTATTGTAAGAATGTTGTACTCACTTCGTTATGTAAAGTCGATATATATAGGTTGCAGAAATGTGCCATGAACTAAAAATGTGTAAAATATAGTGCAGGGGCAACATTTATTCATGTATGATAATATAAATTACTAGTCAAATATTGATGCTTGAATAAGAATGTTGGCTGTTTTGAATTATGCAACAACTATGCAACCAAAAAATCCATAAAATATGCACCCAAAAGTTGTTGTAATTATGAAAAAAGGTGTCACATTAAATGTTTGTGAAATAGTTGAGTCATGTACTGTATGTTTAGAGTAAAAAACTGATAGAAGTAGCAGGAAACTTATGTTTAATGCAGAATTAAAATTTTTGTGTTATTTTTCTATTGTAAAAACGTGTTTGCATGGCCTTATGTAAGAAGAGTGGTAAGATGGCCAACTTGGTTCAATAAAAATTGTGTCATTCAAAGAGGAACACTACTGTCATATTTCAAATTTGATAAAGTTGCAGCAAGTGATGTCAAACCTTTATGAATATGCAATGTATTATTTATATCAACTGTCATGAAGGGGTTAGGTTAATTCCAAATACGACATTACAACCTTAATTGAACAACTCATTCATAGGTTCCATGCAGAAAAGGTTTAAGGGGCCCACAAGAAAGTGTGTGTGAGTGTGGTGTGACTATTTCATTTCAGCAAGTTATGTGAAACCTTTATGAACATGAAAATTTTGTTTTTATATCAATTGTCATCAAGGGATTAATGTAATTCGAATAACAGCATAACAACAATAAACTGGTTTGTATTAGAGAGGCTAAATGAAGTAGTACAAATAAATGTAAAAACAATAGCATCTAGGTAAAGTCTTCAAAAAGCGTTGACACTCCTTCATGAATTATAACCTGCAGTGGCACTTTGAAGGGTTAATAACAATGACACACATAAATGAAATGAACTTAATTTATATTGGATGTTACTTATTTCTCCAAAAAATGTTATGTTTATAAATTTGGTCGCTTAGTAATGTAAAACTGCACTTGATCTGATTGTAAGAATGTTGTTGACAATACAATAGCAATGAAGCTGTCATATACAGTAGCACAACTATAGTTGACAAACCAAACATTGTAATTAAGCAGCATTTTTAAGTTTCGTTTAAGACAAAAGCTGCCCAATATTAATACCTTCAATTGGTAGTTTTGTTCATGTTAAAGAGACATATATATACAATACATGTTAAAAAAGTAGCCCATAAGAAATAACAAAGTTCGTAATAAAAGTTAATACCATGGGAGCAAAATGTAAGAAATCATACCTATATTATCCCTTCTTGTATATTGTTGAAAACTTTCTTTGTACACAACATTTGAAGTTGTAGACTTGAAGTTGCCATTCTCATCATGTATCAAGATTTTTATACCTTTTTTCGTAGTCACCCTTGAAAGTGCGACATAAATTTGGCCATGAGTGAAAAAATCTCGTGGGAGATAAAGTCCAACATGATCCAAAGACTGGCCTTGGGATTTGTTAATAATCATTGCGTGTGAAACAACGATTGGAAACTGTCGCCGGTTTAGTTTGAATGGCCAAGGTGATTGAGATGGTGACATATCCATGCAAGGGATGTAAACTAACTTACCGGGACCTTTTGCAGCCATTAATGATGCTTCAAGAACATGATTTGCCATCTTGGTTATGATAAGGCGTGTGCCATTATATAAACCTTCAGCCTGATCAATATTCCGCATAAGCATAACCGGTGTTCCTACCTTTAACTTAATGTTATGGTTAGGCAACCCAGAAGTGTGTAATGAACTGAGGAACTCTGGCGTGAGAATATCAACGACATTGGTATCATGAATCTCTGACCGATCTACAGTGTTGGAGCTGTAGTATTCTCTTACATCACCTACCATAAAAAAAAAAGATAATTTGATAGAACCAAACATACCTATGAAAATAATTAGGTGACAAAGCATACCACTACCTGGCATTAAAGCAAGGATGTGATCATTAATTTGATCAACAGTTTGCAATGTGGATGCGAGTATTGCTCGACTCTTGAGGTAATCATTTGATTGATAATTCTGTAGAAAATCAGGATATGTACTGTTTACAATCGAAACAATTGGATCCTCAAACTCTGTTATTGAAAGGTCCTTGGGTATCTCAATGTCGGCAATACCGTCATTTGGTTGTGACACTTTACCCTCACCAATTTTCAAAAGCCAATCAGAAAAATTTGCAATTTCTTTTTTATCTGCCTCGCATGAACCACACTGAAGGCGCATATTCTTTGTTAAAGTCAAGACTCTAACAGAATGCCATATATAAGAAGCATTTATCGTGGAGTGAACAATATCTGATCGACTTCCTCTAGGAACTACCGGCAATATTTGCCTAAAATCACCACCAAATACAACAACTTTCCCACCAAACACATCATCCGAATTACTGTAGGAACTCATAACATCCTGCAAAGTTTTGTCAAGTGCTTCAAAAGCATGTTTGTGTGCCATGGGTGCCTCATCCCAGATAATAAGTTTTGTTTCTCTTAAAAGCTCTGCAACTTGGTCTTCGTAGTCAATTTTGCAAGTAGAATTCTCTACTGTTGGCACGGGTATCTTGAACTTTGAATGAGCAGTTCTACCGCCAGGTAATAAAAGAGAAGCTATTCCACTGGTTGCAACGGTTAAACATATATCATGTCTGGATCTCAAAGCACTTGCAAGTGTTCTCCACATATAAGTTTTTCCTGTACCTCCATAACCATGAAGGAAAAACACGCCACCTTTCTGAGCTCTGACAGCTTGCATGATTTCTTCATAGATACCTCTTTGTTCATCTAATAAAAAAAACAATGAAAAACTAATGGTTGTCGTATAGGGTTTAAAAAAATATAATTGTAGTAAAAAATGGCTTTTATAACAAAAAAAGGAATACACCAATCAACAGTTTAGGACAGATGTCGACCCACTTGTTAGACCTTTGAAGAGTTTTGAAAATTCAGCTTTCATGGTGGGAATATCATAATTTCTTTCATCATATATCAGACGATTGCCTAACTGCTGGAGTACATAACCATCCGGATATTGAATAGGCTTGAATTCATTCAGACTACGTTTATTGTCTTGAAGCAGTGTTTCAATCTCAATTAGAGTCAGGTTTTGCAACTGTGATTCGGATAATAACAAATCTGCAACCATATTGGAAGAATAAAAAATGTAATTTTTTCAATTCCAGGAACAATGTTGATGAGTGCTGAATAACACATTGTTTCTATTATACTAATATACCTGCAACTTGTATATTATTATTTGAGCCAAACATATCAGGAAGGATGACGTAAAAAAATAGCTAACATATATATAGTGATTATGAGATATAGTAGTCTCACCTTTGTTTTGCGCCAATTCTCTTTGTTTATGCAACAAACCGTCCGACAATAAAATTCAGGACTCCTTCCAAACATGAACGGGTCGATTTACAGCACCGGACAAAAGCATTACGCAGAAAAGTTTTCGAAGAAAATGACCTGAACCCCATTGACTGGCCTCTTTTATAGCAGCTATGTATTCTCCATCTTCTTCAAGAAAACCCATGGCAAAGCAAGCGTCCCTAAATGAATGAAATTGTTGGTTGCCTATTTTGCGGATTTGCTCATATGTTGTAGGACCTTTAACTACTGTCAACATCATTTGAAGATAAAACAATTCTCCGGTAGTAGGTGGAACCCATATCAACCGACCGATAGTGAATCCCCTTTTCGTGGCTTCCAAGTTCTCTTTCTTTTGTCATAAACAAATTTGGACACAAATTGGCCATACGTCAGTGACCGGGCTTCTTCATATGTACCATTTGCAACCAACCAAGTTGTGAACATAGATTCAGTGACGCTCGCCCTTTCCAATATGTCCTCCATTCTATCGAAGTCGGAGTAGTATATGGCTTTCTCACCAATTAAATGATAGAACATACGTTCAACCGCCAGTTTTCTACCATGAATATTGTAACCGAAAATTCGCCAACATGCTTCACTCGGTGAGACGTACCTATAATCCAAATACTGTTGAATTTCATCAATAGGCTCAGGCTAATTGCGATTTAAAGCAACAATTGTTGCAGTGATTCTATCGTATCCTTTGTGAATATACTTGAACAGATATTTGATAGAAGTACTCTGATTACACCATTCCATGTTTATATGTGCTTGGTACTTCAAAAGCAACCTTGTATTGTAAGGAACAACATAACGATTGTCCAATGCAATGTCGTTCTTGTGAATAACATGTGTTTTTGAGCTTCTCCTGTACAGTGGGTAGCCATCTGAATCAAGCATTGTTTCCTCAACATATTTTTTTGGGAAGAATTTAGAACATTTTCCATTTTTCATACAAGGTGATGTCATTTTTGAAAAACCACATGGACCATGCATCATGTGCGTTTTGACTAAGTTATACAGTCTTGGATGTTCTTCAGGGTCAGGGATTTTGGCTGAAATAATTTTGTCAATATTGGTAGGGGTTGGATACTTGCTTCGAGGATCCAAAAAAATAAGGATGTGAGCATGTGGCAAACCTCGCTTCTGAAATTCAATTGTGTACATAACTGAAAAATAAATACATATATAACATACATTTAGCGTATGAGCATCAAATTCTGCATTCATAAGTATTAATTGGAAGAATAATACTTACAGGCCAACACCTTGCCGAGAACATGACGTTTAGTTATATCCGCCATGAGTTCATCAAATTTGATCTTAAAAACCTTTGCAATGATATCCGGTCTGTCATGCGGCTTTAACGAAGTGTTGGACAAAATACGTGTAATCTCAGGCCAAGCAGGATTGCAAGTAAAAGTTACAAACAAATCTGGAAAACCCAACTTACTTGAAATTGTCATACCATCAAAGTATAGCTGGTCCATATATCTTTTGCTTCCAACAAAAGATGACGGCAAGACAACACGTTTTCCTCTTTTTGGTGGGTCTGTTTGTTGACTGCTACCACATTGATCATTTAATTGTTTGTATTTTCCAACCCTTAATTTGGATTGGTTTTTTCTTAACCAATTAAGTCTTTCTGACTCCATCATTGCGTATCCGTCGACCAAAAACTGTTGAAAAAGCCTTCTTGAATGCAGTAGAGTCTTTGTTTCATTCTTTCGGTCTTGCAGTCGAAAAGATAGCCAATCTTTTATGGTTTGCCGATTTTGCCTGGTAACCGTCCTTTCGTGCTGATATTTATGAAGTATATTCTTCCTGTATCCATCCTCCCCATAGACAAATATGAGAGGGTATTGATACACCAGGTAAGCGGGATGAAATTCATCTATTCTTTGCAAGTTACCATCCCGTGCTTGGATGATTATATCTCTCTGAGATGCCGAATCAATGTCACCAACAATGAGAGTAGCAACCTCAGAAACAGAAGGACGATTGTACACTCTCCCATCCACCGGTCTATCCGAAATCAACTTTAACTTCAAGTCCAAGAAATTGTTTGTTTTTAAAAGATCCCTTGCCATCCTGAAAGCCTTTGCATGGACGTTGCACTCATCTAACATGATCTTCAACTTGTTGACAATTTCGTGTGATAAAACTTTATTATCTCTGAGAAAGTGTTATTGAAATTAAAAATGAAAAATCAATAAATAAATAACATTTGTTATGTTGTATATGTAATAGATCAAACAAAAAAAAAAACCTGAAACAATCCATTCTGTTATCAATTTCATTGTCAGTGTCAAATATATATAGTTGAGCATACTGTGGAGCTTTTCCAATTTCCGGTAGCAAAGAACCGAATCGATGACATGTTTGACCGTTGAGCATACTGTGGAGCTTTTCCAATTTCCGGTAGCAAAGAACCGAATCGATGACATGTTTGACCGTGTAGTCTTAAAGTAGGTGGCCCACCTCCTTTTGAATACTAGTTGTCAAATTTCATTCCTGGTGATGTGAAGGAAAACATGGCGTTGTATGTCCTAACGTTGTTCTGGTAGTTCTTACTCTCCGGGCATGTTGCACTGTAAAGAAGTTGTTGCAATAGTGGAGGTGGTTCCTCAAGGAATGGAAGGACAATTTTACCACCTCTGCAGCACTTCTCAAACCTTGGAAGCGTTGTATGTCTCGATTTCCCTTTGCGTTGTTGATACCACATGCATGCGTGACAAAATGGACACTCATATATAGGGTCTCCTATATCAGAATACTCTGTGATGATAGAAACATCAACAATTAAAAAATGCAACAATACATATAGTACTATATATAATACGTATATAATAACTTACGTTGCATATGCAAATCAATAAAAGGTTCAGGCACATTGTCGGAGTCAGCATCAGAATTATTTGCCACACTTGTGTCATCATCCGAATTTTCAACTTCATCATCCGAAGAATGAGACGGTCTACTAAAATGAGTAGGTGCAGCATGACCATGTACAGAAGGAACATAATTTGATGTCGGTGTCGTTGAAGACAAAGGGTGTAGAGTTTCATTGAAACTACTAAGCAGATTATTCCTTGTAGGTCCATTGAACCTCGTTTGTTTTTCTGAGTTCTTAGCAAGAACATGTCTTTGTGACGGCCCAGTGGATGGGCCAATGTTATGCAAGATAGCATTAATATTAGCAAGTGGGGCACGTGTAACAGATAACAGACTCTGAAAATGAGAAGGCGTTTGAGATTGCTTGTTTGCTGGGATATTCTCCTTGTTAGAAGCATCATCGCAGTTTCTGTTATGTGATAATATATCTCTCCTCCTCTTTCTAGCAATCGAAGCCTGTGACATTTCCGTGATGTTGTTGGATGCAGATGGTATATGAGTTCCATTTGCATTCAAACTGTTGTGTTGTGATTGAAATATAGGGGAGAGCTGACTGTTGACAGAAGAAGCATTGTTAGCAAGCATACGTGAAAGTCTCCTGTTTGATAAAATAATTCTTCTCCGGTTTCTTCTTAATCGAGCAGTAACAGGAAAGTTGGTAGGATCCATTTATGTAGTACAAGTAAGGGTGGTTGATGGCTGAGGGAAAACAATGTTAATAGTTAGGAAGAACGGAAGTTATATGAGAAGATGTTAGCAACAATGATAGCTGCGAGAATATGTCTACCTGCATGATGTATGAGAGTGCAAATAAAACGTGGTTGTTTGGAGGGATATTTAGGAAAAGTATTTTTTAAAATGGTATGACTTTTAAGACTCTATTCTTGCTGGTGATAGGAAAAGGTGGGAAAACCAAAAGTTAGTAAAAAAAAAATATTAAATTGGGTTGCATGTTAGAAATAATAATAAATTAGGAAATGGAAAAGGTTAATGTGATGATGATGCACGTGCATGTGTGTGCATAGTGTATCGTGATAGAGTTGTACTTTGGAAAGGGTGATATTGTTTACACTTCTAACTTACTAAATCAATCATATGCTATTAACTATTAAATTTAGTAGGTTATGGCCTAAATGTCAGAAAATATAAATACTGTAGTATATATATTAGACTTCAAGATTATATGGATAATTAAAAATAAGTATATTCCATTAGAAATTAATCCAAGGATTCCATAAGTTATCTTCAAATGTCCTTAATCACTAAAAAAGGATAGTCACATTTTACGATCAAAAGAACATAATCATGGAATAAATAGAACGGAAACACTTTGTTGTGATACTGATTGTGAGCCATTAAAATAAAATTAACGTCCAAAAGTCCAGAAATACCATTGTAATAGTGCAGGATAAAAACATTTGTACTTGTTATCAGGTTTTTATTACCATGACGTCCAAAAAAATGGCGAGGTAAAGTAATGTAAGTGAAAACATAAAACATCCTAATACTCATAAAAAATAACAACCATACTGGTTTGCAGTCTTGTAAAGTAATAATATTAGACTTATAAGCACAATAAAAATAACAACCATAGATAAAAGATGGAAACATAAAACATCTTGATATTCATTAAAATTGGCAATATGCTTGAAATTTTAAACAAATAAAACGATCCTACTATTGTTTGGACGAATTTGCAGTAGCAGCATGAAATTGTTACACAAAATATCATTAAGAAACTGATACTTAAACAGTACATAACAAAAGAGGACTAATTAAAATCATTGAGCAGCTAATTTGTCTTCTCTAATTTGATAATTTTCTTAAGCTTTGTTGACGAAAGCTCTCCGTCACACAAACTGATCACTGTAGTGGATTCGCTCGAACCATCCGGTGCGGGTCTCTTGCCAGTTGGAGTCACTGGTTCAGGGTTATGTTTGGATGTGCATTCCAGGTCCTGACATAATAGTAATGATTACAACAAAAATAAGTTATGTAACAACGGATACATAACCAAAAAAAAGATAGTATGATATCAATTAGAGACCAACAACAATAATGTCAGTTTCATCAGCCACATTGGATTTGGCTTCATCAACACTTTCCTTAATCTTCAAGACATATAAATGTAAATGAGAAGCATGAAAAGCATAATAGTATACAAAATTATAACAAATGTAGTAAGTAAACATGCCTGCAACAATGGTGGTGTTACGGTTGCGTCAGATGTTGTAAGCTATATGTCAAAAGAAAAAACCTGATTAAACGAAGTTTAAGACAACCTAACATTCAGCCAATGATAAGGTCGATACATACATACCTTTGTTTGCTTCCATGGCGCCTTAAGCTGTTTTACGAAAGCTTCATCCTTAATCAACATGACAACAGAACAACTATCCTACCGGGGCTGCCATTTAACTCTGTAAGCAAGCTCCAAATCCAACAAAACATCAAGGGCTAAGGGATATTCCAATGGATCAGTTATTCCAGACTGCAAATATGTTTGGACAATATTACAACTATTAGAACTATGACTATTAGAAACATGGTTATGTCATTGTGGAAAAGTCACAATCAATTTGATATCAATAAGATGAGGGTTAAACGTTAACCATGGTTTCGCGCATCTGAGCAGCAGATTTTCCAAGAATTTGAACACACTCTCTGTCCCACAAAACAAACTTACAGCAGTCGTTATCATGAACAACTTCAATCTCAATTTTATACCTAACATAAAATTTGTTAACATAGTGAGGAGCTGTCCTTTACATTAAGAACGCACAGGTGGTAAAAATTAATAAAAAAGAAAATATCCAAACACGAACGAACTTACTTTAAAATCTCCGCCTCAGTTGAATGACCTTCCACACAAATATAAGGAGCCTTTTCACCGCGAGCAACCTTGGGGCATTGATGACACGCAAGGTAATACCAGCCAAAAGGAGAAGCAATGAGTTTCTTGATCTTTGCAACAGTAGCACAGAAAGTAACCTTGCATTTATAAAACAAAGATGAAATGCAAGTGTGAGAAGCATTAATCAAATAAAGTTGTTAAAATAGGAAATATGTGAAGCAGTATATTTAATTGCAGACCTGACGAAGTTTAATAATATCTCGCAGGGGGAGAAGAACATCTTTTTCAAGCAACTTTTGGTAAGGTGTTTGTTGAGAGTTATCGGAGGATTGTGAATATAGCTGAGATTGAGAGCTAAGTTGGCTTGAAGCACTGACCAAAGACTCCTTAGGTATCCTACATGATAATTTTAACATGGTATTAATCAAAATGTATACAAAAAAATAACTTTAAAAAACTTAAAGAAAGAAACAGCATGTTGGCACCTTTCAAGAAATTCTTTGAAACACTACATATCAGCATTTATGAGCATTTTTGTGACATTATACGTATTGGTAACAACAAGTGGATATTTACCTAGGTGGTAAAAAACATTATTGATATTAATACAAATTACAGAAAATAAGAATGAACAAATTTAAGTATAAAGAAATAGCATGAAAATAGGATATTATACAATGCATCAATGAAAAAACATAACTGATATTAACACAAAGTAAATGAAATACAGATACAAAAAGCCAAACCTTTCTCCTTGACCTTTACGTACTGAAGCAAAACAACTGTTGGGCCAACATTGTTGAGTGGGTCCTGCTTGAACGTGATGAACTGTGAGGCATATGATTCCCACAATGTACAGTTGATTGTATTGTTTCTGAGAATAGAGACGTGATGCAAACGATTATGCAAGTTAAAACAAAGGACATTGAAATGAAGAGCAGAGTTATGTAAATGGCGAAGGAAGATACCCTGCGTCTCGAAGGACGAAATTGACCTGTTGTTTCTTCCCACCTGACTGGGCTTGCATGTAACCTATGTTATCCACCATGCCTATCACGTCTGAAATAATGAAGTTCCAACACTTTAATGATGACAATATAATCAAAAATCATGACAGCAGGATATTTTATAATGAAACAATGAACAAACATAGACAGTTGTGTTACCTAAGAGCAAATCTTTCCTATATTGTCCAGTCATGATATCCGAGAAATTTGTGAAATTGCAAGGTTTTGGTGGGATTTCATGCTTGTCAAAAGCATTAACGGACGTTCCACCTGTGAACTTCATCATATAGCGGTGGCTCGAAGGTTTGAACACAAGATCATTTGGCACAACCTTAAAATTTGAGACGGTGTATGTATCACCAACTGTTAACCTTTCATTGAAAGCCGGCATAAACGGTGTTGGGACAACAACGTGAATATCATTACCCTGGTCAAATAAACGTACACGTTAAAATTACAATCCAAATATAAACAACATTAAAATTTGAGACAGTGTATGTATGACCAACTGTTTACCAAAACATATAGTTTAAAAACAAAACAGAATCTTGTTATAAACAAAACAGCATGTCGACCATAAACAAACAAAGAAAATAAGATGTCCTATAAACCAACAATTTAAAAAACAAACAGCATTTTATCTAAACAAACAAACACAAGAAATCTTTTAATAACACGAATAAGATGTTCATATCCAAAAAAACGAAACTCACATCAGCATCCAACACGATCATTTCGAAGTGTTCTTTGTTGTTGCTTACAACCAACCATTTGTGGTGAACCCTAACAACTATCTTCCATAGTTCCTTGGATTCGTTGAGGTCAGCAATCTTCTCAAACGGTCTCGCCATGCTCGCAATGTACGTGAGTTTGGTTGGAAGAAACCAGAAGAAGAAGTCGTAGGGTTCAAGTTATTTGCAGAAAAAAGGAGACGGATTTGCATGATTTAGGGTTTGGTATATAAAAGAGAAGGAAATCCGGCGATTGGAAGCATAGAGGAGAAGCAAAGTCTCTGCAAAAACCTTGGAAACGTAAAAATAGGCCATAGAGATGTAGGGAATAGGGTATGCAAAGAGTTGTTTATCCTACCAAAGTAATATTTAATATTTCATACCCAATTAATGATTTTTGTTAACCAAAACCAATAAACCCAAAGCATAACGTGGATTGCAAAGGAAGATTGAATTAGTGTTCAGTTAGGCTATCCACGTAGCAAGCTTAGGAGCCAAAGGGGCAGATTAGTCTTTTATAGAACATCTTATGTTCTTATATGGTAGATTATGTCATTTCAAAATTCAAGAGACTCTTAATTGTTGTTTTGCCAAAACTTTCCCTAATTATTTATTAGAGAGAGAGAGAGAGAAAAAAAAGTTACTACCTCCGTCCCAAATTATAAGTCGTTTTGTCAAAAAAATTTGTCGCAAATTATAAGTTACCTTACATTTCCAATGCAATATAAATGACATCTTCCCCAATATACCCTCAAATATTTATTATTATTTATTCTTTCAACTCTTTTAATTTCTCTTTCCTATATAATTATGAGGGGCATTACTGTAAAATTATATATAATTTGTCTTTTCCATAAAGTAATAATTAAGTTTCTTAATTTGTGTAAAAAGCCTAAAACGTCTTATAATTTGGGACGGAGAGAGTAAATAATTAGCCTTTGCTTGATTATATATTTATTAAAAAATCACATAAACAATAACTACCCGGAGGTTACATAGACAAAGAGATGAAACCGATTTATATATAAATTCAACAATAACTTCTGCATAATAAAAAAACAGAAATAGTGTTTTGTATTTTTTTTATAATAAAATTACTGGTAGTACAATTGAACATACTCATAAATATTTTTCCAAAACACATTATTTATAAAGTGCATGTCTTCTATCATTTTCTTTCATTATTTTGTACTTTCTCAATTTATTATTTTTATTAATTTTTTTCGATTTCAATTCATTATATCTTAATATTATAATTTCTTCTTATAATTTTAACATTTCTTATTAATAGAACAAAGCATGGTGCAAAATTGAGTGGTGAACTGAAAAATACATTTTTATCAATGAAAAAATCTTGACTAATTATATATGTTAAAAAAAAAATTATAGTAAGATACATTGTCTGGTCACTATTATAAACAATTTTAATTTTTTTAATATATTCGATCATTAATATATTTAGTTCATATATGAATTAGATACATTAACAGTCAAATGTATCAAAAAATAAAAATAAAAATTATTTATAATAATAATATACCTAGAGCATTTCTCCACCCAAGTTTCTTAGGCACCACGTGAAATTATTTTTTTGCCCCCTAATTCTGGATGTGCACATCTGGACGCACCAAATTTTTAAAAAGCGCTGAAGTGTTCCGGATATGCATATCCGGAAACAATTCTGATGTGCACTTTCGGAAGGATTTCTTATTAATTCGCGCTAGACCTTCTTCCTCCCCCTCATTCTTCACTTTTTCATTTTCAAACTCCCTCAAACTTTCTCAAACTCTCAAATTTTCAATCACCTCAAATCTCGATTTTTTCCTCTCGATTTCGGCACAAAGCAACATCTACAACGATCAAGAGACTCCAAATCCTCCGTATCTCATTTTAATCGGTAAGTTTTCAAATTTTAGAGTTTCAGAGTAATTTTCGAGTAATCGATTTAGAGTAGATATTTAGGTGTAGAAATTGTTAGGTTGTATGAATAACATAGGTTAGAGACAATGTAGGTCTTTTTTACTGCTTCAAACGGACGATCAGGGCATTAAAATGCCCTTTTGCATGTTACAGTGGCCATGACTACCATTTTTAAACTTCAAAAAACGTATCGGATGTGCAGATCCGGAAATATTTTAAGGTTCAGTATTCTGAGTGTTTTCGGATGTGCACATCCGAAAATACCCAACGTTAAAAATTCTTTGTCCTTACGGACGTGCACATCCGGAAGACTATTTTTTTTATTTTGTTTGTTTGTTTGTTTTTGTCTAATTATTTAAAAAAAATCTAATTTATTTATTATGCTTTGCAGATTAGATGGCTGGCAGAGACGATCGTATCATACATGGACGGACAGCTCAGCACGCATCTGTCCGACGTGAGCGGATGCAGTCTACAGCCGAGGCTTCCGACGCAGAGGGAGTTGGGGTAGACCCTACAGCTGAGGGACATCCTACACCACAGCCATCCACATCACAGGTTCAGGCCACTTTCACATCTCAGGTACAGGCCACTCCCCCTTCAGCCGCCGATTCTGCATCTCGTAGGCGTTGTGTTTCTACTGGTAGTTCATCAGGGTCCCAGCCCGCACGCAGACGTCGTCGGGAGACTCCAGCTTCATCAGCTGCTCCTCCTCGTTCCCCTGTTCCTGTTCCTGTTCTAGAGGGTGATCACCCAGCACATGATGGTGTTGACGCCGATGACGATTTCAATGAGCTGGGCGGTTACCCCGGGGGACCGTCTGATATGTCCCTACTCGTGGGGTACTCTGAGCATACTGTCAGATATGTCTGGCTAGGACAGGTAACCTTTTTCGGTTTATTTATAGAATTGTTTACGTTGAAAATATGTTCATTTGTAACATTGTTTTATTTGGAAATTTTCAGGCGAAGGATCCCCATAAGTTCTATAACCATGGGGGCAAGGTTATAGACATGCTTGAGATGCTGCCAGAGGCTGAGTGGTTTACGTCTGCACTTGCTGCCTCTGGTCTTGGAGGCCTCTGTCTAGGATTGGGTATTCCCAGATCCAGTACGGTATGCTGATGGCCTTTGTTGAGAGATGACACCCTGAGACATCCTCATTTCATCTACCGTACGGCGAGATCACGATCACACTCGACGACATCTCGTGCCTTTTACATCTACCGATCACGAGTACCCTTCTCCGTCACGGTAGGATGTCGAAGGCGGACGACATAGAGTTGCTGATTACAAAGCTTGGGGCTAGCGCAGAGGAGACACTTGCGGAGGTGACCCAGTTGAAGGGCGCACACGTCCGGTTCTCCTTTTTGATACATAGATTTGGTGAGGAGCTTAACGAGGCACGACAGGCAGAAGGGGATGCAGCTGAGGTGGAGCTCCACAGGCAGCGTGCCCTGAGATGCTGCTACTTGTTTTTGCTCGGCACGCAGGTGTTTGTGGACACCAGCGCCTATTATGTTGATATCATCTACCTCAGGTACCTTTCGGATCAGACAGAGATCCACGGGTACAACTAGGGGGCGGCTGCGCTGGCATACACCTATTCCAGACTCTCTGATGGTTGCCGCTGGGCAGCCAAGACTGTGGCAGGCAGCTGTACGCTATACATTGTAACAATCTAATATTCTAAGTGATTTTTTCATTTCTTTTCTTTCTATATTCATTATAATGTTTGACACCCATGTTATGTTTTCCATTTCAGGCGTGGATTTTACAACACTTTCCTAACATTACTGGTTGGGGGAGTGTCGCCGAGTACACTGAGGATATGCCATCTGCTGCAGTTGTCCTGCTCAGAGGGAACTAGGTGTCGGACCCCTTCAGAGTGTATCTTGATCGGATGGCTGCTGAAGACGTTTTGTATAGCCCCTATGCCGATCACCGTGTGACACGCCCGTTCGATGAGGTTTGTTTGTTCTCAGAATGGTTGGCATGCAGTTCGACTGTTACTGCCCAATACCTGCCGGAGCGCGTCTTGCGTCAGTTCGGTTACACGCAGACGATCCCCAGGATGCCTCATGAGTCTGCTGCTCTAGGCTTGACCCGCAGGCAGATAGATGAGCTATATGCTGACTACCAGTCCCACTTGGTACCGGAAGAGGCTCGGGCGACCAGAGCGGAGAGAGACTGGATTGTTGCTGCCTGGTACATCGTGTGGTTCTACACCGTCTCACACCCATGCATGGTGCCCACTGTTGAGGGATCGCCACCCAGACCTGCTCATCAGGAGATATTAGAGGAACGACAGTCTCAGTTGGACCATACTCAGGATGTCCTACCACGCTATCGTCAGATAGAGCATATAGCGCAGTAGGCCATTGAAGCCGGTCACCTCCCTGAGGGCTCTGGTGCCAGACTTGCCGTGGACAGGATTATTGTGATTTCTCGGGGGGCACTTCAGTACCGCTGACATCGATCCAGGATGGCGGGTAGGGGTAGAGGAGCAGGGGAGTCAGGAGAGATCCTTCGCCATACGCAGTAGTTTTTTGTTTGATGTATTCTATTTATATTAGATGTATCCACTGTATTTTGACAGAGGTTTATTATATATATATATATCATTTTATTATATATATATTGATGTTGTCAAATGTATATTAAGTTGCGACGATATATTAACATATGCGACCAAGCAACAAAACCGATTTAAAAAAAAAATTAAGTTATGCTGTTTTCCGGATCTGCATAGCAGGAAAGTTTCTGGATGTGCACTTCCGGATCGCATCAGCGTTTTTAAAAAAATTGGTGCGTCCAGATGTGTACATCCGGAATCAGGGGGCAAAATCGAAAATTCAGGTGGTGCCTAAGAAACCTGAATGGTGTGATAAAAAATTCTCTATACTTATTAATATGTGTGTGGAAACATTCTCTTCACTCTCTTTTTAACACTTTTTATAGCTTTTTTCTCTATTATTTCTACATTTCTCATTTTGAGTATTGTTGAGTTTTCTCAGTTTGAACAATTAAATAAAATGAATTGAGAAAGTCATTGACCAAACTACATAGTCTTTTTCTTTTTTGACAGAGGTGATTACTGTAGTTAACAAGTCAAGTGTAAATAATTCAATCATATAAAATTAAGGCAAAATATCCTTTTTGGTCCTTTAACTTTACATCGGGGTTCATTTTGGTACCTTAACTTTAAAAAGTGTCATATTGGTCCCTTAACTCTTCAAAACGTTCCATATTAGTCCTTTTCGTCTTATTAGCGACGAAAAAAATTCAAAAATCAGTCGCTAAATTCGTCGCTAATAAGACAAAATGACTAATATGGAATGTTTTGAAAAGTTAAGGGACCAAAATGACACTTTTTAAAGTTAAGGGACCAAAATGAACCCCGGGGTCAAGTTAAAGGACCAAAAAAAGTATTTTTCCTAAAATTAAAACAACAAGATTTTTTTATTGTTTTTCTTTTATGATATATAGTTGTTGTACTAATTTTAATTTTAAATTAAGTGTTATTAGTAATTTCAAATGGACCAGCCAAAATTTCTATAACAATATATCTTCTTTCAATGATCAATAACAATATAGCGTAATGTTAACTTGTGCACTAGGTCACAAGTTAAAAAATCCACTTATAACAAGTTTGTATTGGAAAAAAATAATTAAATTTATTTATTTTTATTTATTTATATTAAAAGCTATGCACAATTTTTAAGACAATATTTCTTAATTTAGTTCTTTAACTTGTATCCTTTGAATACAAGGTAACATTACCTTATTTTCTATTTATAATCTTAATATATAAAGTCAAGATTTTATTTTGGTGTAACTTATTTTTCTATCTTTTATACTTTTATTATATTTATAACTATAGATAAAGTGGATAGACGAGTTATCACTAATTTATTTTATTTTCTGTATTATTCTTTTAAATACAATTTATTAATGAAAAAGTGTAGCTTTTTAAAAGAGGAATCGTAGTACTCCAACAAATAAGCACGTATATTTATCATAGTTGTTTTTTTCACCTTTTTATTGAAGGTCTCAAAATATAACTGCACAACTCAAGTTACCTGAGTTTAGAGATGTAAATGGATATTTATGGGGATGTATACGCTCTATTGGATAAATATGGTATCCATATCTATCCTACATCCATGCGGGTAATCCGCGAGTTTTACGATATCCGCGGATATTTACAGATATTCATGGATAATATTTTTTTTTATGAAAATTATTATTATTTTTTAAATATTTTTAACTTCTTTTAAAGACACAAAAAGTTATTATCACATAATATCGATACAATTCGCTCTTAATTTAACAATAAAATTTCATCACATTAATTTTCTTCTTATTCAACAAAACATAATTAGATCCAAACATAATATCCATACATTTCATTTTTAACCAAACAAATAAAAGATATTGTGATTGTGAGTTATGATGGAAGAGCGGACAATAGAGGAGTGGTTTGACAGAGGAACGACGACACTAGTTGGTTGCACTATAAAATTGTTGAAGTGAGATATGAAGTAATGAAGAGTTTAAATATGAAATGACTAATCGAATTTGAATGAAATGTGAATGATTTTCTTCAAAGAAAATTTCAAAAAAAAAAACGAAATATAAGAAGACTAATTTTTTTAGAAGATGAAAAGATCAGGTATAATAAATTAATAATATTTAAATGATTTTTATAAATTTATTAACGAATATGGATATCCGCGGGCACAGATATCATTAAACTCATATCCATATTAATTAACAAACGAGTATTTAAATATCAATTTATTTTATCCGTGAATATCCATTAAACTATCTGTCTCATATCCATGACGGATTTTATCCACGGATATTCACGGGTACGGATTTTTTTGTCTTCCTTGCATGAGTCGAACGGTTATAAGAGTTGATAACTCTATTAAATATCTAATTTATTCTCTATTTTATTCTTCAAAACAATTCAATGGCTACAAATGAAAAAATTAAGTTATCTAAATTTGTATTATAAGAATCATGTTGTTTCTATCATTGTGTACTTGAGAGAGATTTAAATATTTAATTGAGAAGTTATAGTATAAGAATAAAGATCGACAAATAATAGAAACAAATGATAAACTATAAAATTCATGATTACAGGCAATTAACTTTTCCAATTTCAAAAAACATAGAAAAATACTTATTTATCACTTTCACTAATTTTTGTTAAAGGCTAGTGATTATATAAAATGTGTGACAAAAAGGAGGGTTATGTAATATTGATTTTACAAAATTGGATGTTTCTATGAGTTTTTATTTTCTCTTACATTAAACATGAAAAACTATGTGGGTGAAGCTAGTTTTAAAGATAATTTAATTACGCAGAAATTTAGAGTTAAATGGTTGAGGGAGGGGGATGCTAACACCAAGTATTTTCATTATTGTTTGAAGAGTAGGATTTTGAAGAATTTCATTGTCTTTATTACCTTTGTTGATGGGATTGTGGAGTTAGTTGAGGGCATTAAAAAGGAGGTGTTTAGTCATTTTGAGAAGATGTTTAAGAAGCCTGATTGTTCTAGACCTTCCTTTGAGGGTATTGATTTAAAATCACTTTCAACTACTCAATTCTTGCTGGTTGAGAAATCTTTTTCTGAAGTTGAAATTAAAGTTGTTGTGTGGGACTGTGATGGTAACAAGAGTCCAGGCCCAGATGGATTCAATCTGGAATTCATTAAGGGATGTTGGGATATTCTCAAGACTGATAAGTTAAATTTTTTCCAGGAATTTCATTCCAATGCTATTCTTCCCAAGGCCTCAATCTCTTCTTTTCTTGTCATAATCCCTAAGAATAACAATCCTATGGGACTGGATGAGTATAGGCCAATTTGTCTGGTGGGTTGTCTCTACAAGGTCTTATTCAAATTTTAACATCTAGGTTAAAGAAAGTTCTTAGTTGCATAATCTCTCTAAACTAGTCTGCTTTCATTCCTTGGTAGACAAATACTGGATGGGGTTTTGGTTGCTAATGAACTAATTAATGCGGCTACTAGGAGTAAGAAGAATTGTATGTTTCTCAAAGTAGACTTTGAGAAAGCTTATGATAAAGTTAATAGGAACTTTTTGTGATTTTTGCTAAAGAATATGAGATTTGGGGTTAAATGGTGTAGTTGGATGGAGGCTTGTATTTTTTCCTAGCTACATGTCTATTGTTGTGAATGACAATCCCACTAAGGAATTCAATGTAGAGAGAAGATTGAGGCAGGGAGATCTTCTCTCTCCATTCTTGTTTGTTTTTGTAACTAAAGATTTAACTGGTTTGGTTAAAAAAGATGTGGATTTAGGCTTGTATTCTGACTTCAAAGTATCTAGTGGTTTGTCTTTTGACATCCTCCAATTTGTAGATGACACCTTACATATTTGTGAAGGAACATGGAAAGATTTGTGGTGTGTGGAGTCTATTCTCAAGTGCTTTGAACTTGTGTCTAGTCTTGGGGTTAATCTTTGGAAGAGTAATCTTTAATGTTATCAATATTAATAGTAACTTCATGGAAGTTGCTTCTACTTTTTTGTCCTGCTAAGTAGGTGAGTTCCCTTTCACCTTTCTTGGCATCAAAGTGGGAAGTAATCCCAGGAGGCTTGACAATTGGAGATTTCTTGTAGACACAGTCAAGAGAAGGCTCAACTCTTGGAGGAGCAGACATCTTTCTCTTGGAGGAAGGGTAATTATCATCAACTCCACTTTGAATTCAATTTCTATCTTCAGTCTGTCCTTTTTTAGAATCCCTGGTGGAATCAGAAAGGAATTAGAATCTATTTATCAAAATTTCTTGTGGGGTGGTGTCACACCTTAATTTTTGACCCTAAGATCCCCGCTTTGTTCTTTGCATAACATATTAGGTCGATCGCTCGTGCATAGCTAACCTTTTTATCTAGGCTTTTTCTGTTTTGTTTCATTCGTGAAGTTAGGTGCCGCTGCAGAAGATTCAAGGTCCTGAAGGCTGTGTTGTGGGTGTGATTGTGGAGGTTCTCTGGTCCTGCGAGATTGTGCCATCACCCTTTTGATCCCTAAACCACTGCCAAGCCTTTTCTCCCTCAAGACTCCTCGGTTTTCCCCCCATTAAGATACTAGATCCTTATACCCTCTGATATGGAAGGATGGTCCTTGAAGGATAGTCATTGGTTGTGTGATGGCATCTCCCCCCGTCAGCTCCTCAAGTTTTAAGATTTGTGTTTGCTCAGTCATGTTATGTTCTTAAGTAATGAAAATTCATTTTAGAAGGAATTAGAAGGTTGGATTGCAAGACTTAATTTTAAGCCCTTTGTGTCACAAGCTTACAAGCTCAGGTTGAAGTTCCCATGATTCTATATCATATAGTCCCAGTATCAAACTCTTTGTTTTCTGCTTCAAGGAAACTTTTATACTCTTGAAGATGACAAGTAGTCTTCAAGCAAGTTTGAAGGTCAATGAGATTAAAATGTTCAGGATGTTTTGACCATTAGTAAAAAAATTAAGAATCCTTATAAAGCTTTAAGTTCTTGTTGGTAATGAAGAGTGGAATGCTATAGCCGGTTGGGTTGGATAAATTTAGTCCATCATTCTATTAGCCACTGCAAGGTTTAATTCATGTACTTTCTAAAACTAGTAGAAACACACAGGCTTTGGTTACAAACTCAGTTATTCAAGTGCAGGTTTTATTGGGATTATAATCAAGAGAGTTTCATTTGGAACTCATCACCAGGGATTATGATCAAGAGAGTTTCATTTGGAACTTATCACCAAAAGCTTAAGTTTCTAAGTTTAAAGTCAAGGCATGCAAGGTTCAATTTGAGTTCAATTTATATTGAATTTCTGAACCATAAGAACAAGTTACCTTCCCTTTCCAAGGTTCATATTCATCATAAGATTACAAGTTGCAAAATTTAAGGGTTTAATTCAATTCAAAACTTCAAGGGTTCAAGTACAAGTTCAAAGGATCTATATTACAACATTCAAACTTCAAAATTTATGAAGTCAAAAATCAAATTCAAAGTATTCAAGGATTCTTTACGAAAATTGGTTGTCAAGATTAATCCTAGATTCAAATGCTCAAAGATTCATTATCAAGACTCCAGTTCAAATGCAGAGAACAAAGTTGTTATAAATTTGTTGTTAGACCCTAAAACTAGTTGATACCATCGCTTGACGTAATCTACAGGGACAATGGATCTAACTCCCATCATGAAACATTCCCAAGAGATCCTCACGTGATGCCAAATTCAACCACTACGAAACGCGTGGAAAATCCCAGTCATCCTCCAAATCATGGCCCATCTTCAGCCATCACGCCCGCAGCTCCCAACGCTTCGTGGTCCCGCCTCTTTTACCACAACAGCCAAGATAAGACCGCCTTCTTTACCACCATTATTGCAAATAACCAAGCTGCAGCAGAAAAAGGAAAAGTTTGGCATCAGCATAAAATCACAAACCAACTTTTACATAAAATATCTCATCCATTACAACACATACGAACCAGCTGTGCAACAATACAACAAAACTTGGCATTAATATTATCATAGAAAGCAGTATCACAGTCCTATATTATGTTAACATAACTTTGGTTGCCAAAATCAAATATGTTCGGATTAAACGATCATTTTGAATCACGCACTTTCAATCAAGTGTACTCACAACATGACAAATAGTTTCATCAAATCGCAATCACGATTATGCGTGGCAACCGAACGAGTTAAGGTTGGAAAATGTTTCGCAAAGCAAAGAGAAAATTAGGGTAATATAACAGTCTGCATAATAGTAATTCATCTAAACCAATCTAAACCCACACATTTTGGTACGGCTGGTTACATGTTAGCAGACTTGAGCTACTAACAACATGGAATTCCGAGCTCTAACTACATACCTGTCATGAATTCAGACTTTTGCTTCATGAAATAACATGGACATGATTTTGTAAGTTCTCGCCGCGTGGTAACAAGAGGCGGGGTGACTCCAGGAATTGCAGAAACTGACATCTCCTAGGTATGTTGTGCATTTCTGTCCACGCACACAAGTTATAAACCACCTTCTGAGTCGGACAAGGTTGTGGTAGTGGATGCGCAATGAAGATTTTGTACACGGCATAAGCAAGGAATATATGTCGCCTCCCAGTACGAATAAACAAGAAGGTTAAGAAGTTTAGAAATAACATCATTCACTTGCGAAAGTTATGCAAAATTTGAATACTGAGGTAAGACCAAGATCAAAAGTAAGACTCAATACCATTTCCACCAGCCCAAATGGAAATCTCTTTACGAATCGTTACTATTGAACCACGTGCTCTTCTTCCAAATGACACTCTATGGATACTTCTGTTTTTTCATGGGCACCACTGGAAGTTAACTCATCCAAGTTCTTCACCTACAAAACATCAAATTCAGAAAGATCAAATCAGTCAAAGAGAAAAGTGATATTAAAAGGTGTTCTAGTGCCAAAATCTTGATGTATGAATTGAGTTGGAATTGTTACTAATAAGTTGAAAAGCTACCCCATTATCTCGATGTATTTCCTGATCCCCTTTTATGCGACACTAGCAGCGATAGATATTCCTCGAAGGATTCAAGATCCTTGAGCTTATCTAACGACATGAACAAGAGCAGCAGAAGTAAGAGCTCTAACTTTTCTCCAAACGAATACCAACTGAAGCGCATGATCACAAATATCATAAACCATTTCAAACTATTTCCAAACGTATTTAATTGCTTTCCAAAGTGACCTAAAACAAGATTACAACATTTCACGGACAAAGTCAGTTGTTTCCATAACAGTCCAAACATCAGCAATAATCATCATCAAGACATGTTTCAGACACAGTAACATGAAAAAGGAAAGGCCTTCCTTTGCTGGCTAACATATCAATGAGAATTTGGAAATACATTCATCATTAAAATCATATCAAGGTAAGAAATCAACACCCCAAATTGGAAAGTCACACATTACAGATAACCAAATCAGATCCAAAACATGCTCAGGACAAGAAATTAAGAGCTACACTGATTCCTAAAACTAATCCAAGACATATTTCAAAAAAAACTTACCTAAATCAGACAGACATGTTCAGACACATTTTGAAAACTCTCCAAAACAAGTTCAAACATGCTCATACAAGTATGGAAATTTTCATTTATTACACACCAATTCAGAGGATTCTCAAAAGGCCTATAAAACCCAACAATTGCATAATGGGAAGGGAGGACAAGAGGAACACACCAGAAATTCAAAGAAAATCACACCAATCAAAGCTCAAATTATACAATCATCACAAATCCTTACACACAACCAATTCCTCATTCTTCCACAGAGCCAATTCTTCATATCAGAAAGAAAACCAATATCAAAACCAGAAAACTCGTCAACCCTTACATCTTCACAATACCATACACTAGAATAGAATTCACGTACTCACAAAAAGAAAAGTCAGAACAAACACGTACGTATTAGTACAAAGTTCTCAAAGCAATACACAACAGGGTCAGAATACAATACCACAACATCAGCAACAATTCACACGCGCTCCGCAAAGCCAAACATCAGTAACAGAACAACCATAACATGATTAAAAAAAAAGAACTGGAGCAGCAGAAAACTCACAGAGATTCACGAGGGACTCATCATGCAGAGGAGGAGAGTAAGAGAAACGTCCCTGATTGAAGATCTATAGGAGGGCCAATCGCATTTCGCTTCCAGCCGTCGCCATCCTTTCCTTTCTTCCTTTTCCTTTTGCCTGATAATATTTGTAATGTGTAATCGAAAATCAACATAGTGAATTGGGGTATTGGGCTTGCTGGGGTTAGGGTTTGTTTGGTTTGATTTGTTTGATCGAGAGAGAAAAATGGAGACGAGACAAGGGTGACGGCGAGGATTAGGGTTTCTGAAATTCTGGTATAACAGATCCCAGATGTCCTACATGATGTCGAGACATCTGGTCTGACATAAACAGCAAGGCAATTATAGACAGTTAAATAAGTTGCTGAAAAGAAAAGTGCACACAGAATTTGTTCACCCAGTTCGGTCTAACAACCTACATCTGGGGGCATACCAAGCCAGGACGGAAGTCCACTATTAGCAGTATTAAATAACAGACTCAACAATACCAATTGACAATCCGCTCACTTAATCCCTACCCAATGACCCTTCTACCTAAGTTCTCCCTAGGTAAGAGACTCCATCTCACTTCCAATCATCGCAATAATGTCTAGTAGTCAACATCTCAGTCACTGCATCAACAACTTGATTTCCAATAACTCTCCAAACACATAAAAATAGAAGACACACTCCTATAACAATACCTAGACATGATCCTCATGACTAAGAACAATGCTTAGAGTTGCTTAACAGCTTCCTCTAAGAACAATACATCTCTTACCTACAGGCTTAGAGATAAACATGATGACCATCCCACAAACCAGGTGGTTCATCGACCAACACATCCCTTATAATCTACATGATGGCTGGCTTCCAAAACTAGGTTACAATGCTTCTATTTATAACCTATTTCCTAACTGGATTTGGGCCTTCAAATCACAACAAATCAGCAGCTACAAATCTGCAAAAGATTCTACTACTAAATAGATCTTCAATCAAATCTTCAATTAAATCTTCAATTAAATCTTCAATTAAATCTTCAATTAAATCTAATTATTCTCCATATCTTTTTGCATGAAAATAGTAACAATATATGCTCAATATAAGATTGCAACAAAATATATTTGTCCCATGATATTCGCCTGCAATCTCTCCACCAGATCTTCTCAAAACATACTTAAACAAATGGAGCCCTAACAAAACACATCAGACTGATGTTCTGATGTTCTGTCAACTGATGTCAAGACATCAGGTTTAACATCAACATATAAAACTGCAACCTTTCTGAACTTAACATCAACTTAATGTTAAGAACTTATGTTAAGACATCAGACATATGACATCATTAACAACACCATTGTTTTACCAAAATTCCAGCCAATACAAGAACTAACAATCTCCCCCTTTGGCTAATTTTGGCTAAAACAATCTCAGCCTACACCATAGATACCAACCGCGGAAAAACACCATACAAACTAACTTCAGCACACAACTAGCAGCAGCAACTCCCCCTCAAAACTGCAACCAGCAAAACAGCTGCACACCCTCAAGCCTAGAACCACAACAGACAACTAGGCAACCACTAGGATACCACTAGGCTAACTCTCCCCCTTTTTAGTCATAATTGGACAAACTCTGAACATAGCAGCAAGCACAAAAAATTCCAAAGGAAAACTCTGAATCATCCAACCAATATACTCAGAACAAAATCCAGACTCAGCAGCTACTACTGTACATTCTCTCCCCCTTTTTGGCCAAAAATTGACAAACATTGGTGTAAATGTATACTTCTGATTCAATCCATTGACACACAAATCTATAGAACCAGGTTAAAACTATCAAGTACACCATGAACTTCACCAGTAACACAATGTCACGACATCTTGTCTGACATTACAATCTGGATAAACAACTTCTTCAACAAAAGATCAATTCTCCCTATCTAAGATAACCAGTGCTCCTTTGCAAGAAGAACACCTTAAATGAATGGAAAACATAAGACTCATCTTCATGTCTTCAAGATCGCACCCTCTGTTCAACACACCTGCTGAACGCATTCACAAAACGCTTAATCCTTAAACAATCCAAGTACCACACTAGTACAGACAGAAGTTCTCCCCTTATATTTCACAACTGATGCTCCTTTACTAGTACATCATAGCATTTCGAAAATCCAGACACAGTCTTCATCCATCCAGTCAGGAATGCTTCACACAATCATCCATAAATTTTGAAGCACACTCACAATGCATTCCACAGAACTCTAAGTAAACTCCTCTTACTTAGAATTAATAACACACATCAAGACAAGTGTGACATCTCCCATAAACAAAGACCCTCACAAAGTTTTTCCAAAACTGCATAAAATTGTCTTCAGACTTCTCCTCAGAAGCATGTCCACACCAACATGCCATCCAACAGCCTAATGTCATAACATGTTATCTGACATTATCTCCTCATAAGAGACAACCAATCTCCACAAGCTTGATCAGTGTGCAAGCTTCACAATATATGCACCTTTGCTGCAGAATCCATAGACAAGTACTCCCTTTGTCATGGTTAACCAATGCTCTAGATGGAGATGAACATTTGAGCACACTTGCTAAGCACATTCACATACTGTACTTTCAATTTTGGAGAACACAACCAAGTATCCTGACTTGTTTGACACTGCTCGCAGACTCCACAAATTCTCTGCTTTACTGAGATTTAATCTCTTCAAGGGATACTTGTAGCAGAAGAAGGAACAACTCTCTAAAAAAAATGTTTTGATTAGATCACATCACAATCCCTCTACCATTACATCCACCAGTAGTTGTTGATACTAGTGAAGTCTTCAAAATTAGTAGTCATGCTTTGCCAGAACAAACTACTAAAAACAAGACCAGAATCTCCACATTCTAATTCACATAGTCAGAAACATCTCTTCTGACACAAATGCTTGAGCATCCAACTCCACACGCACACTCTCTCTGAAGCAAAGAGTTCAGACTACAAATTATTATACTCACATGATTCCCTCTTGTGCTCCAAAACTCCACATCTTGCCAGGCTGATCAACTACTCTCTAGCATGACTTGACAATAGGGCTATGTCCCCTTCACATGCTTTTCTTCTGCCTTTAGCGATACACATCCAATCATCTATTTTTGACATTTGGATCAATTGATGAATATCCACATTCAGACTTTCAAGCAATCAATACCTGATCTACTTCAGTCTTTTTTATATTCTCCTTCCAAAGCAGACCTTCTACTTCATCATTCTCCCGTATGATTAGGTAGATTCTCTTTAGATACAATGTAGGAAATCATCCTAGATAATGTCCTATCACAAGTTAGAACATCTTCCACACACCATGATTCTTGATATGCTCCACCAACTGGACTTACTCTAGCATAGTAATCCAAAGAACCAGAGGAATAAACTCTCATCCACCTTCAAGAAAAATAATCTCCTTGAGTCTTCAACTCATCACTCTTCTGCCCAAGAGTAACTTGTTCCAAGACAATCCTCAATAATAACCAGCTGCCACACTCTGATTATCTTGATTCTTCGAATTCACTTCTGAGATCAACCAAATGCCACAGTTTGATCACCTCAAGCATGAATCCTCATATGAAAATAGCCAAATGCCACATTTTGACCTTTTTCACGTTTGTCAGAACTCTCACAAAGATATCCTGATCCACCAAGGAAACCAGATCTTAAAGTCACATGTTCCAATTGCTCAATAGCAAACACACTTAGACTCCCTAAGCCATGGTCATGTAACATCTTCTCCTTCCTGCAGCTCCCGCAAACTGCCATGAGAACGATCTTTTTAAAGCATCCTATTGTTCATTCCTGTAGATCACCCTATCAAAAGCTGATGTGCCACATCACCAGTTGAGACTTCTGATGTTAAGCTAGATGTCAGAACATTATGTCACCCAACTGTTAAATTCAGCTCTACCTTCTGCCACTTAGAAGAACCTCCTCCCTTTGCAGAAACAGATTTCCATGCTCTCATAGACTTGATTCAATAATCAAGTTTGAGTAGACAACCTCCATCCTGCTTAGAACCTCCAAAGACTTCAAACCTACCACATCTGAATCTTCAGAAAATAAGTAGTCCAAGACTACCCCATAGCAATACTAAAGAAAGTCACTTCCCTTAGTAGAGCCGTCAGTAGAAAGCCACAGATAACTGCCACTTATCCTCGACCTTCACAACCAGAGCAAACACCATACTCCAGACCACTTAGATCAGAAATAAACTGATCCAAGCTGTAACCAACAAGATTATGATGTCTACATAGTCTTCCGTCTTCATCTTCAACAGCACCACCATCTGGACAAGTCATTCACAATACTTTCTAGGAACAGATGCTAAGCAATAATCCCAGGTCAACACCTAGGCGACTTGTGAGCGAATGTAGAACCCCTCCCATGATTCTCCAAACCTCTGATGAAAAGATGTTAAAACACTTGACAAAACATCCTTAATCTTGTCTTTCAAGGATAATCAATTAAATACTTGTGAATATCACAAATAGCAATTGATCTTAAATCCCTGTGGTTTAACCCTTCTTCAGATTCTAGCATCTTCTGAATCTTCTTCATGACAACCATTATGACAACCATTCATACCACAAAAGCCTTCCAGGTTAGGTCAGTGTCTTGATCTTTCACTCCACCCTAAGCAAAGAACTGAAGTGATGTTTCAACATCAGTTCCGACATCAGTCTAAATCACATTAAACATCTACTAGGATTTGGAGACTACAACCATAGTAATCCACACATATCTCTTGCAGCGAACACACGAGAACATATCAACATCTGATCAACTTCCAAGATCAGACCAACAAAACTGCAGTAACTTGCATAACATACTCTTCCAGAAGCTTCTTCTTATAAGCACAAGGTTCAGACCTCTTGTCTAACTTAAGAGTGATAACATACCATAGACAATCTGCTACTTCCAATCCTTCAAGCCACAAAATTGAAAGAGCTCACGCATACACCAATTGACCACTAGCTGATTTACACTGCTACTGTACACAAACTCTTGGATGCATTTTCCCTTTTCTTCAACCAGCTCCAGCTGAGATGCTATGACATTATGAACAACATCTCAAAAATTGTTCAACTTCACAGCTTTAGTGATCCTTCAAAACAACTACAATCTAATAGGACTTTGACTCAGCATATACCATAAACTACTGATGTGTAGTGCGATGTCGAGACATTAGGATGACATATCAAGCTCAGCTTCTTTCTTGATGAAACTTCCTCCAGTTCATGATTTTGAAAATCAGAAACATGTATCTTCACAAGAGAATTCATCTTCAGATATACCAGAACTACATTGGACACCATAAATACGCTTAAGAGATAACTTATCAAGATCTTCACTCCCGCATGAAAAATTTGACAGTGATACTCTTTTGCTTTGGCTCCACCCTCTTCTTTCATCATCAAGAAAATTAAGAAGGAAGGAATCAGTGTTCTGGACAGATTGGTCTTCAATACCTGATTTGAAATATATTCTTCTTCTGCTGAGGAGACCAAACTCTAAAGTCTTTCCAAGAAAATACCTTCCTAAAGTCTCACCACCAGAGACACAAGAAACAACCAGGGTCACATCAGATAGCATGCAACGGAACACACAACAACTCCTAAACACTCTTCAGGCACTACTCAATAATCCTTGCACACCATCACCATAATCCAAGTGCCAAAAAAAAATTTGAAAATAAATCAAACTCACAACAGCAGTTCTCCACCAAAGCTACACACCTGATAACAACAGACAAGTCCAATACATACCCTGTCATGAGTAGTCCATCCTTCACTTCAAGGGACCAAACAAACAACTATATGAACTGACCAAGTCCATAATTCAGCAAACTATCTTCCTTGCTCATGAACCAGAAAGTATCTTCCCTAGATCTCATCCAGAAATAGACAAGATGCTTGCTCTGATACCAATTGAAATTCTGGTATAACAGATCCCAGATGTCCTACATGATGTCGAGACATCTGGTCTGACATAAACAGCAAGGCAATTATAGACAGTTAAATAAGTTGCTGAAAAGAAAAGTGCACACAGAATTTGTTCACCCAGTTCGGTCTAACAACCTACATCTGGGGGCATACCAAGCCAGGAAGGAAGTCCACTATTAGCAGTATTAAATAACAGACTCAACAATACCAGTTAACAAAATACTCACTTAATCCCTACCCAATGACCCTTCTACCTAAGTTCTCCCTAGGTAAGAGACTCCATCTCACTTCCAATCATCGCAATGATGTCTAGCAGTCAACATCTCAGTCACTGCATCAACAACTTGATTTCCAATAACTCTCCAAACACATAAAAATAGAAGACACACTCCTATAACAATACCTAGACATGATCCTCATGACTAAGAACAATGCTTACAGTTGCTTAACAGCTTCCTCTAAGAACAATACATCTCTTACCTACAGGCTTAGAGATAAACATGATGACCATCCCACAAACAACGTGGTTCATCGACCAACACAACCCTTATAATCTACATGATGGCTGGCTTCCAAAACTAGGTTACAATGCTTCTATTTATAACCTATTTCCCAACTGGATTTGGGCCTTCAAATCACAACAAATCAGCAGCTACAAATCTGCAAAAGATTCTGCTACTAAATAGAGCTTCAATCAAATTTTCAATTAAATCTGATTATTCTCCATATCTTTTTGCATGAAAATAGTAACAATATCTGCTCAATATAAGATTGCAACAAAATATATTTGTCCCATGATATTCGACTGCAATCTCTCCACCAGATCTTCTCAAAACACACTTAAACAAATGCAGCCCTAACAAAACACATCAGACTGATGTTCTGATGTTCTGTCAACTGATGTCAAGACATCAGGTTTAACATCAGCATACAAAACTGCAACCTTTCTGAACTTAACATCAACTCAATGTTAAGAACTCATGTTAAGACATCAAACATATGACATCATTAACAACACCATTGTTTTACCAAAATTCCAGCCAATACAAGAACTAACAGTTTCAGAACCCTATTTTGAGAGGAGATGAAGAAACGAGAGTGCTTTCTCTCTTTCTTCCTTTTTGTTTCGCGAACTATCCTGTACACGGGCACACACCACCATGCACCCTTTATTACCTGCGTTAGATCACAATTTCACACATCCAATAGCTATGATCTGAGGGTCCGCGATGAACCCTCTCCCCTTTGTGCGCATAGAATCTCTCCGTTTAATATTCTGTTTTATTTAACTCCCCCTTTTTTTTATAACTCATAAAGATTCCCCTTTTTAAAATAATAATTAGATTTTGCTAAATAACTTTTTTAATAAAATATAATTTCTTCATACTCTAAAAACATCACTTTTTAAATAAAATTTAGTCTAAGATTTATTAATTAAAAAACTTAGTAAAACCTTTTTTTTAATTAGTAAAATCTTTTAAAAATAAAAAAAATCCTTTTATTAAAATAATAAAATTAAAGTCCTTTTTTTTAAATAATTTCATATTAATAAATTCATTTCTTCCTTAAATTATTAAATTTGTTTTATATAACAAAAAATAAATATAGAACTTTTTACCCTTTTTTTTTAAAAAATATGACTTTTTTCTTATATCTAAAATATCACTCTTTTATAAAATATAACCTAAAAAAATTTTATTAAGTAAAACTTTTTTTAAAACTTTTTTTTTTTAAATTAGTAAACCTTTTTTAAAATAATGGAAACCATTAACTACAATACTAAAATCAAAATATTTTTTTATTATTAAGAAAACCCCTTTAAACTTTTTTTTATAATAACTTATAACGTAATAATTCTTAAAAATAATAATAATAAAACCTTTTATTAGTCTCCCTTAAAAATCAAAACTCTTTTTCCTATAAACCGTCCTTTTAGAATCCCTCCCGCGTTTAGTCGTGCGATTGTATGGCATAGGTTTTAGAATTTTGATATCATGCTTTACTTATGCGTTTGTGTGTTTACTATTGTATGTGATGAATGTATGTTTTTTGTTCTAAACCTTTTCAAAACATTAAAACTCTCGATCCAACGTCGAGCCCCATTTCTACCAATGTAAGTCGATCGCCCTTGGGCATCGCATTCAACCTTTTGGTCACAAGACACAAGTCTAGCATCACTTCGCTAGCATCCTCGCCTAAATAACAATAATTTAATCGCATTAATATCCAAGGGAAAATCCCATGCATGATAACCGACACCTTAAGATAAGTCAATTAGATAACTTAGGATAGATTTCCTAGGTTAGTCCCCCCTTAATTTTGATTTTTAAATCAAACTTTAGCCCACCTAATTCTCCACACAAGAGAATTAGATGTTAATCATCTCAAAGAAGGGACATACAATCCCATACCCCACAAAATACAAACATTTTCAAAACTGTGGTGGTTTTCTTAAGATGATGACTCATCTTCTCTCCTAAACCTTTAAAACAATTTTAGTATCCTTAATAAGGAACTACAAGTGCTCTGATTCCCTCCTGACAGGATATGTAGGCACAAGATGCGATATCTTGTCGAGCACACTTAGGATTAATAATAATAAATCACCTACCCTTAAACCCTTAGCAAAACAGATAACAAATAACATAAAATAAAACAAGAGGTTCCTGTAGAGTACTACAGATATCTAGGATGCTAACACCTTCCCTAGGTATAACCAACCCCCGAACTTAGAATCTTAGTGCATTTGCATTGCATTGTGGGAATTCGGTTTTTCTCCCTTCCCTTGGATAAAATCAAAGACCGGTGGTGACATAAAAGAAATGTGATCCTAGTTAACTAATAACTATGGTATCCAATTTTCACCGCGACAGAAATGGCGACTTCACTGGGGATTCTCATAAGAGGATTCCCCCTAACTTGTTTAATTATGTTTTTTGTTATATATTTGTATTTGTTATTGTTTGCTTGGGTTATTACTTGTGTGGTGAGACAAAGTCCTACACCCGGACTAGAGTGGAAATTATGATAGGAACGATGAGAATTCAAGGATACTTTGAGGGAGTCGATTCCTGAAGAAGTTGAATTGAGACTTCACCACTCAGTCTAGGCCCTCTCGAATTTAATTTTGTCCAACGAGTCTATTCGTGAAGACGCTATTATTTCGAACTAAAGTCCATCGAGACTGGGGACCGTAGTTACCTTTAACCCAACTTGGCCTATTAGGATGTAGTGCAGGGACTATGCGGAGTCTATTTCTGCAATAGTCGCTACGCGATACTACACTCGGACGAGATTCTCTTGAGAATATTATTGACTGCCAAGTGATTTGGGAAATCGATAATATCCGAAAGATGGGTTGTAGACTCTGGGAACTTTGTAGAACCCGTTCGGCAAGTACATTTGAAATTATAGTACACTCCTATTGGAATGGGTAGACCTTGGCTCCATGCTGTGACCTTTTAAACTTAGGACTTTTTGTCTGTTTGATTGCTTGTGTGTGCTTTGTGCTTTGTGCTTTGTGTGTTTGCATCCCTGCATTCATAAGCATCATTTCATAAAGATTCATGGAACTTAGTCTTGTTTATAAACATCATAAGAATATCATGGACTCTAAAAAAAAACTCTAAAAAAAAAAAAAAACGTTGAAGTACCTTTACAAGAGTCATAACCTAGACGATCTAAGGAGACTGAAGACCCTGCTGACAGATAAAGAAAGATTCGAGACCAGATATGGAAAGTTATTATCTCCATTCTACTACTGTTTCCTTGGTTATCAACTGGTACCTATCCTTGAAGAATTTCCTCAGCTGATGGAGTTACTAATTTAAGACAAAAACTCATTTCCTATCTCCGGTTAATATTCAAGCTAAGATGACTACAAAAGAAGGTTTATTAGAAAGGAGCTATTTTTTTGCAATAAACAGAAAGCTTAAGATGTCCTATTCCATTCTAAGTCATCAGTCAACTCTGGAAATTGATCGTGGACAAGCTTATTCTAGAAGAAGCTCAGTTGGAAGAAAGAAGTCAAAGGATTCAAGAAGACCGTTGGAAGAGTCTCCTTAGATCCATCATTATTAGCTTTTATTTAGCTTTTCCGTTATGACTTTTGGAAAGTGTACTAACGCGTTATTAATAAATCTGTTTTAATATTCTGGATATTGGTTATCGTAACCGTTTTTAATTTTTTTTAAATCGAGTCTCTTGATATTCCATGATGATTATAAATAGCTGAGTTCCATGAATCTTGCTGCATCATATGCATCATTTTGCATTTGCATTCCTTTGCTTTCCAGGTTCTCATTCGTGTCTCTCTTCTCAGTCAAGCTGAATCATCGATACGATACTCGAACCGGTCGCAAGAAAATGTGGATCATTTGGAACAGGAAAACCAAGCACTCTGAGCGGAGATTGCCACTCTAAAGGCCAACATGGAAATTTTTTCTACTACTATGAAGAATCTGATAGACACTCAAGAGCAGGAAAATCAAGAACTTCGCGACGAGGTTGTAAACTTAATGAAATTCTGGCACAGATATCAGATGTCCTACACAGATGTTGAGACACTGATATCCAACACAATGAACAAGTTAACAATAAAAATAACAGTGCATAGAGTAAATAACACAGTGATATGTTTACCCAGTTCGGATCAACAATCCTACTCTGGGGGCTACCAAGCCAGGGACGAAACCAATATACGATAGTATCAATTCACAGATCATACAATTACCAAATAATCCGCTCACTTAATCACTACCCTTCCTATGACTTCTACCTAAGACTCACTTAGGTATGAGGCCCTCCTCAAATCCCCCTACAACCACAACCCGTGATAGGTTTCTTTCCACACAAGTAACAAACCGAAAGTCACACTTTCAAAACACACAATTCTCAATACTTCAAAGCTTATGAGAATTGACACACAAGAAACTCAATGCTTAAAAGCTTATGAGTAACTGACAGAACTTACAACACAAAAACCAGTCCTTTTACTGTTATCAGAATGATACCAGTTAGGCTCACAAAATACACTCGAAAACCCTAACAAAAACACATGTAAGTTCCACACCTAAACTAGGTTTACACCAGTCAATATATAGCATTTAATCTGGACTGGATTGGGCTTCAAAAACGCAGCAATTAGACTGCTCACAAATCTGCAAAATAAACTCCAACAAAATAGGTCTTCAATCTAAAGTTTCCTAATATGTCTCCATAATTAGAAACAGCTGAAAATCCGAAAGACCAACAAATAAACACAATCCAAAAATGCTTTGGATGTCACATAGGATAACCAAATATTCACAGAATATTCAGTAACAATTCACAGCAACAGAATCTGCTTTAAAACTGAATCCAGACGCGATGTCCTATGAGCAGGTATGGGACATCTTCATTCGACATGTTGAATGCAGCAAATTAGAACATCTTGTTTCACCATCTTGCTGCTAGAAAAAGTTTTAGCAAAATAAATGCCAACCACAAAATCAATGAAATAACAATCTCCCCCTTTGGCTTATTTTGGCTAAAACTACACACCAAATAAATCTTGTAAAGAAGCACAAAAAAAAATCCATAATCCATATCAGACAGCAGCGAAATATCAACAGCACATATAGCATATCAGACAGCAGCAAAATACCAATAGCACATATAGCAAAAAAAATCTAGCAGCATAACATCACTCCCCTTTAACTGCATACAACACATAACACAGCATACAACACAGCACAGCAGCATAGCAAAACTCCCCCTCAACTGCAGCAACACAACACAGCAACACAAACATTCCACATTCTCCCCCTCAACTACTGCAGCAGCACAAGCACACCACACACAAACATACTACTCCCCCTTTTTAGCCAGAAATATGACAAAGGCAAGTAGAACAGTTATTAATACCATGGTCAAATCATAAACCAAAATAAACAGCATCAGAGAGTAGATGCACACCACATCACATGACCAAGTGTCATGCACAGACTTCAGTATTTTCCCTTCATTCACACACTGTACTACCAGAACCTCCTTTACTCTTTCCAATCTAGTAGCCAGAAGGAACATTAATTGCTATAGTTCTTCATGAATGTAAACCCCAAGTCTGCTCCTCAGGTTTTCAAACTGAACTGCATCCAGAGCCTTGGTAAATATGTCAGCAAGCTGATTTTCTGTGCTCACATGCTCAAGAGTTATGACTTTGTCCTCCACAAGTTCTCTGATGAAGTGATGCCTGATATCAATGTGCTTAGTCCTGCTATGTTGAATGGGATTTTTGGAAATATTAATAGCATTCAGGTTGTCACAAAATAATGTCATGACATCTTGTGTGACATTATACTTAGATAACATCTGCTTCATCCATACCAGTTGAGCACAACTACTTCCAGCTGCTATGTACTCAGCTTCAGCAGTAGAAAGAGATACAGAATTTTGCTTCTTACTAAACCATGAAATAAGATTATTTCCCAAAAAGAAACATCCTCCAGAGGTACTCTTCCTATCATCAGCACTTCCAGCCCAATCAGCATCACAGTAACCTACTAGAATGGGACTTGAGTCATGGGAGTACAACATCCCATAATCACATGTACCACTCACATACTTAAGAATTCTCTTAACTTGATTGATGTGACTGACCTTGGGTTCTGCTTGGTATCTTGCACACACACCAACAACAAATGTTATGTCTGGCCTACTTGCTGTAAGATACAGCAGACTGCCAATCATACTTCTGTATAAACTTTGTTCAACATTCACTCCCTTTTCATCTTTGGATAACTTCAAGTGAGTAGGAGCAGGAGTTCTCTTGTGCTTGGCATTATCCAGTCCAAACTTCTTCACAATGTTCCTCGCATATTTGCTCTGACAGATAAAAATGGAATCTTTCAGCTGCTTAACTTGTAATCCAAGGAAGTAGGTCAATTCACCTACTAAGCTCATCTCAAATTCAGACTGCATTTGATTGACAAAATGTTGGACCATTTCATCCGACATCCCACCAAACACAATATCATCTACATAAATCTGAGCAATAATAAGTTTCCCATCCTTCTCCTTGACAAAAAGTGTTTTATCAATACCACCCTTCCTGTACCCATGGTTGACTAAGAACTCAGTCAGCCTTTCATACCAAGCTCGTGGAGCTTGCTTCAACCCATACAAAGCCTTCTTTAGCTTGAAAACATGATCAGGAAAATTTGGATCCACAAAACCTTTAGGCTGCTCAACATAGACTTCCTCATTAAGATAGCCATTCAGAAAGGCACTCTTGACATCCATTTGAAACAGTCTGAATTTCAACAAACATGCCACTCCTAGCAGCAATCTGATTGATTCCAATCGAGCCACATGAGCAAATGTTTCATCGAAGTCTACTCCTTCAATCTGTGTATATCCTTAAGCAACTAATCTGGCTTTGTTCCTGGTAACAACTCCTTATTCATCAGACTTATTCTTATAAATCCATTTTGTGTCAATCACATTTGTTCCTGCTGGTCATGGTACCAGTTCCCAAACTTTATTCCTCTTGAATTGACAAAGTTCATCTTGCATAGCACTTATCCAGAACTCATCTGTCAATGCTTCTTTGACATTCTTTGGTTCAATCTTTGAAACAAAACATGCATTTGACACAGCCTCCCTCGTTCTAGTTCTTACACCTTCATTCAGATCTCCAATAATCAATTCCTTAGGGTGATCCTTCTGAATCCTTATAGAGGGTCCCCTGTTAGCATCATCTACCTCTTCATTCTCAGGTCTAGTGTCGATTTCTTGAGCATTATCTTCTACAGACTCAATGTCTTGTGAGATTTCATTGTTCATGGGAAGGCATGCTCCAACATCATTTGGGACATCTTCGTCTTTGCCAGAGTCATCAACCACCACATTTATGGATTCCATCATCACCTTAGTTCTGGAATTAAATACCCTATATGCTTTACTGCTTGTAGAGTATCCCAAAAATATTCCTTCCTCACTCTTAGGATCCATCTTTCGCCTCTGCTCACGATCTGCCAAGATATAGCACTTACTCCCAAACACATGGAAATACTTCACATTTGACTTTCTACCTTTCCATAGCTCATAAAGAGTGACAGAAGTACCTGATCTGATAGTCACTCTATTGTGTATATAGCAAGCAGTATTCATGGCTTCAGCCCAAAAATGATATGGAAGCTTTTCGGCATGAATCATGACTCTTGCACCCTCTTGTATAGTCATGTTTTTGCGTTCCACCACACCATTTTGCTGAGGAGTGATTGGTGATGAGAATTCATGAGTGATTCCTTCAGATAAGCAAAACTCTTTAAACCTGCTATTTTCGAATTCTTTCCCATGGTCACTTCCGATTCGAACAACATCACAATCCTTTTCCCGTTGAATCCTTTGACACAACTCTTTGAAGGCTGCAAATACTTCAGTCTTTTCTCTGATAAAGCTTATCCAGGTGAATCTGGAGTAATCATCAACGACAACATAGTGTAGCGAGTGATTTTTGGATGTGGTTGCGAAGCATGATCGCTCTGGTACTACAGCTCGATTCATTTTTTATCCTATTAAAGCTGATGAAGGAAGGGAAATAGATGTCTCCAATTAACCCTGCTTGCATACTGAGATTAAACAGTCAAAACTGTTGGTTTACAGATGCTACAAAGATTCGGGGTTTCTCCTAGGTTATTTGTTGACAAGGGGTGCTTTAGGCTATTGGTTAGGATGTTAGGACGAATGTATGAGAGTATGGGATTTTGGGTTTTTGTTTATTGTGCTCGCTAAGATTTTTTCTTTCAATCTTATGCCTACGTATTCCCGTTTACCGAAATAGGGAAATCAGAATGATCGTAGTTCCTCTTATTCTATGGGAGGAAATGGTTGTTTTGGTGTCTTGTTCAAAGCCCAAGACGTGAAGCTAGAGAGTCTATTTGTATCTTGTTCAAAGCCCAAGATGTGAAGCTGAAAGTGTTGACCTTAGAGAGAATTTGTCATCTCTAAAGGGGTCTGTTTGTCACAACTGTTGGGTGACTGACTGTAAAGGAGGATTACTTTAACCGGGATTTGTGAATCCGGCAATGCCATAATTTCCTTTATAGGGGATTTTAACCTGAAGGAGAAGACTTTAACTCAGTTTAGAGCAATGCCATCTTTCCTTAGGAATTTCTCATACTAAAAGAGGGACATTGGCATGGATGTAGATAATCCAGAGGCTTGCCGGTTACAGCGATTAGATGAAGGGGAAGGAGTTGTTGATGTTTGTGTACTGTGAACGAGGCACAGCTTTGATGCTAAAAGGTTGATTGGACCAACCAGTGGTTTTCTTATACAAAGCCTAAGAGGAGGCTAATATGTGTCTTGTACAAAGCCCGAGAGATAGGCTAAAAGGTTTTGACTCGACGATGGAGTATTTTAGTATCTCGTATAAAGCCCGAGATGAAGGCTATTTGACTCAACAAGAGAGTTTTTTTTGTATCTCGTATGAAGCCCGAGATGGAGGCTGTTGTTTGTTTGGCTCAATAAGAACCTTTTTGTATCTCGTATAAAGCCCGAGATGGAGGCGAAAGGGTGATTGACTCAACGAGGGAGTCTCTTATGTGTCTCGTACAAAGCCCGAGAGAGAGGCTAAACGTTGTTTGACTCCGCTGGGGAGGATCTTTGTACAAAGCCCAAAAGGAGGCTATGGTGACTGTTTCAGTTGAGTGACAGGTCCAGTATGCTGATTTAAAGAGAAAATCAGTTCTTATATGAGCAACATTGTACTCAAGGATTTGATTCGAGGATCCGGGCTATTCCTGTTCTTTAAGGAAGTGGGAAATCCGAAGGGTATTGAGACTGCCCGAGTCTATGGGTTTTCTTCCTATTTAACGAAGGGGTCACTTGAGAATGTCTGGAAAACTCAAGGATATTAGACTGTCCATGTTTAGAGTTTCATCTTTCGTACTATGCTTTGAGAAACAGTAGTAGACTCTTTGAAAGGACTGTTCTATGCAGATGATTAAGTTATGTTCCTATACCTTTGGGAGGTTGTAGGGACAATTTGTACGAAGCCCAAGAGGAGGCTGGAAGCTTTTAAGAAGCCGATCGGTCCTTGTACGAAGCCCAAGAGGAGGCTATAATTCCCGGAGGAAGAGATCATTATACGAAGCCTAAGAGGAGGCTGTGAATACTTCTAAGAAGCCGACGAGTCCCCAAACCCCGAGAAATTCAAGACATGCCATTCACCAAGAATAGATCAAGCCAGGAAAGTTCGAGAATTTGGAAGAAACTCAAGAGATGCAATTCACGGAGAAGAGATCATCTCTGGGGAGTAGAGTTTCTTTGACAACTTCTACGAGGGACATTCTATGAAAGGGTTCACAGAGAATGCTGCCTTTCATATCTCTATATTGTTTAACCCCAAGAGGAGGGAAGACTGTGTCTGGTAATCCTATGGGGATCTAGTTTTGACTATTTAAGAGTGATCAACGGGCTTTATGCTAGACGTAGTTGCCGGGGAAACTCTAAATATCTATACTATTATTACACAGTTGATATGAGTTTATGAAAGAAGACTTACAGCGAAACAGCCCCACAATACAGTTATATGTATATGAAAGCGGTAAATGAAAGCGTATAAACACTTACTCGGTTGTAGAGCTTCCATGCTGTTTGGTTAGTTGTTCAACAAAGAAAGATTGAAAACAACAGTATATTCAAAATCAAAGGAGAAAGTGCTTTGAAAAAGAAAGATTTGGGGCTTACAGCTCAAGGAGAAGCCCAGGGTTTTATCAGTGGGCGCACTGTTTGAATTTGTACAGAGGGACTTATACAAGTGACTGAGGCCCAAAAAAGGTTTTCTGTACAAAGGGGTGGGTCTTACACTCTCTCAAGAGGCCTAAAAGGTTTAAAGAAAAAGAGTGGGGCTTATAACACGAGGGTAGGCCCAATTGATTTTTCGTTTAAAAATGGCGATCGCGCCGAGGTTTTCTTTTAACGCAGAGGGACTTATACAATAAGTGAGGCCCAGAATGTTTTGGTTAAGAGGGGATTGGGTCTTACACTCTATTAGAGGCCCAAAAGTTTTGAATGGGTCTTACTACTCGAGGGTAGGCCCAAGGTTTTTTTGTTTTGAAAAGGCGACGATCGCGCCATTTGTTTTTGACGGTATCGGGACTTATACAATATACTGAGGCCCAAAAAATGATTTGGTCAAAAAAAAGATTGGGTCTTACACTCTATTAGAGGCCCAAAGTGTTTTGAAAATGATTTATGAGGGTTGAATTAATCCAAAAACCCTAATTTGTTTTCAAAAATGTGTTTTAATTGAATAAAAATTCAATTAAAATGATCAAAATTGTTTAACATAGGAAAAAGAAATTTTGATCTTGGATTAATGCTTCAAAAATTAAGTATTGACCTACAAAATAATTAGAAAGCATTAAAAGTTGCAAAATCAAGGTGGAAAAAAATATTTTAAATGTCAAAAACAATTAAAACATTAATTCTTTGCAAAAATATCAATTATACAAAATAAATAATATTTTTGGGATTTTTAGGGAAAATAAAATATTTTAACATTTTTGTGAATTATTAAAAAAAGAATCAACTCAAAATCATTAAAACTCAGAGAGAAATTAATTTTTGAATCAATTAAATAAAATCACAAAATTCAAATATTCAAATATTGGAAAATGGCGCCAAGAACAAAGGCAAGAACACGCGCGTTTTTCAGTTTTGCCCAGATTTGCATTTTCTCTCCAATCTCACTGAATACTTAATCATATCATGTAATCCACATACCAATCAACTCGTTTCAACCTCACGATCATGTCTATGGTATTTAATTTCATTTAAATTAAACATATAACAAGAAATCATGAAAAATCCTCAAGAACCCTAATTTCTGCATGAAGGCTAGGATTTTTGATACACGATTCAAACAATGCAATTAATTGAGGGGAAACATTCCATGCATGATTATGAACATATGGCCAAATTATTGTGCAGTAAAAATTGCATGGATCATAGAGTTAGAAGAGCTCATGCTTACCACTTGCAGCTGGTGATCGTGATTTGTGTTGGAGGTGTTACAGCTAGGTTCCAATGATCTGGATAGCTTCCCTAGGTGCCATGGAGTGTGTATGAATGCTTGGAATGGATTGAAATGGTTTGGAGCTGAAGATGGTACCTCAACTGCAAAACTGTCAAGAACTTGAGCAATTGGCTGGTGATTTTGTGAAATTTGTGTTCCAGATGTTATGTGAGTGTTTGGATCACTTCTATATGATGTATGTGAGGTGTGTGTGTGATTGGTTTGATTGGAAAAGCTCCCAAACTCAAAACCCGATAGTGACTTGCCTTAGAAGGCAAAATTGGAGTGAAAGAAGAGATTTTGAGGAAAGCATCTGTTTGATGACTTTGGTGTACTCAAACTGATCAAAATTGAGCTCTATTTATAGTAGAGCAAGTTTGTTTTGCAAGTAATAGTGAATGGCAACTGCTGAGTAGGTTTGGCCAATGTTGGCAAATGAAAATCCAAGTCTCCTCTAGCCATTGACTAGAGGTTAGGGCACAGGCTGCTGGTCCCCTTGGTCTTGGATAAGTATTGACTGAATTCAGTTGAGAATGGCTCAGTCCATGCCACCTTGATGCTTCCATTGAATGCTCCAATCCAAAATTGGAGTCTTGTCCTTATTTTGGCAATTCTAGGTTCAACATGCTATTTCTTGTTCCAAAGACTTTGGAGGCTTGGCTCAGTGATTGTCCCTTTTAGATTCAATCCTCAGAGGTATCCAAGTGGATAGGAGCATTTGGATTTGGCTGATTTTGGCAAATCGAGCAAAAATGCAAAATCTGCCTTGCCTTGACAGATTTCAACAAGGCAACTTGCCAATGTTATATCTCATGACTCAAATTGAATTTGGTAATGTTCTTGGCCATTTTGGAAAGCCCTTACATGATACAACAACTGTTTGAACATGTTTGGTTTTGATCTCTTTTGAATCCAAGTGAAAAATCCCCCTACATTTGGAAAAAAGTAAGGCAAAATCTGACTTAGTGAAATTTTCACTAAGTGTTGGAACAAAGTGACTTTTCTTGATTTTGATCACTCCATAACTCAAAATCCATGAGGAATTTGGACATAGGTCAGACTTGCTGGGGAACCCAGTCGTCTGAGTTGTAGAGGTGCACAAACTTCTCTGTTTGGAGACGCCATTTGTCGAATCTACTGGGGAAAATGAGTCTCTTGAGAGACTGCTTTCGTTCGGGGTCTTTACATCATACTTTTCTCGGAGATCTTCTCGGAGAAATGCCATATGATGTGATCCAATTTTGAGGTGCCGATGACCTTTTCATCAGTGGGTTTTTCGGAGACAAACTGCCATACTGCCGAATCTCCGATTTAGGAGGCTTTCTCTTGGGATTTTCTTTAATCCGGGAAAACAAGGATATCATCTTCAATGGCGAAGAGTGATGTTAACTGAGGGCTCTCTGGTCTTTCAGAGGTTCAAGTTATCAAAGTGGTCGAGGACCCAACTTTAATCCAGAAATAAAACTGGAGGAGAGAGATTGTTCAGACGTAACACTTCCTGATGAGGAAAGGGCTGACAACTCGATTGAGAGGACTTTTATCACTAGGGGACAAGACCGACTAGAGTGATAGTGATGCAATATGATTGTGAATGTAAATCAATAATGCATGATGCATGTATGTATATGCTGACAAAACTGACGCGACATATAAACTAAAAGATGAACACGACTAGATACTCGGCCATTGCAGGGCGAAGAAGTACCGCTGGTTCAAGATAGCAATTCTGCCTTGCTTAGGAGAGATAGTCCCTGTTGGGAGCTATGTTGATCGGGCTTAGGAGATAAGAACTCGGCCGAGGTGTGTCAGATGAAACAAGGTCTCTGACACAATTGATCCTTCGTTCAGGCGTACTGGCCTAGAAGGAGTACTTTGATTCTGCACTTTGAAGTTCGCTTACTTCTGGAGAAGCGGTTGATGTTCCTTTGATGTTCAACAGTCAAAAGAAATTGCCAACTTTACTAAAAAGCAGAAAAAGTTTTAACAAGTAAATTCATTTTTGTTTTATTTCAAGAATCGTTAATCATGTTAGCAACGTCATTCTGTAAAGCTAAAACAAATAAGAATTACAAACAAAAGCACAAGGGCTCAAATTTTATTGATAAAATGGAGATCAGCCAACCGCGTGATTCCAAAGAGTATATACAAAGTTTGAAAATGGTAATTTACAGGGAAAAGGGCTACGTTGAAACATAACGACCGCTATCCTTCTACCAACTTTGAATTTGGGGCATCCTGAGCTTCTGTCGAAGATGACCTTGACTGGAGTTTTCCTCTGACGGATGGTGTAACTGCTGCGGCTGAGGGACTTGCCTTTGTTGAACATAGTTACTTGCCATTATCCCTAATTTTTGCCTAGATTGTACTTTGAGATTCCAATCCATCGGGATGATTCTTCTTTTTCTTTTTTTTTTGTCTCTAACTTTTGCCTGGACCGCCCTTTCGGGTTTTCAATCCACCGAGACGTTTTTTTTTTAGTTTAGGCAAAGTATTTCTTGACTATATCAATATTCGTGGGGTAGGAAAATTCCTCTCCGTCCATGGTTGCAAGTCTCAAGGCGCCGCCTGAGAAAGCTTTCATGACCACATAGGGGCCATCATAATTAGGAGTCCACTTGCCCCGAGAATCAGTGAGAAATGATTGTATCTTCTTGAGCACAAGGTCTCCTTTCCTGAAGACGCGAGGTCGAACCTTTTTGTCGAACGCCTTCTTCATTCTCTGTTGATACAGCTGACCATGGCATAGTGCCGTGATTTGATTCTCCTCGATCAGATTCAGTTCGTCGTGTCGACTTTGACACCATTAAGCTTCGGTGAGCTTAGCTTCCATCAATACTCGGATTGACGGGATCTCTACTTCTATGGGGAGCACTGCTTCCATGCCATACACTAGAGAGAAAGGGGTTGCCCCTATTGAAGTGCGGACAGATGTGCGATAACCGTGAAGAGCAAAGGGTAGCATCTCATGCCAGTCTTTGTAGGTTACAACCATCTGTTGAACGATCTTCTTGATGTTCTTATTGGCCGCTTCTACCGCTCTGTTCATCTTGGGTCAGTAGGGAGATGAGTTATAGTGTTCAATCTTAAACTCTGCGCACAACTCCTTCATCATCTTGTTGTTCAAGTTAGATCCATTGTCAGTAATGATCTCGCTTGGAACACCATAACGACAGATGATATTGTTTTTGATAAATCGGACCACCACTTGTCGGGTTACATTGGCGAATGACGCTGCTTCGACCCACTTGGTGAAATAGTCAATGGCTACTAGGATGAACCGATGTCCGTTTGAAGCCTTAGGTTCGATCAAGCCAATGATGTCGATTCCCCATATGGAAAAAGGCCACGGGGAAGAAAGAACTTTGAGATGTGATGGCGGTACATGAATTTTGTCGGAGTATATCTGACACTTGTGACACCTCCTCATGTACTTGTAGCAGTCGGATTCCATGGTCAACCAGCAATACCCTGCTCTCAGAATTTTTCTCGCCATTGTGTGTCCGTTGGCATGAGTGCCAAAGGATCCTTCATGAATTTATTTCATAAGCATGTCTGCTTCTGGTTTGTCTACGCATCGGAGCAAGACCATGTCAAAATTTCTCTTATAGAGAGTGTCACAGCTCAGGAAGAAGTTTCCAGCCAATCTTCTGAGGGTTTTTCTATCCTTCCTTAGTGCCCCAGGTGGGTACTCTTGTTTCTGAAGGAAGCATTTGATATCGTGATACCAAGGTTTATCGTCTATGTCTGCTTCGATCGTGAAGATGTAAGCGGGCCTTTCAAGGCGCATTATGTCGATCTTAGGTATGTCAGTCCATTAACCTACACTAATCATGGAAGAGATAGTGGCTAATGCATCAGCCATGTGATTCTCATCATGAGGGATGTGATGAAACTCGACTCTGTTGAAGAAAGGTAGCAACCTTCTTGCGTAGTCTTTGTAAGAAATCAACCCTGATTGGTATGTGTTCCAATCTCCTTTTATCTGATTGATAACCAGGGCTGAGTCGCCGTATACGTCCAAGTTTTTGATCCTTAAATCAATCGCTTCTTCGAGACCCATAATACAAGCTTCGTATTCGACCTCGTTGTTCGTACATTTGAACGTAAGTCTGGCAGTGAAAGGAATGTGGGTACCCTGAGGGGTAACAATGATTGCCCCAATTCCGTTTCCATAATGATTAACTGCTTCGTCAAAGATAAGTCCCCATTGGGAACCTGGTTCTGGCCCTTCACTGGGTAACGGTTCATCGCAATCTTTCATTTTTAGATACACGACATCTTCGTCTGGGAAGTCAAACCCGGTTGATTCTTGATCGTCAATCAGTTGATGAGCCAAATGATCGGCTAGAATACTTCCCTTAACGGCTTTCTGAGCGTGGTACTCTATGTCATATTCTGATAACAACATCTGTCAATGGGCAATCCTTCCCGTGAGAGCAGGTTTTTCGAAGACATACTTGATTGGATCCATTTCGGAGATTAACCAAGTAGTATGACGAATCATGTATTGGCGAAGACGTTTGGCTGCCCAAGCCAAAGCGCAGCAAGTTTTCTCGAGCATCGTGTACCGAGTTTTGCAGTCGGTGAATTTCTTGCTCAAATAGTAAATGGCAGACTCTTTTCTTTTGGTTTCGTCTTGTTGGCCAAGTACACATCCCATTGAGTCCTCTAGAACTGTGAGGTAAATGATCAGTGGTCTTCCTTCCACTGGAGGTGATAGAATCGGAGGATTCAACAGATATTCCTTGATACTGTCGAAGGCGATTTGGCAGTCTTCTGACCAAACGCAATCCTGGTTCTTTTTGAGTAATTTGAAAATCAGCGCACATGTGGCGGTCATGAGGAATATGAATCTGGAAATGTAGTTCAAATGTCCCAGGAATCCTCTAACTTGTTTTTCAGTTTTCGGAGAAGGCATTTCTTGAATGGCCTTGACCTTGTCAGGATCAACCTCAATTCCTTTCTGGCTGACGATGAACCCTAGTAGTTTCCCTGAACGGACACCGAAGGTGCACTTGTTGGGATTCAAGTGAAGTTTGTACTTTCACAAACGCTCGAACAATTTTGACAGGTGGGTCACATGCTCCTCTTCTGTTCTAGATTTTGCAATCATGCCATCGACATATACCTCTATCTCTTTGTGTATCATGTCATGAAAAAGAGTTGTCATAGCCCTTTGATAGGTTGCCCCGGCGTTCTTCAAACCGAACGGAATTACCTTGTAACAAAAGGTACCCCATGGGGTGATGAACGAAGTTTTCTCCATGTCTTTCGGCGCCATTTTGATCTGGTTATAGCCCGAGAATCCATCCATGAAGGAGAAAATTTTGAATTTTGCTGTACTGTCTACCAACATGTCAATGTGTGGTAAAGGAAAGTCGTCCTTTGAACTTGCCTTGTTCAGATCTCGGTAATCAACACACATTCTGACCTTTCCGTCCTTTTTGGGAACGGGTACGATGTTGGCTAACCATTGAGGATATTTAGATGTGGCGAGGAAACCTGCGTCAATCTATTTCTGTACTTCCTCTTTGATTTTGATGGCCATGTCCGGGTGAGTGCGTCTCAACCTTTGCTTTACTGGCGGACATTCCAATCTTAACGGTAAATGATGTTCCACGATGCTGGTATCCAACCCTGGTATGTCCTGATAGGACCAAGCGAATACATCGGGGAATTCTTTGAGAAGCTTTATCAAACTCTCTCTGGCAGTTGGACTGAGCAGTGCCCCAATCCTGATTTCTTTTCTCTCTTTTTCCGAACCCACATTGATCGTTTCCAACGGCTCTTTGTAAGGTTTAATGGACCTTTCCTCTTGTCTGAGTAGTCGGGAGATCTCTTCTGGAATTTCGTTGTCAACTTCTTCTTCAGCCTCGAATACTGGGAACTCAAAGTTGGGAGAAGGCATCGGATCGTATGTTTCAACGGGGTTTAAAACAAGCAATATACATGACGTGATGATTTGTGTTTAGAAGAGATAGAGAAAATGCAAAAGTGTGTGCAGTGTTTTATTTTACTGCTTATTTTTATTATTGAATTGTTTTTTAGGATTACCATTTTCTGAAAAACGAAAAGAGAAAACAGCAATTAATGAAGAAATTACAGAACGACGTTATTTTATTAATGAACAAGTCGATTCTTGAAACTACAGCCCTATAAAACAAGACTCTGTCGCTTTGGGCGAAGCGAAGAGGGATATTTACAGAAAGCGAGCCCTATCAAAACATCCGTTTCACCTGGGCAGGGTGAAAGGTTAAAAGATGGCAATTACTTTGACTGATGAACGATCTTCGGAACCTCGACGGCAACCCATTGGCGGCGAACTCCTCGGTGAATCACAAAGTCTGGCACCTTCCTTGATTTGTCTTCAGAAATGACGCTGATTTCTGGTGGAGCAGGATCATTGGAATCTGTCTCCTAGGCAGAGTTGTCGTAGGAGAATTCCTCAGTTGCATTTTGCATAGTATTTGTGCTCTCAGCTGTATCTCCCCATCTAGTAGGCTGGATATCTTCGAGCCTGATACGAGAGCTTTCGGGAGCGGTGTACTTGACCGTATAGTCAAATTTTCCACTCGGTTGTCCCAAGGTGTCCCACACCTCTTTGGAACTGGAGGAGTCATCCCTCTCGATGACGTTGACCTCAGGAAAAGCGTAGTTAATGAATTCTAGTCCTGCAAATGTTGCAAATTCATCTTCATGTTGAGTAGTTTCTGAATGACCTGAGTGTTGATCCCATGACATGGTGGGGACACATGTATTCTGTTCAATGACGGTCAGCTGATTTTCATTACTCGGCTGACTCTCTTGCCCCAAATCTCCTGGATAAGGTTGCCACATTGGCAGACCATCCATTGGGCCATAGTAGTTGTAGTCAAAATTGTCTTTCATCGGAGTGTCTTCCTCTAATGAATTTGGCGGAGCACGACATCCTTCTGGATCACAATCTCCATAGATCATTTCGACATCTGACCGTGGTATAAATCTCAGACTCTGTGCGGGATAGCAAAATGGTATAGGCACCTCTTCCTGAGACATATAACCGTCCTCGTTAAGGTAGGACTTCCATTCTTCATCTGTGTTAGAGGGATCTTCCTCATTGATAGCATGTACTGCTTGAGACACTGGGTGAAGGAAACCTCCACTGTGGAAGAAGTTTTGAAGGGGATGAAGACTTTCATCGTTGGCAGCTGTCTGGGTACAGGTTGCAGAAAAACCAAGACCCTTCTTTGTTGTATTGCCAGTAGGAATGACAAGTGTCGCTCCCAGGATTTTCATCCAGGTACAAACGCGAGAGTGACGAGGAAAAACAGAGTCGCCAGCCGTGTAAATTTATCCCAAGAGAGGGAAAGGGAACACCGCATAAACCTGAGGAAAAGGGAAAGGAATGGTCATCGCAACCATAGCCTGGGTTCGGGAGTCGGTTACGCGAGGGGAAGGTGCTAGCACCCCACGCGTCCATCGTACTCGATGGGATCCACGCTTGTTGTCTATTCTAAGGGTGAGTTATCCTAAAATCTATGGCTGCACTAAAACGGGGAAGGGAAAAACTAAGACAGACTCGGTAGGACGTCGACGTCCTAGGCCTACGTACCCCTTTGTGCAATGGGGAATTCAGAGTCAACGTAGTTCGGACCAAGTTCTTTTTGTGTTTTTTATGAGCGACGTTAAGTTCGTGTCCGGCAGTTAGGGTCGATGCCTGTTTACGTTTCAGACGGAAAATAACGTGCCCTTTTTGAAGATAGCCTTTAGTTTGACAATCTCGCAGGACAAAAAGGTTTGAAGTTCGTTTGTATTTTTTACGACAGAAGTGACTTGAGTTAGTTCGTAACTCAACTTGAACCAAAGTCTATGACACGGGAACGAATGCGTCGCATGGTCGCCCCCAATGGGACGTATGCTCAACACTCTAGAAGAGAGAAGGGGGACCCCTCAATCTTCATTTCCTATGTTTAAGGCTCGTGTGCAAGGCAAGTTGATCTTATTAAGTATCTTAGAGATGTTTTGAGATGAGAAGAGGGACTCAAAAGAAAAGAAAAACACTACGGGGAGAATCTATCCTAATGTTATCATGCAATGATGGCCCTAAGGGGAGGTTTGACAACAGCCTAAGCCTAAAGAAAAGAAAAGATGAGAGGAAGAAAGAATGAGAGTGGACATGGATACTTATCCACACCCTCAAATAACTTACCTCAGCCCCTGCATAAAAGGTTAGTACAAAACATACGTAAGTAATTATAAAACAAATGAAACCCAAGCAATGACATACACTGGTAATCAAGTGACCTATAACAATCCAATCATGATTCATGAATTCAAAGAAGCAATCTCAAACAATGGCACAAGTGCCTTCTCAAACAAATAATCAGACATGATTTGGGATGTGCATACAAGAAGATCTCAAGCAAAGAGCACTCAAACAATTAGCAAAACAACTTCTAAAATCATCAAATTAATTATCAACATATCTCAACCAGAAGCAAACAACATGTCCAAAACTCATGCCAAAATTCAAAATATAAGTCACTCAAACAATCATGCAAAGTTCAGACAAGAAACATGACTCAATATGCAAAAAAGGAGGACTGAAATGCAATATGAAATGATTTTAAAAATGAGAGAAAAATATTTTAATGCAACTCAATGTGTTGATGAATGAATGCAAAAGGAATGAGTTCAAAATATTTTGTGGATGATGAGAAATAAAATAGACAAGCCATGGTATGCATATATGAAATAAATTCAAAAGAAAATAAATAAATAATTATTTCAGATGATAAAAATAAAATAAAATACCAAAATAAAATTTGGGAAAATTTTATAAAATGTCAAATATGTTTCATGATCTTTTTGGGAATTTTTTAATGCAAGAAACTATTTTTAAAATGATTAAAATGAACATAATACAATTAAATAAAATGAATAAATTGAAATAACACGGGGGTGTGAAAAGCAGAAGAATCACGTTGGTAAATACAATGGGCTGGAAGGTGAGGGTGCAGATAGAAGGCCCAAAGCTTAAATCCGTCAGCAAAAAAAATAAAATAAAAAATGGAGCACGCGTGGACCCAGTCAACTAATTGACTTAACACACACCATATGATCAATCTGACGCTTCCTATCAGTCAACGCAACCTCAAGATCAACAAAACCAAAGGCCATGATCCACACGCACACCATAGTAATAACGCACGCACCCACACACAATTAGTCAGAAATAAAAAAAGAACACGTGCATACCATACTCCCTCATTAATGCGTTGGCCTCATAATGGCCATCCGATTCATCCTATGTATGGCATTAAGTCAACAAAATAGAAAGTAGTTAAGATGAGAGAACATGATGGCACGTACACGATAATAACCGTGGGGTAATGAACACACAAACATTAAATAAAATCAGAAAAAAATAAAACGTGGCAAGCTAACGACCGTTGGATCAACAAAATGAATGGCTGGGATTTCGTCTTCCTCACATGAACCCTAGCTCGCCGGAGAAAAGGCCAGACGCCGGAGTCCTAGCTCCGGTCGTCTTCTCCGGCCACCTGCAACCAAAACTTCACCAAAACATGCAACCAAATACACTATTCTGACCAGAATTTAATGAGGATTAATAATATCATCTCAAAAATCACAAACAATGCATAAATAAGGAGAATCGAAAGCAACAAGGTTTGGTTCAAAACTTTCAAACTCACGAAACAACCAATCTACACGTCCAATCTCAAAAATAAATGTATAAGAATCATCAATGAATGTCACACATCATTATACACATCAAAAAGTTGAGTTCTAAGACCATGAAAAAAATGCACTAACCTGAGATTGTGCAACGTGTACCCTTGCTGTTAGCTTCAAGTGATGGTTGGTTTGTGCTCTATGGATCCTCAGGACTCAAATGGTGAAAGAAGTTTTGGAAAAACTCTTCTTGATTGAGAGATATGAAGGAGAAAGGCTTTTAGGGTTCAAACTTTTTTCTCCACCAAATCACGTGTCATCCCTCTAACCCTAGTATGAGTTAGCTTAAATAGACTAGGTTAATCCACTGATCAGCATTTGGGCCTTGGTAATTCCCCACTTAATGAGTTTTGGATGATTTTGGAAAATTACATAATGTGAAATACACCCTCCTACATGCATGTATATCCAAACCCTTGATGATGGATCACTTATTTAACAATTGCTAATCACACCTGAATTTTATTTGGGCCTTGAGATGTATTGGTTCATGAGTTTTCAATAATTTGGCAATTTTGCATCATGTGAAATAAGTAATGAATAAGTCATGAAATTTCTTGGTTCAAAGGTCCAAAATGATCCTTAAGGAGTGTTCTTTGATGTTAGAATGTGACATGAAGCAATGGAATCAATTATAGGTCACTATGTCCCAAAATACAAAAGTTGTGAAAATGGAATCATAAGGAAACCCTAAAAACCACCTTGCCTTCTTTTGATCATAACTTGAGTTTCACAAATGATATGGAGACCCACTAGTACTTGTTAGAAAGGGGAGAAAAAGATATTCAACTTTCATGTTTGAGGAAAATTCATTTGAAGCTTCCTTGATGATGAAAAGTCTATTTGAATGTAGTGTAAGAACTTGCCCAAAAAGGAAACTTTCAAATTATAGGTCATTTCCATATTTAGTAACTTTTGTACCAACCCTTGATTCTTGATAAATGACATGAAACTTGACTCTTGAAGACCATATGAGGACGTGAGACCTTGGAAACCTTGAAGAGAACCTCAAAATTTCACAGTTGACTTCCCCTCTCACTGTTGACTTTTATCCAATTCTCCTGATTCCCAATCCACTGGCCAATTGAACTTCTCCTGAACCAAACTGATAGACAATCTTCCATTCCTAGATACTTAGGGACCCAAGGAAGACCATGGAATCAAGTTTTGCCCAAAAAATCAGAAATAAACTGACTTTATAGCAAACCCTAATCTTGGTACCCTCAGTCTAGGAGGAAATAACACAGTCTCCAAATCCAAATTCCTCTGAATATGATGTGTATCCTCTCAAACAAAGATAAGATATGCCATTTGGTGAAGATAAAAACCCAAGAAGCTTGCCCATTGGAGCAATAAACCCAAGAATCTCAAAACCCTAATTTTTGCACTAGTTAGGAGAGAGTGAGCCACTTGAGATCTCTTGGTCAATATAAGGACTCTTGCTTGAAGAACATCTTCTCCTCTTGAACTGCCTCAGGCACCTTGACCCCATGCTAAGAACCAATGATATGCACACATGATAATGCAAAATGAGGTGAAACATAAGCCAGTTAGTACTAAAGTAAGGTGAGCAAATTTTGGGGTGCTACAGCTGCCCCTATTCAATCAACTTGGTCCTGAAGGTATGATAGCGACGGCTTTCAGACAATCGGGATACACGGAGATTGAATACCGAAGAACTCGGAAATTTGCTAACGGTGAGAATAATGAAATGGAGTGTGCTGAAAAATAAGGAGTATAACTTCAACCATACCCACAAAAATAAGACGAATACGACCTCAATCGTGCCCACAAAGGAAGACTGACCTCAATCACTCTACCCCCAATAAAATACGAATACGACCTCAATCGTACCCACAAAACGAATACAACCTCAATTGTACCCTCAAAGGAAGACTGACCTCAATCACTCTACCCACACATAAAAATACGAATACGACCTCAATCGCACCCACAAAACGAATACAACCTCAATTGTACCCTCAAAGGAAGACTGACCTCAATCACTCAACCCACCAATAAAATACGAATACGACCTCAATCACACCCACAAAACGAATACAACCTCAATTGTACCCTCAAAGGAAGACTGACCTCAATCACTCTACCCACAAATAAAATACGAATACGATCTCAATCGCACCCACAAAACCAATACAACCTCAATTGTACCCTCAAAGGAAGACTGACCTCAATCACTCTGCCCACAAAGAAAAAATGAATACGACCTCAATCGCACCCACAAAACGAATACAACCTCAATTATACCCGCAAAGGAAGACTGACCTCAATCACTCTACCCACAATGAATAAAATACGAATACGACCTCAATCGCACCCACAAAGGATAACCAATATACAATGGACTTCACTGGGGATGACGTGAAACAAAACTTCTGATTTAGACCACCCTACCGAGAAAGGGAAATTGGCAAACAAATATGTCAGGCGAGAACTGGATTTACCAAAGAGATGTCAGACGAGAACTGACTACCAGGTGAGAACTGGGTTTACCACAACAATAGGTCAGATGATAACTTACAACCAGGCGAGAACTGGATTTACCAAAGAGATGTCAGGCGAGAACTGACTACCAGGCGAGAACTGGGTTTACAAAAGAGATGTCAGGCAGGAACTGACTACCAGGCGAGAACTGGGTTTACACCAAATAAGTCAGTCGAGAACTGACTACCAGACGAGAACTGGATTTACAGAATAAGTCAGACGAGAACTGACTACCAGACGAGAACTGGGTTTCACCAAGTAATTCAGACGAGAACTGACTACCAGACGAGAACTAGATTTACAAAAGAGATGTCAGGCGAGAACTGACTACCAGGCGAGAACTGGGTTTACACCAAATAAGTCAGTCGAGAACTGACTACCAGACGAGAACTGGATTTACAGAATAAGTCAGACGAGAACTGACTACCAGACGAGAACTGGGTTTCACCAAGTAAGTCAGACGAGAACTGACTACCAGACGAGAACTGGATTTACAAAGGAAATTGGCCAATCCAAGGCAAACTCCTAACGGACTCATGATCCACAGATAAGATGACTCCACTGGGGGAAGGAGAAGTCTAAATAAAAGACTCTGCCGGGGAGCACAAGTATGAGGAACGCATCCCTCCAAAATCTCCTGAGTTATGCCATCTCTGCTGAGAAAGAGAACTGGCAAGGGAAGTATCATATCTGGCTTATGCTTCGAATGCAAATGTTTGAATTTTGCCGTAATGCTCCACACGAAGTGGAAATGCTACGCATTTGAGGATGCAATGTAAATGCTTATGATATGCAAAAAGGGTCCCTCCGGAAAAATAAATGCTGGAGAGAAAAGATCAATTCAGCTGGGGATGACAAAAATAAATTGTCCTCTGCATCCAAGAATTCTGCTGAGAAGTACCATGCTAACCGACCCTTTGGATCCACAACTTCAACTGGGGATGAAATCCCAAAAGAACCTCCACACTACCGGGGATTACACGTGTCCCTTACTGAAGGTAACATCGAACCTGAGATTCCTCCTCTGCTGGGGGAGTTGAGAATGAATGCCAATAACGGAACCGAAAGTCTGTTACGGAGGATTGCCAATAACAGATGGGCTTAGGACCTGCTGGGGAATGCCAGCCCACAATACCATCCTGCTTGGGGAAAACAGACCATAATACCATCCTGCTTGGGGAAAACAGTCCATAATACCATCCTGCTTGGGGATACTGCTGAACTTAGCCTGCTGATGGGGAGAATGACTTTACTCCCTTCTTGCTGGGGACTAGAATATGACATCGTCGGTGAAAGCATGCTTCCTGACTGAATGGGGGAAGTGAACACCCTGATTTTGTGGGGAAACAACGTCCTGATCTAGAAAACATATTCCCCAAGTCTCCTGCTAGGGATCGTCTGCTCTGCTGAGGAAAGTGCAATCTCACTGCTGGGGAGAGCAACCCTGCTGGGGAAGTACAATCCTGTTGCCACTCAACCTGGCCTGTACCTATATTCATAAACGGCCCTTTGAACTCTCTACTTGCCCCAGACCACCAGGTCTAATGGAAGAAATCATCTCAAGAGGATTTTACAGGAGACCGGGCGTCCACACTGCCCCAGGGTCTTCAAACTCTTTGAGAGATTTATCATATCTCGACATAACTGCCCCAGTCTTCATAATACGTGACGTATACCTCGAAAGGGACCGTAATGACTTAAAAATACTCTGCTTTAGTACCTTGAGTAGGTGTTTTAACCGTTTTTAGGAGTGGACAATTTCTCACGCTCTAGAGGAGGCCTGCCCCAAGTTTTGAAGGAACTTTTCCCTTGACTGATCTTACAGAGATTTGTCAAATTGACCCGATTGCCCCTGTCTGGTTGCTTCAGGGAGAGTTTTCAATGTGACTGCTCCAGATTAGCTGCATCTTATCACCATTTATCGGGATCTTCCAGGCTGCGCACAGTCTCTTAGCCACATACCCCTTGACATGATTGTCCTTCGGAGTCTTCACCATCTCAACTTGGTGTGATCGAGCTTCTCGACTGTCGTTCAATGTGTAAGCTTCTTGGATATCAAACACATGCAAGCAGAAAATGTTTATTATGAGAATGACAATTCTAATGCAACACTCATGTTAACCTTGAAGCTTTATTGAAAACGCGTCGCCAAGCTTTGTGAACGAATCACTAGCTGGGATGCGACCTTGATTTTTGAATGGAAAACAATGCGCACATGCAATACCAACCAATCTTATTAGCACAACTCATAGGAGTCAGGAACGTTATCCTGTTGAAGTACGCTTTCGGAATAAACCCTGTTTCAATTAGGACTTTAAAGGGTTGTAACGTGGTCTGGTTCACGGTTTCAGAAAAAGGATTCATGGCCCAAAATTTATCGGTGCCCACCCACTCTTCGTGATGTTCTCCAATCCTATGTTCAGTTAATCTGACCCAAACGCTCACCTCTCAAAAGGTTTATAATCTTTAAGGAACCTATGCCACTAATGGTTTGGCACCTAAGGGAGTTTCGGAATGACAGCCACCCATTTTTATCTTGTGTCTGTAATCACACGAATTTGTTCTTATCGGGGATTTTCTTTTGTAATGCTTTTCGCTTTTTCTTTCTTTTGCCCTTTTCCTGATCCCTAATTTTTGCCTGGACTGACTCCTTTGAGTTTTTCGATTTTGAAGTCCAGCGGGATGCCTTAACTTTTGCCTAAGTCACTTGTTTTCAAATTTTGACTTAGCGGGCTTTCCTTTTTTTTTATTATTTTTTTTATCCCCCTTTTGAACAAAGCGTGTGACACTGGTTGTCTTACTGGCTTGAAAGGGTTGTGGCTGCCTCACTCCTTAGTTGTTGATGGATAAGCATCGGGGTTTCACATCTCTTGACCTATTGCCGGTGGGATAGAAGGTAATGGTTCCTCGGATGCACACTCTCCTTGGAATCTGAACGCTTGGTCAAACTAACTGACGCCTACCCTGCCCTTGGGTTAAGTATGAGGGTTTTTTTTTCGTACGAAAGAAACTCCTACTTCAAGGCTCGAAGGGGTTAACGAGGGTCTATCTCCTTATCTCTCCAGTGTTTGTGAATTGGAAACAATGCCTGTACATCCTTAACAGGGTTTTATCCAAAAGCGTACCATTAGAAATCTGCGCTCTTATTTCTTCATCCTCCCTCGAGAGTTCTAGACAAGAAAATTGGTATTGCAGTGCATATAAACATTTAAGAGTGAACACGAATGGATTACTTCAAGGAAAACATGCTCATTGTATTATGATCGTCATTAAAAACAAACAAGTTTCTACATGCATACAATGCTTTAACGAGAAATGAAAAACTACAAATGAAAATGCAGTAAAGAAACTGATGACTGCCGTTGTTGAGAAGACTTGACTCCGCTTGGACTACTGGCTTTAGGAGACGACCCTTGAAGTCTTCAAACAGATGAGAGGTCGACATGCACAACCAAGTCTCCTTCTGGAAATGATATGTACCCTTTGTCAATCAATTGTTACACTTTGGCTTGGAAGGCTTTGCAATCTTCGGTTGAGTGCCCCATAGATCCTCCATGATATCCACATTGCACATGGGGATTGTACCCTGGAGGGTATGGTCTGGAACAGGCTTCAAAGTCTTAGGCTCCACCAATGAGTTTCGAACCAGGTGTGGCAAGAGTTGACTGTACGACATGAGAACTGGATGAAGAGGAGCATTCCTTCTTTCCAAGTTGTTGCGCGGCCTATGCTGATTCTGATGCTGATACTTCTGTTGTTGAGGAGCATAAGGTTGTTGGTACTGAACGACATTAGTCTCTCCTTCTCCTCCCCTGTAACGTTTCTTCGCATTTTCAGAATAACCGGGAGCAACTTGAATCTTTCCCTTTTTGATGCCGTTTTCAACTCTTTCTCCTGCCAATACAAGACCTGAAAATCCAGCTGACAAACATCCAACCAATTTCTCATAATAATGCCCCTGAAGCGTATCCATGAACATATCAACGAGCTCTCTTTCCAACATCGGAGGTTGAACTCGGGAAGCCAATTCGCGCCACCTCTGGGCGTACTCTCTAAAGCTTTCATTGCTCTTTTGAGACATATTCTGCAGCTGTGTACGATTGGGAGCTATATCAGTGTTATATTGATAGTGTCTAATAAATGCCCCTGCCAGATCTCTCCAACTGCGCACATCTTTCCTCTCTAGCTGCATATACCATTCCAGGGATGCCCCAGATAGGCTATCTTGAAAGCAATGCATCATCAATTTTTCGTTCTTTGCGTGAGCAGCCATTTTACTCGTGTATGCCCTGATGTGAGTCCTTGGGTAAGTCATACCATTGTACTTTTCGAAGGTAGGAGTCTAAAACTTGTGCGGGATAACAACTCCTGGAACCAACCCCAAATCCTCTAAATCCATACCCACAAAATCTTGATTGGCAATACCCCTCAGTTGTTCCTCAATCAACCTGAATCTCTAATTAGTGTCAATCTGGGAACCAGCATCCCCACCTGACACAGAGAATGCATCATCTTGAATATCATCAAACTGACGGCCATGAATAGCACAGACACCAATACCACCTCCCCCGATATTTTCAGCCCCGCCCGGAGGGATCACAACACCAGAAACAGGAATACCTCCGCCCGGAGGGCCATTCTAAACATTAGTACCAGTAACACCAGTATGGACTCCTCCATGAAGGACAACTTCATCATCAATCCTTGCAATCAGTGGTTGGACAACAGTTCTTAACTGCTCTTGGCCCTGAGCAACCCCTTGCATTAAATCCATGAATTGGTTCATGCGGGTCTGCATCTCAGTCATCTCAGATTGTAGTTGATCCATGAGTCTCTTCTGATTTTGTTTGGTAGAATACCGATGAATGTACTGATCTGCAATCTTGAGATTAGAACAAGATAAGAACACCAGAGATAAACACCTGTTATGCAAAATGATTATGCAAAATGATTGTGAATATGCAAATGCAAATGAACATGTTTGAATATTCGCAGGGAGATCCACCCCTTGATTCCAGTTTAACAACAAGATAGAACAGAACTTCTGCTCATATATTAAGAAAACCAGAGGAAAACCAAATGTCAACAATCACAAATCCAAGATAACAAGTCTGAACACAATAATCATAGATCCCAACCAACAAGCCTGGCGGTGGTCCAAATAATGAAGGAAAATAGAAAACTACGGCATGTCATCAAAGTCCACAAGTGTCAATCCCCCCATCCATTATGCTTTTTGCTCCAGTCTTGAATTTCCTTGAACAGCTTTCTGGTGTCGGGATGCTTCGGTCTCTGAATTAGCTCTTGAATGAGAACGTCTCTCCTATACATGATCCCTTCCAAGTATCAGCAATGCAACTCCCAAGCGTCTTCTCCAGAAACACCGTCCATGCTAGAACCTTCATTTCTAGGTCTCTTCACTTCAGCTTGGATCTTCAGTTCCTCTATGGAGGCTATGGCTTCATTGAGTCGACCCTTGACTGCTTGTCTCTGGAATACCCCTGATAGGATCTCAGCGTCTTTCTTCTTGAGCTTCAACTTCAATTGATCAATCTGAGCTAGATAATCGTCTTCCTTTTGCTTATTCTCAGCCATTGCAATTTCTCGGTGAGCATTGAACCTGTGAATTTTTAACAAAGCCTTGTCCAATTCCTTCTTCTTAGACTCGAGAACCTTACTGATACCGTCTAGAGCTTGCTTCATCCTTTGTCTGGATGCGACCTTGTCAGCTAGCTCCTTTTCTGCCTCAGCAAGAAGCTCTGTCTTTAACTTGGCGATATGAACAGCTTCACCCCGCTCATGTTTCAACTGATAAATCTCTCTTTTTAGCTCACTGTTTTCTTCTCGCAGCTTTTCCTTTTCAGCCCACAACTTGTTAAACTTCTCTATTTCAACTGTTGTAGGAGGCTCAATCAGCAAGGGTTAAGATGGTGGTTCTTTGGCGAATGGCAAAAGCTCCTCCTCTACCCTTTTCTGAATCCAATCTTCATATGCAGGAAATGTTCTGTTGTTGCTCTTCCCAAAAGAAACCTTCCCCTTCTTATGACGATTTTCCCAAGTATTCGCAGCTTCTTTTAACAGTTTTGGATTGATTTCCCCACTCAAATATAAAGATTCTTAGACCTCCTCGTCTCTTGGCGGCTCTTTCAAGGCATACCCGAATTGCCTAATAGCAAGAATAGGGTTGTAGTTGATTCCCCCTTTCCTTCCTATTAGGGCACATTTGGGAGACCTCCATAACTAATCATGATATCTCGGCCCAACAAGTCACGGTTAACCCAAATTAGATTATTTGCCCTCAAGCCCATTAATCTTTTGGACCAATCCAATGTTCCTTGAGTATCCACAAATGCCCCAGATTTGGGAAGACGATCAGCAAACCATTTGTAGAAGACTGGTGCACAAAAATAAAGGGGTCCTCCCCTCGTCTTCTCGTTCTTATAGAGCACTGAATAATACAGATCCCCAAGCAAAGTAGGTACCAGATTCTTCATGGTAAATATCCGGACAGCGTGCATGTCCATAAAATCCTTCATATTCGGAAACAACACCGTTCCATAGACACACATAGCCAAGATGGCGTTGAAAACTGACCAACATCTAGCCTTAGCATACACAGCAGTCTGTTCTATAAAAAATTTCACATGAAAACCTTTACACCCTCCCTTACTGGCAATGTTATTTTTCAACAAGGATGGGTCCAAATGCAAGGCCTCAGAAACCTTTTCCAAATCAGGAAGTTCTTTAGAAGGATAGAAAGGAGCCTCTTTTTTAATGTCAACATCCAGAATGAGAGCAAATTCCTCCAATGTCGGAGCCAAAAGATAATCAGTGAATAGGAAACAACGCAGGTGAGGGTCATAGAATTGCACCAGAGTGTACAAAGCCCTATACTCGTATTCAGTGATGTTGCGAAGAAAATCCAGAATTCTTCCATACTCTCCTCTAAAGTCTGCCAATACCCCATGTTCTACCATAGACACAATCTGGTGAACAGGATCCAGAATAAGTGAAGGGAACTTGTACATTATGATGTTCTTTCTCTTCTCAGTACTCATCCTTAATAGTCTTCAAAAACCAGAATCAAAGTTAGGATGCAGCCCTGCAAATGAATAAACATGTTAAGATGCAAATGCACACACGGGATCAAGGATGCCACACAGACTGAATAACTGCTGCACTGAACCACTGTATAATCTCAAAGGTCTGCCCAAATATCGAGAATACCAACATAACCATAATATCACACTGATAAATCTGCTGATCAAAAAACCGGGTATGTTGAAAGTCAAGGTTACCTGCAAACCTGTAAACACCCTGCCCTTTCACATGTGGGTACTAGAAAGCCGAGGATCCTCAATATCACGGGCTCTCAAGTCGAGAAATGATGATACGGTCACCATTTCTGGTTTGGCATCATCACCAATCGAGGAGGCCTCAACTGATTCCCCTCAAAAAGAAAACATCCTATGGCAAGTCCTCAGCTTCAGCACTGAGGTCGAGAAGCAATAGTACATTCATCCCTTGGGGTACAGTACTATCGCCAAACGAGGAGTGCTTCCACCGATTCTTTTCCAAAAGGACACCCTATAGCAAGTTCCCAGTATTGGGTCCTCGGATCGACATGTGTAATGGGTTTGCCATTTTTGGTCTGCCATTATCACATCTCGGGAGGAGTGCCGTTACTGAGTTCTCGGGAATGGTCGCCAGAGTCGACAATTTTCCAGGTTATATTCAATCATCTGCACCAATGCGCAAGATAGAACATTACCAAAGAAAACCTCATCTGGATGTGGAGTTTTCATGTATACTATGTCTAGCCAAATGCCACACGAGTCACACTACTTGCCACGCTAATCCTACGTGTATGCTCAAGCCTAGGTATTAGGCTTATCTCTCAGGACTCCCAACCCGCCAAATAGAAAAACAGTGCAGCAGCTGATAATAATATGCAATGCAGAAAATGCGGTAAAAATAAAATACAACAAATAAAGCATAACAAAAAGACAAAAACACCCAAAGAGAACAAAGACAAGCAAGCGTTAGGATTGACTCGCTTAGGGATGGACCAGCATAGGTCAACCAGATTCCCCAGCAGAGTCACCAACTATCGCTCCCAGGATTTTCATCCAGGTACAAACGCGAGAGTGGCGAGGAAAAACAGAGTCTCCAGCCGTGTAAATTTATCCCAAGAGAGGGAAAGGGAACACCGTATAAACCTGAGGAAGAGGGAAAGGAATGGTCATCGCAACCATAGCCTGGGTTCGGGAGTCGGTTACGCGAGGGGAAGGTGCTAGCACCCCACGCGTCCATCGTACTCGATGGGATCCACGCTTGTTCTCTATTCTAAGGGTGAGTTATCCTAAAATCTATGGCTGCACTAAAACGGGGAAGGGAAAATCTAAGACAGACTCGGTAGGACGTCGACGTCCTAGGCCTACGTACCCCCTTTGTGCAATGGGAAATTCAGAGTCAACGTAGTTCGGACCAAGTTCTTTTTGTGTTTTTTATGAGCGACGTTAAGTTCGTGTCCGGCAGTTAGGGTCGATGCCTGTTTGCGTCTTAGACGGAAAATAACGTGCCCTTTTTGAAGATAGCCTTTAGTTTGACAATCCCGTAGGACAAAAAGGTTTGAAGTTCGTTTGTATTTTTTAGGATAGAAGTGACTTGAGTTAGTTCGTAACTCAACTTGAACCAAAGTCTATGACACGGGAACAAATGCATCGCATGGTCGCCCCCAATGGGACGTATGCTCAACACTCTAGAAGAGAGAAGGGGGACCCCTCAATCTTCATTTCCTATGTTTAAGGCTCGTGTGCAAGGCAAGTTGATCTTATTAAGTATCTTAGAGATGTTTTGAGATGAGAAGAGGGACTCAAAAGAAAAGAAAAACACTACGGGGAGAATCTATCCTAATGTTATCATGCAATGATGGCCCTAAGGGGAGGTTTGACAACAACCTAAGCCTAAAGAAAAGAAAAGATGAGAGGAAGAAAGAATGAGAGTGGACATGGATACTTATCCACACCCTCAAATAACTTACCTCAGCCCCTGCATAAAAGGTTAGTACAAAACATACGTAAGTAATTATAAAACAAATGAAACCCAAGCACTGACATACACTGGTAATCAAGTGACCTATAACAATCCAAGCATGATTCATGAATTCAAAGAAGCAATCTCAAACAATGGCACAAGTGCCTTCTCAAATAAATTATCAGACATGATTAGGGATGTGCATACAAGAAGATCTCAAGCAAAGAGCACTCAAACAATTAGCAAAACAACTTCTAAAATCACCAAATTAATTATCAACATATCTCAACCAGAAGCAAACAACATGTCCAAAACTCATGCCAAAATTCAAAATATAAGTCACTCAAACAATCATGCAAAGTTCAGACAAAAAACATGACTCAATATGCAAAAAAGGAGGACTAAAATGCAATATGAAATGATTTTAAAAATGAGAGAAAAATATTTTAATGCAATTCAATGTGTTGATGAATGAATACAAAAGGAATGAGTTCAAAATATTTTGTGGATGATGAGAAATAAAATAGACAAGCCATGGTATGCATATATGAAATAAATTCAAAAGAAAATAAACAAATAATTATTTCAGATGATAAAAATAAAATAAAATACCAAAATAAAATTTGGGAAAATTTTATAAAATGTCAAATATGTTTCATGATCTTTTTGGGAATTTTTTAATGCAAGAAACTATTTTTAAAATGATTAAAATGAACATAATACAATTAAATAAAATGAATAAATTGAAATAACACGGGGGGTGTGAAAAGCAGAAGAATCACGTTGGTAAATACAATGGGCTGGAAGGTGAGGGTGCAGATAGAAGGCCCAAAGCTTAAATCCATCAGCAAAAAAAATAAAATAAAAAATGGAGCACGCGTGGACCCAGTCAACTAATTGACTTAACACACACCATATGATCAATCTGACGCTTCCTATCAGTCAACGCAACCTCAAGATCAACAAAACCAAAGGCCATGATCCACACGCACACCATAGTAATGACGCACGCACCCACACACAATTAGTCAGAAATAAAAAAAGAACACGTGCATACCATACTCCCTCATTAATGCGTTGGCCTCATAATGGCCATCCGATTCATCCTATGCATGGCATTAAGTCAACAAAATAGAAAGTAGTTAAGATGAGAGAACATGATGGCACGTACAGGATAATAACCGTGGGGTAATGAACACACAAACATTAAATAAATAAAAAATAAATAAAACGTGGCAAGCTAACGACCGTTGGATCAACAAAATGAATGGCTGGGATTTCGTCTTCCTCACATGAACCCTAGCTCGCCGGAGAAAAGGCCAGACGCCGGAGTCCTAGCTCCGGTCGTCTTCTCCGGCCACCTGCAACCAAAACTTCACCAAAACATGCAACCAAATACACTATTCTGACTAGAATTTAATGAGGATTAATAATATCATCTCAAAAATCACAAACAATGCATAAATAAGGAGAATCGAAAGCAACAAGGTTTGGTTCAAAACTTTCAAACTCACGAAACAACCAATCTACACGTCCAATCTCAAAAATAAATATATAAGAATCATCAATGAATGTCACACATCATTATACGCATCAAAAAGTTGAGTTCTAAGACCATGAAAAAAATGCACTAACCTGAGATTGTGCAACGTGTACCCTTGCTGTTAGCTTCAAGTGATGGTTGGTTTGTGCTCTGTGGATCCTCAGGACTCAAATGGTGAAAGAAGTTTTGGAAAAGCTCTTCTTGATTGAGAGATACGAAGGAGAGAGGCTTTTAGAGTTCAAACTTTTTTCTCCACCAAATCACGTGTCATCCCTCTAACCCTAGCATGAGTTAGCTTAAATAGACTAGGTTAATCCACTGACCAGCATTTGGGCCTTGGTAATTCCCCACTTAATGAGTTTTGGGTGATTTTGGAAAATTACATATTGTGAAATACACCCTCCTCCATGCATGTATATCCAAACCCTTGATGATGGATCACTTATTTAACAATTGCTAATCACACCTGAATTTGATTTGGGCCTTGAGATGTATTGGTTCATGAGTTTTCAATAATTTGGCAATTTTGCACCATGTGAAATAAGTAATGAATAAGGAGTGTTATTTTATGTTAGAATGTGACATGAAGCAATGGAATCAATTATAGGTCACTATGTCCCAAAATACAAAAGTTGTGAAAATGGAATCATAAGGAAACCCTAAAAACCGCCTTGCCTTCTTTTGATCATAACTTGAGTTTCACAAATGATATGGAGACCCACTAGTACTTGTTGGAAAGGGGAGAAAAAGATATTCAACTTTAATGTTTGAGGAAAATTCATTTGAAGCTTCCTTGATGATGAAAAGTCAAGTTGAATGTAGTGTAAGAACTTGCCCAAAAAGGAAACTTTCAAATTATAGGTCATTTCCATATTTAGTAACTTTTGTACCAACCCTTGATTCTTGATAAATGATATGAAACTTGACTCTTGAAGACCATATAAGGATGTGAGACCTTGAAAACCTTGAAGAGAACCTCAAAATTTCACAGTTGACTTCCCCTCTCACTGTTGACTTTTATCCAATTCTCCTGATTCCCAATCCACTGGCCATTTGAACTTCTCCTGAACCAAACTGATAGACAATCTTCCATTCCTAGATACTTAGGGACCCAAGGAAGACCATGGAATCAAGTTTTTCCCAAAAAATCAGAAATAAACTGACTTTATAGCAAACCCTAATCTTGGTACCCTCAGTCTAGGAGGAAATAGTACAGTCTCCAAATCCAAATTCCTCTGAATATGATGTGTATCCTCTCAAACAAATATAAGATATGCCATTTGGTGATGATAAAAACCCAAGAAGCTTGCCCATTGGAGCAATAACCCCAAGAATCTCAAAACCCTAATTTCTGCACTGGTTAGGAGAGAGTGAGCCACTTGAGATCTCTTGGTCAATATAAGGACTCTTGCTTGAAGAACATCTTCTCCTCTTGAACTGCCTCAGGCACCTTAACCCCATGCTAAGAACCAATGATATGCACACATGATAATGCAAAATGAGGTGAAACATAAGCCAGTTAGTACTAAAGTAAGGTGAGCAAATTTTGGGGTGCTACAACAAGCTGTCCCCATCTTGTCGTATCGGTACTCTCGACGCTTTGATAGCATCGTTGTATGAAGAAATGGAAGTTCCTTCTTTGAACTGATTGTTCTTGCTCACCGACAGTGCTTGGAACTGAGTTCTAATAACCTCCTCGGGTTCTATACCAATAAATGATGACAAGTTACTCACCAGCAAGGCCTGCTCCTCGCAGACTGTGACAAGTTGATCATTCTTGACGAACTTTAGCTTTTGGTGGAGGGTGGAAGTAACCGCTCCAGCATGATGTATCCAAGGTCTTCCTAATAAACAACTGTACGTTGCCCGGATGTCCATGACCGTGAAAGTGACTTGGAAAGTATGAGGACCGATAGTTATAGGAAGATCAACTTCGCCGATAACTGTTTTTCTGGATCCGTCGAACGCTTTGACGACGACCTCGCTGATTCTCATCGGAGGGCCTTTGAATGATAATTGCATCAAAGTGGACTTCGACATAACATTCAGGGCTGACCCTGTGTCTACCAGTACGTTGGCTAAAGCATCGTCCTGGCAGTTGACTGTGATATTGAGCGCCATGTTATGACGACGACCCTCTTCAGGTAATTCCTCGTCACTAAATCCCAAATTGTTGCAGGAAGTGATGTTAGAGACAATACTATCGAACTGTCTGATTGTTACATCCTGTTCCACAAAGGCTTGCTCCAAGACTTTCTGTAGAGACTCCCTGTGGGCTTCTGAACTGAGTAATAATGATAATACCGAGGTCTTTGAAGGATTTTGTAACAGTTGATCAACAATGTTGTATTCACTCCTTTGGATGAGCTTGAGCATCTCATCATCATTTTTCGAAAGGTAGGGATTACTGGATTGACCGACTGGTAGATCAGGAGTTTCCGTCTGAAGTTCCTTTTCTTTGTTAGCTTCCCCAACCCCTCGGTTGAAGATTCTACCACTCCGTGTTACACGACTGATGTCTGCAATATTCACAATGGAGGGTAATGGAATTTCCTTTCCATTTTCAATGGGTGTTACACCGTATTTGTAAGGGATTGCCTTAGCTGATTCATACGGTAATGGTCCCGGCATATAGATGACTACGGGAGTCCTCTGATTTTTCTGACCATCATAAGTAATCTCGATCCGTTCCCGGTTGGGAACTTTAGATTCTTCAAGTAGAGGGATAATGGCAAAAACATCCCTGGTCCTGTGATGACCAGAGATCGTGACAACATCCTCAACTTGATCGGCAAGGTAGTTCGGCGTCCAGTTGATGGGTCCGGAACCTGGATATGGACAAATTTCTCCACGATCCACCTGACCCTGAAGAGCTTCTCTCACAAGGTAACACCCTTGGTTACTTTCCGAACAGACGCTACAACGGTCATAATTGTGTGGTGGCACCTGGCCACGCCCACTTTGAATACAATGTAACTTCACTAGGTTAGCTTCCACAGATCGGACATCCTGACTCTGACGCCGAGTAGGATTCCTGTTACTGATACTAATTTGCTGAGTATCTTCATCCATATAAATTGGCATCCACCAGTGATTTAACAAGTGCTGAAGTGCCTCCTGGACAAGGGTACAACCTCGATTGTTTTCGCAACCCGCTTTACAGCTATGATAGTCATGTGATATTAAGAATCCGAGTCGGACCTACTCAGCATGTAACTCTACCAGGTTGGTATTCATCACGCGAATATCGAAGATCTGAACCATGTTGATCTGATAAGGGTTCCTATCATGGTAGTCTTGGATCCATCCAAGATCCATCTGACGCTGGAGGGCCTCTTGTATGAAAGAGCATCCCTGTTTGTTTACCGAGCAAGTCAGACAGGAACTGTAATCGTGCCGCGGCAGATTATGATACTGGCTTTGCCTTGAGTGCATCACCACCAAGTTGGCATTCATCGCACGGATGTCGTGGTTTTGAATGACGTTGGAATTCATGTAAACCATGTTAACTCCACGAACTCGGTGCTCTTGGATCCATCCGAGATCCATTTGTTCCCGTAGGGCTGTTTGCACCATAGAACATCCTTGATTGTTTTTAGAGTAGATATCACACTGGTGATAGTTATGAGGTGGCACATGGCCATATCCACTCTGCCTACAATGCATCTTGACCAGATTGGTCTTTAACAAGAGTACATCGTGAATTTGATAGACATTGTTAGTCTCTCCTTCTATCAAATTGACTGCAGCCTTCTCGTGTTGAGGTAGCGGGTTTGTGAGAACATTAGGATTTGTATCCTTGAAGGATAAGACCCCGCTCCTAACAAGTTTTTGCACATCAGACTTGAAATTGAGACAAGTCTCTATGTTATGCCCTGATCCTCCTTGGTGATAAGGGCAAGTTTGATCAACCTTAAACCAGAAAGGCAGATTTTCCGGTACTGTAAGAGGAGATTTAGTCTGAATGTGCCCCTTAGCCAGTAGTAATGGAAATAGCTCTGCGTACGACACGGGTATAGGATCAAACCCTGGTGGCCGTGTTGTACGGTTGTTGTTGTATGGAGGACGAGACTGCTGAAGAGGCTGTTGTGTCCTTTGCTGATTAGGTTGGCTCTGCGCAACCTGAGGTTGATACGTAGGAATAGGCGCAGGGCTGATAGCAGGAGTTACAGCTGCTACCGATTGGTAACGTCGCCTTTGCTTTCCGAGAGAGATATTCCCAATATCTTGCTCTTTTTTCTTAGGGAGATCACTACCATATTTTTTAGTACCGCTCGTCGATCCAGTGTCTTTTACCAAACGTCCTTCTCGGACGGCTTCCTCAAGACGTACGCCCATGCCCACCATCTCGGTGAAATCACTGGGTGCACTGGCAACCATTCGTTCATAGTAAAATGAGCTTAAGGTTTTTAAGAAGATCTTTGTCATCTCTTTTTCCTCAAGAGGTGGACAAATTTGAGCGGCAATCTCACGCCACCTTTGAGCATACTCCTTAAAGGTTTCCTTGTCCTTTTGCGACATCGATCTGAGTTGATCTCTGTCGGGTGCCATGTCCAAATTGTATTTGTATTGTTGGACGAAGGCAGTGCCAAGATCTCTGAATGTGCTGATCGTAGCACGGTTTAAACCCATGTACCATTTAAGTGCAGCACTGGTTAAACTATCCTGAAAGTAGTGAATCAGCAGGTCCTGATTCTCCGTCTGAGCTGACATTCGCCGATCGTACATCACCAGATGACTTTGAGGGCAAGAGTTACCCTTGTATTTTTCAAAGTCGGGCACTTGAAATTTGTGTGGAACTTTCACATTGGGGACCAAGCAGAGGTCTGCGGCGTCCTTTCCAAATAAATCCTGACCGCGAATGGCTTGCAGCTCCTTCTGCATTTCCAGAAACTGCTCCTGGAATTCATCCATTCTATCGAACATAGTTTCCTTTTTACCAGAAGGTATCTATGGAATCTGTCCTTCTGGGACAGTGTGCACCACAGGGGGTGGTACCGTGACTACGATAGTAAATCTTGGCGTTTCCCGAAGTTTGTAACCTTCAGGAGTCTTCAATATGCCTCTAGCATCTTCGCTTTCCCGAAGTTTGTAACCTTCAGGCCCAGCGACTTCAGTTGTGATTCCCTGACCTTCAGTGATCGGCGGAACATATCCTTCTGGGATATAGTTAACATGCCCCAAGGAGGATCTTTCGGTATTGGATACCTAGGATCATACTTCTCCACTATGGGCGTTGAGGTGATCTCTGAGATCACAGTCCTTTGTAGCTGAGCTTCTGCCATGGCTTGCATGTCATTACGAAGCTTTCTCATATCCTCTCTCAGAGCGTCGATCTCTTCCTTCAACTCTCTGTTTTCTTCCTCAAGATCATCCATTTTTTCTGACGATTGGCCCGAGTATTGTACGAATGAGACAACTTGACTCTAGAATCGAGACACAAACATGAGATTCGTAGGGAAGAAGAATACGCGATGTGAGAATGATGAATGCAATGATTATATTAATTATTTTTTGGTTTAATCAAAATAAACTTCGACAATTAGATTGCAAATATCAAACAGTGGGGAAACCCCTTTTTATTGAATTCAAAGGATTACAGAAATGGAAATACAGTAGATTACAAGGTACGGAAACATAAACCTAAGCTAAGGGGTCCCGAGAGAACTCGGGTGCTGATTCTGGTATCTTCCTTTTCTTTGACCGGGGCTCTTGGGCCATTGTCGGGTTGTCATTCCTTTGCCAGATGAAAGGAGCGAGCAAATTCCTTTGGTCATCTTGATTCTCTACAGCATGTTGCTCCAAAATTTCAATCAGAGCATCCTTTTCTTTTAGTAATTGATGTATTTTGATGCACTCTATGTCGAGGGTGCGGTACTTGTTCTTCCAAGACCTTCTCTCCTTTTGAACTTTGTTGAGAGTAACCCGAAGCTTTTCAGTTTCCGTCATGAAGTACATGACAGATTCCCTCGTCGGAAGAATTCCGTAACGAGGATAAGGCATTTTTAGCTTGAGAGCTCTAGTTTGTACCCAATGGAGATAAGGCTCCATCGAGACACAGTCCGGTTTTCCCAGAGAATCTCGTCCTTTCTTATGAACATGCTTCCAGGATTGCACTATTTCCATCTTTAGTGCTCTGTCGTTTTCTCCTTCCTTGAAGAAAAGACCTTCCAGATGAACACCCCGTGGGACGTGTCTCATCGGGTATCCAAACTGACGGCGAATCAACACCGGATGATAGTTGATTCCTCCTTTAGTTCCTATGAGGGGTACGTTGGGGAAGTTTCCACAACGATAAATGATTATGATTCCATCATAGATCCTATTACACCAATCTATATCAGAGTTGGTAAGAGACATGATCTTCTGCGACCAACGTAAGGCACTCTTGCAATCCCAAAAAGCAGCAGACTTGGGCAAGTGGGAGATAAACCATTTGTAAAGCAAAGGTGCACAACATGTGATCTCCCCTCCGCTGTACAAATTTCCCAAATGTACAGAATGATACGCATCTGCGAGCAAAGTCGGCACAGGGTTTCCAATGAGAAAAACCTTAATGGAGTTGATATCGACGAAGTTATTGATGTTGGGAAACAAAAATAACCCGTAGGTGAGCAAGACAAAGTCGCTTTCAAAAGCAGTCACGTTTCCTATATTGGCAAAATACAGGGCTTTCTTTGTCAAGAACTGGGCTGGCAAACCTTGTATGCCACCCTTGGTAGTCATGTGAGTCCTGACCTCAGACTCATCCAAATGAATTGCTCTTGCAATGGTCTGATTCTTTGGAATTTCTTCCAGTCCAGAAAATGGAGCTCGATCAGTAATGTGTAGATCAATCAGATGAGAATACTCCTCCAGCGTTGGTGTGAGCTGGTAATCCGGGAATGTAAAGCAGTGATAGACGGGATCTTAGAATTGGATGAGTGCATCCATGATTCCCTCAATCACATGGACTCTTAACAGTGGTAGCAAACCTCCGTGCTTGGCTCTGAAAGCCTCAGGGTTAGTGATCATCCTTGCTAACCTTCTCAAATCCTCTAGCTTTGGAACCTTGAAGGTATACCGATGGGTTCTCCTTCTACCGAAATCCATTAGCGCAATCCTTTTATCTGATATTTGCAATCACAGTCTTAGTTTAATTTGAAAAACAGAGAGACTAGAAGAGAAATTTTTTTCTTATTTTAATGTTTTTTAAATGAATGCATGAATGCAGCACACAAAAACATAGGAAAAACATGGGGTCAAAGGGTCGTTGTCATGAAGTCAAGGCTCTACCCATCCCCAAAGGTTTATACTAGGGTGATTTTTGTACCTGTACTCATTATCATCAGCTCCTCCCAGGAAAGCAAAACAACAAGCGGATCGCCAGCGAGTTGTAGAGCAATCTTAGAGTAAGTGCCATTCACCGAGAATAGATCACCAGCCTCAAATGAGGGTAGTATCGCGTAACAACTATTCCCGATAGTTTCCGCACTACAAAAGGGTTTGGCTCCTCAGGTTGATGGTCGACCTCGTCGCCATCAATTATCTTAAGTGTATACTCAATCTTTCCACATGCGGCATCACACGCATTCCCATTAGCAGAAAAATAAACACGTATAGTAATTAGGAAAAGCAATATATATATATTTGTCCTAATCATCCTAGACCTTTAAAGCTATGAATCCTAAGTTCCTGACAGAAAATGGGTTCCCCAGCGGAATTACCATCCTGTGGTTTCATTCCAAATTAACGGCGTTTTGACCTAAGATCCTAATGACGTCAAGGTTTCTACCTAGGGGACAAAAACGAGAACAAGATCCCTAAAGAGACCTGTCTTGTCCCCAGCAGAGTCACCATTTTTCTGTAGCGAGTGATTTTTGGATGTGGTTGCGAAGCATGATCGCTCTGGTACTACAGCTCGATTCATTTTTTATCCTATTAAAGCTGATGAAGGAAGGGAAATAGATGTCTCCAATTAACCCTGCTTGCATACTGAGATTAAAGAGTCAAAACTGTTGATTTACAGATGCTACAAAGATTCGGGGTTTCTCCTAGGTTATTTTGTTGACAAGGGGTGCTTTAGGCTATCAGTTAGGATGTTAGGACGAATGTATGAGAGTATGGGATTTTGGGTTTTTGTTTATTGTGCTCGCTAAGATTTTTTCTTTCAATCTTATGCCTACGTATTCCCGTTTACCGAAACAGGGAAATCAGAGCGATCGTAGTTCCTCCTATTCTATGGGAGGAAATGGTTGTTTTGGTGTCTTGTTCAAAGCCCAAGATGTGAAGCTAGAGAGTCTATTTGTATCTTGTTCAAAGCCCAAGATGTGAAGCTGAAAGTGTTGACCTTAGAGAGAATTTGTCATCTCTAAAGGGGTCTGTTTGTCACAACTGTTGGGTGACTGACTGTAAAGGAGGATTACTTTAACCGGGATTTGTGAATTCGGCAATGCCATAATTTCCTTTATAGGGGATTTTAACCTGAAGGAGGAGACTTTAACTCAGTTTAGAGCAATGCCATCTTTCCTTAGGAATTTCTCATACTAAAAGAGAGACATTGGCATGGATGTAGATAATCCAGAGGCTTGCCGCTTACAGCGATTAGATGAAGGGGGAGGAGTTGTTGATGTTTGTGTACTGTGAACGAGGCACAGCTTTGATGCTAAAAAGTTGATTGGACCAACCAATGGTTTTCTTATACAAAGCCTAAGAGGAGGCTAATATGTGTCTCGTACAAAGCCCGAGAGAGAGGCTAAAAGGTTTTGACTCGACGATGGAGTCTTTTGGTATCTCGTATAAAGCCCGAGATGAAGGCTATTTGACTCAACAAGAGAGTTTTTTTTGTATCTCGTATGAAGCCCGAGATGGAGGCTGTTGTTTGTTTGGCTCAATAAGAACCTTTTTGTATCTCGTATAAAGCCCGAGATGGAGGCGAAAGGGTGATTGACTCAATGAGGGAGTCTCTTATGTGTCTCGTACAAAGCCCGAGAGAGAGGCTAAACATTGTTTGACTCCGCTGGGGAGGATCTTTGTACAAAGCCCAAGAGGAGGCTATGGTGACTGTTTCAGTTGAGTGACAGGTCCAGTATGCTGATTTAAAGAGAAAATCAGTTCTTATATGAGCAACATTGTACTCAAGGATTTGATTCGAGGATTCGGGCTATTCCTGTTCTTTAAGGAAGTGGGAAATCCGAAGGGTATTGAGACTGTCTGAGTCTATGGGTTTTCTTCCTATTTAACGAAGGGGTCACTTGAAAATGTCTGGAAAACTCAAGGATATTAGACTGTCCATGTCTAGAGTTTCATATTTCGTACTATGCTTTGAGAAACAGTAGTAGACTCTTTGAAAGGATTGTTCTATGCAGATGATTAAGTTCTGTTCCTATACCTCTGGGAGGTCGTCGGGACAATTTGTACGAATCCCAAGAGGAGACTGGAAGCTTTTAAGAAGCCGATCGGTCCTTGTATGAAGCCCAAGAGGAGGCTATAATTCCCGGAGGAAGAGATCATTATACGAAGCCTAAGAGGAGGTTGTGAATACTTCTAAGAAGCCGACGGGTCCCCAAACCCCGAGAAATTCAAGACATGCCATTCACCGAGAATAGATCAAGCCAGGAAAGTTCGAGAATTTGGAAGAAACTCAAGAGATGCAATTCACGGAGAAGAGATCATCTCTGGGGAGTAGAGTTTCTTTGACAACTTCTACGAGGGACAGTCTATGAAAGGGTTCACAGAGAATGCTTCCTTTCATATCTCCATATTGTTTAACCCCAAGAGGAGGGAAGACTGTGTCTGGTAATCCTATGGGGATCTAGTTTTGACTATTTAAGTGTGATCAACGGGCTTTATGCTAGACGTAGTTGCCGAGGAAACTCTAAATATCTATACTATTATTACACAGTTGATATGAGTTTATGAAAGAAGACTTACAGCGAAACAGCCCCACAATACAGTTATATGTATATGAAAGCGGTAAATGAAAGCGTATAAACACTTACTCGGTTGTAGAGCTTCCATGCTATTTGGTTAGTTGTTCAACAAAGAAAGATTGAAAACAACAGTATATTCAAAATCAAAGGAGAAAGTGCTTTGAAAAAGAAATATTTGGGGCTTACAGCTCAAGGAGAGGCCCAGGGTTTTATTAGTGAGCGCACTGTTTGAATTTGTACAGAGGGACTTATACAAGTGACTGAGGCCCAAAAAAGGTTTTCTGTACAAAGGGGTGGGTCTTACACTCTCTCAAGAGGCCCAAAAGGTTTAAAGAAAAAGAGTGAGGCTTATAACACGAGGGTAGGCCCAATTGATTTTTCGTTTAAAAATGGCGATCGCGCCGAGGTTTTCTTTTAACGCAAAGGGACTTATACAATAAGTGAGGCCCAAAATGTTTTGGTTAAGAGGGGATTGGGTCTTACACTCTATTAGAGGCCCAAAAGTTTTGAATGGGTCTTACTACTCGAGGGTAGGCCCAAGGTTTTTTTTTGTTTTGAAAAGGCGACGATCGCGCCATTTGTTTTTGACGGTATCGGGACTTATACAATATACTGAGGCCCAAAAAATGATTTGGTAAAAAAAAAGATTGGGTCTTACACTCTATTAGAGGCCCAAAGTGTTTTGAAAATGATTTATGAGGGTTGAATTAATCCAAAAACCCTAATTTCTTTTAAAATATGTGTTTTAATTGAATAAAAATTCAATTAAAATGATCAAAATTGTTTAACATAGGAAAAACAAATTGTGATCTTGGATTAATGCTTCAAAAATTAAGTATTGACCTACAAAATAATTAGAAAGCATTAAAAGTTGCAAAATCAAGGTGGAAAAAATATTTTAAATGTCAAAAACAATTAAAACATTAATTCTTTGCAAAAATATCAATTATACAAAATAAATAATATTTTTGGGATTTTTTGGGAAAAATAAAATATTTTAACATTTTTGTGAATTATTAAAAAAAGAATCAACTCAAAATCATTAAAACTCAGAGAGAAATTAATTTTTGAATCAATTAAATAAAATCACAAAATTCAAATATTCAAATATTGGAAAATGGCGCCAAGAACAAAGGCAAGAACACGCGCGTTTTTCAGTTTTGCCCAGATTTGCATTTTCTCTCCAATCTCACTGAATACTTAATCATATCATGTAATCCACATACCAATCAACTCGTTTCAACCTCACGATCATGTCTATGGTATTTAATTTCATTTAAATTAAACATATAACAAGAAATCATGAAAAATCCTCAAGAACCCTAATTTCTGCATGAAGGCTAGGATTTTTGATACACGATTCAAACAATGCAATTAATTGAGGGGAAACATTCCATGCAAGATTATGAACATATGGCCAAATTATTGTGCAGTAAAAATTGCATGGATCATAGAGTTAGAAGAGCTCATGCTTACCACTTGCAGCTGGTGATCGTGATTTGTGTTGGAGGTGTTACAGCTAGGTTCCAATGATCTGGATAGCTTCCCTAGGTGCCATGGAGTGTGTATGAATGCTTGGAATGGATTGAAATGGTTTGGAGCTGAAGATGGTACCTCAACTGCAAAACTGTCAAGAACTTGAGCAATTGGCTGGTGATTTTGTGAAATTTGTGTTCCAGATGTTATGTGAGTGTTTGGATCACTTCTATATGATGTATGTGAGGTGTGTGTGTGATTGGTTTGATTGGAAAAGCTCCCAAACTCAAAACCCGATAGTGACTTGCCTTAGAAGGCAAAATTGGAGTGAAAGAAGAGATTTTGAGGAAAGCATCTGTTTGATGACTTTGGTGTACTCAAACTGATCAAAATTGAGCTCTATTTATAGTAGAGCAAGTTTGTTTTGCAAGTAATAGTGAATGGCAACTGCTGAGTAGGTTTGGCCAATGTTGGCAAATGAAAATCCAAGTCTCCTCTAGCCATTGACTAGAGGTTAGGGCACAGGCTGCTGGTCCCCTTGGTCTTGGATAAGTATTGACTGAATTCAGTTGAGAATGGCTCAGTCCATGCCACCTTGATGCTTCCATTGAATGCTCCAATCCAAAATTGGAGTCTTGTCCTTATTTTGGCAATTCTAGGTTCAACATGCTATTTCTTGTTCCAAAGACTTTGGAGGCTTGGCTCAGTGATTGTCCCTTTTAGATTCAATCCTCAGAGGTGTCCAAGTGGATAGGAGCATTTGGATTTGGCTGATTTTGGCAAATCGAGCAAAAATGCAAAATCTGCCTTGCCTTGACAGATTTCAACAAGGCAACTTGCCAATGTTATATCTCATGACTCAAATTGAATTTGGTAATATTCTTGGCCATTTTGGAAAGCCCTTACATGATATAACAACTGTTTGAACATGTTTGGTTTTGATCTCTTTTGAATCTAAGTGAAAAATCCCCCTACATTTGGAAAAAAGTAAGGCAAAATCTGACTTAGTGAAATTTTCACTAAGTGTTGGAACAAAGTGACTTTTCTTGATTTTGATCACTCCATAACTCAAAATCCATGAGGAATTTGGACATAGGTCAGTATGAAGCTTTTGTAGAGGGCAATGAGATCTACAAATCAAGCTTTGAATAGGGAACAATGGCCTTGTGGTTTAGGAGTTATGGTCCTCCAAAGTTGGTACATTAGTGTCACTTTTTCCATAACTTAGAAATTTTTCTAAGTTTTTATGGTTACCCCTTTTACAAGTTATCCCACTTTCTTTGATTTTTCTTGATGAATGATGATTCAAATCATACATTAACATCATTTTAGAGTTAAAAATCCATTTTGGTGAAAAATCTCAAAAAGTCAAAGTTGACTTTTGTGCACAGTTGACTTTTTATCAGATGAATTCCAAACTGTGCAATTCTTCATGAAATCATGTCCTTGACCTAAATCAAACTTGATGGACATGTTCCATGGGTGTCATAGGGTATATTGAATCATGTTTTAGGGTTTGGGAGCATGTCCTGGTCAAAAGTCAAAGTTACAGTTGACTTTCCTCGCGAAACCCTAATTGTGGTGCAGATGAAATTGAGACTTGTTGCTCAAGCTTCTTGGATTAATCCATTGTTCCAAATGGATCCATATAGTTCATTAGAGACCCTCAAACCCTCTCTTGAGGTATTGGCTCAAGGTTTGCCCTAAAAGTCAAATTAGGGGTGAATTAGGTCAAGAAACCCTAATTCCTGATTTTTGATGAATGCATCCCCTGAGGCAAAATTGACTTGATGAATGGGTCCATGAGGTCCCATGAAGTATATTAGGTTATGTTTTGGATCATTGGCTTGTGCCCAGATGAAAATTTTCCATTTGGAGGCCCCGGTCAACCAAAACCCTAATTTGGTGACACTGTCGATCTTGAGACTTGATCCACCTAGAAGGGAGCAGACTTGTGCTTGATCCTTGAAGTGGGAGTCCTTTTGATCCATTGTGGATGTTTGAGAGGTTAGACAAGTTGAAGATCATGTCATTCCTTGATTGATCCTTTGCCTAAAAGCTCTGAGAGGGCTTGAAACCCTAAGTTTGATTGTAGTGGATGCTCACCCATCTTTGGGGAGACTGATGAAGTATGATGGTACATCCATATTGTGATGATGAGTTTCACAATGATGGGAAATCTTAATGGTCAAAATTTGGGGTATGACACATAGGAATACTTCTTCCCACCAAGACTTTCGACCTGCATAGGTCCCATTAAGTCCATGTGAAGCAGTTCCAGAACTCTAGAAGTTGTGGTAAGATGTTGAAGCCTCTTGTGTGACACCCTTGTTTGCTTCCCAACTTGACATTCACCACATATTTTATCCTCATCAATCTTTAGCTTGGGAATACCTTTAACAGCTTCACTTGACATAACTTTCTTCATCTCTTTCAGGTGTAAGTGACCCAATTTCTGATGCCACAGTTTGGTTTCATCTTCCTTTGACATCAAACAAGTAGACAAACTTTTCGGTTCTTGAGGATTCCACAGATAGCAATTATCCTTAGACCTGGTTCCCTTCATAACAACTTCATCTTTCTCATTGGTTACTAGACATTCAGATTTAGTGAAATTTACCTTGAGACCTACATCACACAGTTGGCTTATACTGATCAAATTTGCGGTCAGCCCTTTGACAAATAGAACACTATCCAGATTTGGTTGTCCTGTGTAATCCAGCTTTCCAACACCTTTTATTTCACATTTTGATCCATCCCCAAAAGTGACATAATTGGTGGAGTGAGGCTTGACATCTGACAAGAATTTCTTCACACCAGTCATGTGTCTTGAACAACCACTGTCAAAGTACCAATCTTCCCTTGCGGATGCTCTAAGAGAGGTATGTGCTATGAGACCGGCCATCATATTTCTAGGAGTCCATCTTCTTTTCACTTTAGCCCAGCTCTGTCCTTTATTTTATTGATGAGCAGTTTTGGGATAGCCGTGCAACTTGTAGCAAAAGGACTTTAAGTGACCAATCTTTCCACAGTAATGGCATCTCCATGGTTTATACTTTAATCTACAAACTCTTTTCTGATGCTTCATCTGATGTTGAAACATGTGATTTGACATCCCCTCTTCTTGCTTTATTTTCTGAGGAACAAACTTCACTACAGGCTTCTTGTAAGTCTCTGCTTGATTGTTAAAACCAAGGCCTTGCACATTTCCAGCATCTCTCCCAGTCTGAAGAATCTCATCCAGCTGCGTGGTACCATTGTTCAGTATTCTTATAGATTTTGTCATATTGTCAAGTTTTGACTTTTTCCATTCAACCTCCTCTTTCAGATCAACAATGGTTGATAGATGTTCTTCCTTCTCAGCTTCTAGTTGAGCTATCAGAACCTTCTGTTCTAATATTATCTGGCATCTTTCTTCATTCTTGATACATAACTCTGAGAACCATGTGAAGACTTCTTCCTTAGTGAGTTCTCCAATATAGGATTCTTTGTCAGAGTCAGACTCACAAGTAGTTTCTCCATCAGCCTTACAGATCCCAGTCAAGGCTGTCACCAATTTTGCTGATTCTTCTTCAAGATCACTCTCAGACTCTCCTTCTGACCAAGACACTGATAAGCCCTTCTTCTGCCTTTTGAGGTACGTGGGACACTCAGTCTTTATGTGCCCATATCCTTCACATTCAAAACACTGAACTCTCTTCCCTTGATTGGAGTTTTCTTCAGTTCTGGATCTTCTGCCTCCATCCTGGTTTTTACTGATGTCAAGTGACTTGTTCTGAGCATTTGCTCTCGACTTCCAGTCAATCCTTTTTAATACTTTGTTAAATTGTTTTCCAAGCAATACCAGATCTTTAGACACCCCTTCATCTCTGACCAGGTCACCTTCATCTTCTGAGTCACCAGCATTTGAAACAAAAGCTATGCTCTTCTTCTTTTTAGACTTTTCACTGATCCCTAATTCAAATGTTTGAAGAGATCCCACCAGTTCATCCACTTTCATCTTGTCGATATCCTGAGCTTCCTCTATAGCAGTCACTTTCATGTCAAATCTCTTAGGTAGAGATCTGAGGATTTTTCTGACCAGTTTGCTGTCAAACATCTTTTCACCTAGGGCACTAGAGGCATTAGCTATCTCAATAATGTTCATGTGAAAATCATGAATGCTCTCATCCTCCTTCATCTTCAAACTCTCAAACTTGCTAGTGAGAAGCTGAAGTTTTGACATCTTCACCTTTGAAGTCCCTTCATGAGTAACCTTCAAGACCTCCCACGCCTCTTTTATAATGGTGCAATGTTCAATCAACCTGAAGATATTCTTGTTGACACCATTAAACAAAGCATTCATGGCTTTGGAATTTCCCATGGACCCTTTGTAATCTGCATCATCCCAGTCTTCCTCTTCCTTCACCACATCAGTAGGGGTACCTTTTTCATCTTTAACCTTTGGGGGTTCCCATCCTTTTATAATAGCTTTCCATGCTTGATCATCCATGGATTTGATGAATGCTATCATCCTTGGTTTCCAATAGTCATAGTTGGAACCATCAAGCAGAGGTGGTTTGTTCAAAAATCCCCCATCCTTGTCCATTGTACCAGAAAGTACCTTCCCTGAATCTCACCCAGAAACAATTAAGGGTGCAAGCTCTTGATGCCAATTGAAATTCTGGCACAGATATCAGATGTCCTACACAGAAGTTGAGACACTGATATCCAACACAATGAACAAGATAACAATAAAAATAACAGTGTAGAAAGTAAATAACACAGTGATATGTTTACTCAGTTCGGATCAACAATCCTACTCTGGGGGCTACCAAGCCAGGGACGAAACTAATATACGATAGTATCAATTCACAGATCATACAATTACCAAATAATCTGCTCACTTAATCACTACCCTTCCTATGACTTCTACCTAAGACTCACCTAGTTATGAGGCCCTCCTCAAATCCCTCTACAACCACAACCCATGATTGGTTTCTTTCCACATAAGTAACAAACCGAAAGTCACACTTTCAAAACACACAATTCTCAATACTTCAAAGCTTATGAGAATTGACACACAAGAAACTCAATGCTTAAGAGCTTATGAGTAACTGACAGAACTTACAACACAAAAACCAGTCCTTATACTGTTATCAGAATGATACCAGTTAGGCTCACAAAATACACTCGAAAACCCTAACAAAAACACATGTAAGTTCCACACCTAAACTAGGTTTACACCAGTCAATATATAGCAATTATTATGGACTGGATTGGGCTTCAAAAACGCAACAATTAGACTGCTCACAAATCTGCAAAATAAACTCCAACAAAATAGGTCTTCAATCTAAAGTTTCCTAATATGTCTCCATAATTAGAAACAACTGAAAATCCGAAAGACCAACAAATAAACACAATCCAAAAATGCTTTGGATGCCACATAGGATAACCAAATATTCACAGAATATTCAGTAACAATTCACAGCAACAGAATCTGCTTTAATACTGAATCCAGACGCGATGTCCTATGAGCAGGTATGGGACATCTTCATTCGACATGTTGAATGCAGCAAATTAGAACATCTTGTTTCACCATCTTGCTGCTAGAAAAAGTTTTAGCAAAATAAATGCCAACCACATAATCAATGAAATAACACTTAAAGGTTACCAAGAGGAGCTTGTTGGATTTGGTCAAAGAGGTGGTCATATCCCAATGCCAGGATGGTTCTTCTGCCTCCTCCACTAATCGGCCAGTTGAACGAAGTGGTGAATATAGAGACATCCTTGTGCGCTACACTGATCTCTTCCCTACCCTCCTACAATATGGTTTAATCGAGAAGGAAACTCCACTATCCATCCCGATGACCCATAGGAGTTATTTCAAAGCCGATTCTTTTTGTGCCTTCCATCAAGGGGCACCCGACCATGATATCGAGGAATGTCATGTCTTGAAGGAGAAAGTGAAAGAGATGGTTCAGAAGGGAGTCTTGTCTTTCGAAGTGTGTGAACCCCAAGTTGAGATCCATCTCTCACTTGAACAAGAAGCAATCCCCTCCTTGCACATGGTGGATTGATACCAAGGACGGTTTCTTTAAGGCTACGTCTCGTCATATTTTATGCTTATTTGTTGTTTTCATATGCAATTTTCTACGATTGTTAATGCATTTGTTTTGGCATGTAAGAACTTGTTTGTTTTGAATAATTAATGCAATAATAATGTTTGTCTTGAAGAAATCCATTCGTTTCAGTCATTTTAAACGTTCTTTCTATTTTATAATGCCAATACTACTCCAATCTCTTGCCTCGGTAGAGAATTGAATGGAGGATGACGAAATCAAACGGAATACCTCTTGTCGTATGCTTTTGAATAAAACTCTGCTGGTGATATAAGGCATTATTCCAAAAATCCTAAACACCGGAGACATAAGGAGATAGACCCTCATTAACCCTTTTGAGCCTTTGAAGTAGGAGTTTTCTTCTCTAAGAAAAAAAAAACCCCATTCTTAACCTGGGGCAGGGTAATTTTCATTAAAAAAAATGGAGTAAAATATCACGAAGATTAGGTGGGCACAAACACACTTTAAGCCTTATATCCTTTGTTTTTCAAACCGTGAACCAATCCATAATACAACCCTCAAAAGTCCTAATTGAAGCAAGGTTTATTTCAAAAGCATACTCATTGAGACATCGTTTCCTGACTCCCATGAGCTATGCTCAAATTCGCATTGGCATTATAAAATCGATAATTCAACCACCAAAAAAATCTTTTAATAAAATTTTCAAGACAAACATACGTTGCATTATCGGTTTCAGAATTAACATTTTTCTACTTGCTAACATTGCTTGGCATCATAAAAGCTAGCATACGAGCATCAACGATGAGCTAGATCTTTTGAGATTTGAAACTATGATGAGTAAATGGCGAATCCTTTCAAAAGGACGACCATATCCAGGGGCACGTTACCTGAATACTTTGCTGAGCAGGGGCAAGTTGTTTCCCAGTTGTTTCTTTCACAGTCTGACCCCAAGGGGCAAGTTTGAAGACTTAGAGCACAGTCGATCAGGGTTAGTTACGTCGAGATTTGGTAAATCTCTCCACAATCTGAAGAACAAGTTTAAAGACTCAGAACGCCGTCAGTCTGGGGCAGTTACGTCGAGATTTGGTAAATCTCTCCACAGTCTGAAGAACAAGTTTGAAGACTCAGAACGCCGTCAGTCTGGGGCAGTTCCGTCGAGATTTGATAAATCTCTCCAAGTCTAAAAAACAAGTTCGAGGACTCTATTATGCAAGATCACAGTCAATCCAAGCCAGTTACGTCGAGATTCGACAAATCTCTCCAAGAGTTTGAAGACATTGGAACGGCTGGATGCCGAGTTTTCTGTAAAATCCTCTTGGAATGACTTCTTCTCATAAACCAAGTGATCTGGAGCGTTTTGAGAAGTGAAGATTACTTTTCATCCATTCGCAGCAACCGTTGTTCAAAATGACGACTACCATGCAGATCACCAAAACGGAACTACTTTGTTTCTATCCCAAGTAATGCGACGACTCCCTAGTAAGTCTTCGCTCCAGGTAGTCACAATCATTCCCCGATAAACCTCTACTTCAAGAAGTTATGGCACATTTGACGCAAGTTTTCTCCAGTCGCCAACCTAAGAATCCTCAATAAATGTATTTGGTTTTCAACCTTCCCCAACGAAGCGAGTGTTTATTTCACTCCTCAACGGATTTTCTCACTACCTCAATCTTCTCCAGTAAAGGCGGATGTTTATTTCATCTTCTCGAAGTTTTTATCTCCAATATTTCCAACTACTATTGATCCAAGCTTCCCCGATTGAAGTGGATATTTATTTTATCCAGTCACAACGCTCATTCAGATTACTTCAGCTCGCAGTGGATATTTATTTTATCCCCCATGAAGTCTTTTCGATCATTGAGTTTGATTCGTTCCCAGTGAATCTTTCTCATCCCCAACAAAGTCACAAGGTTCATCTTGACAATCCTAAGTGAATTCATGATGCTCATCCCCAAGTGGAGTGCTCTCTTTTCCCCAGAGAAGCTTTGAAGTAGGACATGTCTCCATATTTAGCTTTCCATTCATCCCTAGTGATGCTTCTATCTTGTGAAGATTGGCCGAGTATCCGTATCGAGATGCTTTTTTCGTCTCTAGTTTTTTTTTCTTCTTCGATGTTTTGTCAGCATAAGCACGAGCATAGCATGACATTCATTCTTTTAGATTCATGGCATGTGCGCATTTTGCATCTTGCATTTTGTGTTGTCACTTTGGTCGTGTTTATCCCCAAGTGGCTGGGTTTTGTCTGCTCCCTCCAAGTAGAGTCATCAGCCCTAGGCAGAAAAAGCACATACTTTCTAATTCCCCACTGAGCTCGATCCTCGTGGAAGATGGTTGCTTTAGTTTTGTTTTCCATATTTGGATAAAGATAAACCCGTTGAGTTCAATCCTCAATGGATGGAGTCTTGTTTGACCGTTTCTTTTCAGTTATTTCCTGGATTGAACTTTGGTCCCTGACAATCACATTTTCGGATATCTCTAGACTGTTGAACCTAGATCGAGCGTGTATTTATTTTGCACTTTGTCTCCCCAGGGAGAATCTATTTGAAGATCTCGATGGAAGACATAAATTATTTCTCCAACAGTATTATTACAACATTTTCAAGGGATTTACACCCAGACAACAAGTGGTAGCTCTTTATTTGAGCTTAGTTTTCTATCTGGATGACAAATGGCAGTCTCCCCATGACATTTTGCCTATCCCCGGAGAAGTTATCAGATTATCAACTTTTCTCCATCAAATGTTATCTCGCCGGAAATCCGTCAGAAAGGTTCATTGAAGACTTTACAAGTGTTCTCTTTATTTGAGAATTCCCATTACATAATTTTACTAGCTTCAACGCAGTGTTCAGCTACAGCAATATTCCTTCTCAGTGGTATTCTCCCCAGTGAGTCCATAATTCAATTTGCTTCCATCAAATGGCATCTCTTCGAGAAGTTTGGTGAAGATTCAGATGACCTTTCTCCTTATTTGAGAGGACATATTCTACAAGTCAGCCGACCCACATCTCTTTTGAAGATCCCTGGCGAAACTTCCAAATCTCCAACAATTTATGGATTCTATTTGAAGTCACAAGATCTCCAGTGAAATCCCAACCTCCTTGTGAAGTTACTTTCAAACAAGTATTCACCTCTCTGGAAGGAATTCAAGACTTTGCTCGAGGCAGACAACCTCGTAGCGGTTATTTCAAGATATGTGATAGAGGCAGACAACCTCGTAGCAGTTTATTTCAAGATTTGTGTTTGAGGCAGACAACCTCGCAGCAATGACTTATTTTCTACCCTTTTAAGTGGAATACTTGATAGAAGACCTCGACAGTAGGTATTTCCCTGGTTATTCTCGGCAGTAGATTTCCAGAAGACCTCGGCAGTAGGTATTTTCCTGGTTATTCTCGGCAGTAGATTTCCAGAAGACCTCGCAGTAGGTATTTCCATGGTTATTCTCGGCAGTAGATTTCCAGAAGACCTCGACAGTAGGTATTTCCTTAGTTATTCTCGGCAGTAGATTTCCAGAAGACCTCGGCTGTAGGTATTTCCCTGGTTATTCTCGGCAGTAGATTTCCAGAAGACCTCGGCAGTAGGTATTTCCCTGGTTATTCTCGAAAGTAGATTTCCAGAAGACCTCGGCAGTAGGTATTTCTCTGGTTTTTCTCGGCAGTAGATCTCCAGTAGACTTCGACAAACAGTCGCTTTTTTCCAGGATCTCGGCAGTAGATTCCCTGGGTAAGTTTAAGCTTCGACAGACAGTCGTTTCTTTCCAGGATCTCGGCAGCAGATTCCTCGGTATTGACCCTTTCTAAATGGAACATTCAGAGGAGAAGCTGAATCATTATTTTGATCATCAGAAGCTTATTTTGGTTATTACCTTTGCTTAAGCTATCATATGTTCGATAGTAGGTAATATATCATATCATTTGGTCAGAGACCTTTGCTTAGGCTACCGAGCTTGGTAGTAGGTCATCTTTCCTTTTGTGTCTACCTCACTTAGGCTATCATATGCTTGATAGTAGGTAACACACCTTTCTTCTGGGTCGGACACCTATGCTTAGGCTACCGTGTTTGGTAGTAGGTGATCTCTCCTCCCTAGCTTATTACCTCTGCTTAGGCTATCTTGTGTGATAGTAGGTAATATACGCCATTTTATTTCAACTGGATACCCTCGCGTAGGCTACCAGCTGTTGGTAGTAAGTTATCTTTTTTCCTTTCAGGTTTCTTGCCTTATGCTTAAGCTACCTTGTGATTGTCAGTGGGCAGTCTCTTTCCCCCAGTGGAGTTGGATCTTTCCCCGTAGAGTCTTGCGTTGCTAGGTCGTCCCCGTCGGGTCTTTCTTTCTTTGCGTTTCAATCTGTTTTCCCCTGTGACATTATTCCTCACAGGATCTCTGTCTTGCATTTCATATCATTTTCATACCATATAATATGCATCTTACGGCATCTTAGGGCCAAAAATTGTGCATGTTTGTATTTAAGTCTCTCCTATCTCGTCGATGTAACACCCCCAATCTATACCCCCAAGCTATTAAAGCGATAACAATTAATCAGAGTATAATTAAAATTCACGGCATAGACCGAGGGGTCACATCAATTTGAAACAAACATACAACAACCTGCTCATGTAGATAGGCAACAATTCAGGTAGCACAAAACAAAGGAACTGAGTTCCTACAACCCACAATTCAATTACAGAAAAAAAAGCGGAAGATCCTTAACTGAATCTCATGTATATATATATATATATATATATATAAAGTTTGCCTGCCATATCCAATATCATACATATACAATCCAAAATATACATATACATAATACAAAATAATCACACTCGATCACCCCGACTACCCGGTGCTACATATCAGAGCCAACCGACAAAAGAATGAAGACCTAAGCTTCACAAAAAGACCTCCAGCATCTAATCTGCAATGCCTCATAGAGCATTAAAAACAGCAGAAGGGTGAGAAACACAATCATAATACAATTGCATATAATTATATAATAACACACAATTACACAAACATAATATTCTCACCACATTATACGCCATAATCCAATTACAAACCCACACAATGAATTTTCTCACATATCGGTCATAAAAGCATAGCCATCATACACAAATCAATTATCACCAACACGTATATTCATAAATCAACTCATTAATCTCATTCACAATTCCACCCACAATCACACCATTCATGATTCATGCAAATGCAAAGAGACCGACACAACGACTCTATTCAAATGCACATGCGGTACCATCCATCCATCATTTCTCAACACCAGTTCACTCAGAAACTATTGGAACCATCGCTCGTTACTTAGTGTAACTCCCCGTCGGGCATACGATGTTCCCCGTCGCTTTAAGTCCTCTTGGTATAAGGCGCACGACGTTTATGTATCGCTTTAAGTCCTCTTTGTATAAGGCGCACGATTCGATCGCTTTAAGTCCTCTTTGTATAAGGCGCACGATCGTCTATAATCATCGCTTTAAGTCCTCTTATTTTTAAGGCGCATGATCCCATCCGATCGCTTTAAGTCCTCTTATTTTTAAGGCGCACGATGTTATAGCGGATTCCCTCTGGAACCAATTCGTTGCTCACACCCACTAGGGCACACAACATCACAAGAATGCATATCATGATGCTTGGCATACAATGACTCATGACATTCAAATGCACACATATATGCAACCATCTCAATCCACAAAAATTATGCTTTGCAATTCAAGCCCAAAACAATGCATTTATTTGCCATTCGGCCACAAACCCTCATTACACCATCCAAACACATACATTCACATCACATAACATCACACCAGTCATACAGTACATATCACACGCATATTGCATAATAACACGTCAAATGCACATCATTAAAACAATAAAAGCCAACAATAACACATTCTAAATTCTCGACATAATTAAATCGACTAACAATCTTGAAACCATTAATATAAGAAAGAACATGCCAAAAGCTTTCCAACGCACTAAATCACGCCTCAAACCAACTTACGGTTTAAAAGTTATAAAGAAAACAAATTGGGAAAAACGGTCACATTCGCATTGCGAAGCTCCTAGCGAATCCTTCGCTACTTCATTCGCAGTGCGAATGTCCCAGCGAACCAAGTCAGAACTGAAAATAGCCTAGAAAATTCCCAACATTCGCAGTGCGAACCATCCAGTGAACCTTCGCTACACACTTCGCAGTGCGAGTTCTCTAGCGAACCAAGTCAGAGAGCAAGCAACACAAAATAACCCAAAGTTCGCAGTGCGAACCTCTGGCGAATGCTCGCCCACACCTTCGCAGTGCGAATAGCCAGCGAATGCTCGCTTTCCCCTTCGCTAGGGGATTCACAGTGCGAACCTGCGAATACCAGAATTCCCAGCAGCGCTGTTACATAACCCAAAATGATATTTTCTCAACCAAAACATTTCCAAACCAACATAGAACAATCAGAACATAGTCTAATCATGGTAACAAGTATTCTACTGCATTTACATCGATTTCCAACCGTGAAAACATTGATTTCTCTCTATCGACCTAGAATCGAAAACTATGAAAACACAACAAAGAATCCAATACACACCTACATAATCATACACAATGATAAGATAATCGAGTTTCGCACCCTTACCCGATTAAATCGTGTTTTAGAAAGTCGATTGATCGATTTCTTCTTTTCCAAGTTTTTTTCTCCCTTTTGTTCTTTTCTCTTCTCTTTTCTTTCTTTCTCTTTTTCTTCTCTTCCTTACTATTTTCTCTCTTTTCTTTTCTCTTATATTTCTAACTTAAGGAAAATAAAGTGAAATGACCAAAATACCCTTACACTCAAATGTCTCGCAAACGATCCTAAAACGCGATAAAATATAATCTCGATGAAAAATAACATATTTTCGAATAAAAGTCAGAACTAAAATAATATAGTAATAAAATAATCAAAACGACTCAATTAAATAAAAATAACTAAAACTGGGGCGTTACAGTCGAGACGAAGATTTCAATCTCCATATCTCCGGATAGGAGAAACTTAAATAGGGGCATCTGTCACACCCTAATTTTTGACCCTAAGATCCCCGCTTTGTTCTTTGCATAGCATATTAGGTCGATCGCTCGTGCATAGCTAACCTTTTTATCTAAGCTTTTTCTGTTTTGTTTCATTCGTGAAGTTAGGTGCCGCTGCAGAAGATTCAAGGTCTTGAAGGCTGTGTTGTGGGTGTGATTATGGAGGTTCTCTGGTCCTGAGAGATTGTGCCCTCACCCTTTTGATCCCTAAGCCACTGCCAAGCCTTTTCTCCCTCAAGACTCCTCGGTTTTCCCCCCAATTAAGATACTAGATCCTTATACCCTCTGATATGGAAGGATGGTCCCTGAAGGATAGTCATTGGTTGTGTGATGGCATCTCCCTCCATCAGCTCTTCAAGTTTTAAGATTTGTGTTTGCTCAGTCATGTTATGTTCTTAAGTAATGAAAATTCATTTTAGAAGGAATTAGAAGGTTGGATTGCAAGACTTAATTTCAAGCCCTTTGTGTCACAAGCTTACAAGCTCAGGTTGAAGTTCCCATGATTTTATATCATATAGTCCCAATATGAAACTCTTTGCTTTCTGCTTCAAGGAAAATTTTATACTCTTGAAGATGACAAGTAGTCTTCAAGCAAGTTTGAAGGTCAATGAGATTAAAATGTTCAGGATGTTTTGACCATTAGTAAAAAAATTAAGAATCCTTACAAAGCTTTAAGTTCTTGTTGGTAATGAAGAGTGGAATGCTATAGCCGGTTGGGTTGGATAAATTTAGTCCATCATTCTATTATCCACTGCAAGTTTTAATTCATGTACTTTCTAAAACTAGTAGAAACACACAGGCTTTGGTTACAAACTCAGTTATTCAAGTGCAGGTTTTATTGGGATTATGATCAAGAGAGTTTCATTTGGAACTTATCACCAGGGATTATGATCAAGAGAGTTTCATTTGGAACTTATCATCAAAAGCTTAAGTTTCTAAGTTTAAAGTTAAGGCATGCAAGGTTCAATTTGAGTTCAATTTATATTGAATTTCTGAACCATAAGAACAAGTTACCTTCCCTTTCCAAGGTTCACATTCATCATAAGATTACAAGTTGCAAAATTTAAGGGTTTAATTCAATTCAAAACTTCAAGGGTTCAAGTACAAGTTCAAAGGATCTATATTACAACATTCAAACTTCAAAATTTATGAAGTCAAAAATCAAATTCAAAGTATTCAAGGATTCTTTACGAAAATTGGTTGTCAAGATTAATCCTAGATTCAAATGCTCAAAGATTCATTATCAAGACTCCAGTTCAAATGCAGAGAACAAAGTTGTTATAAATTTGTTGTTAGACCCTAAAACTAGTTGATACCATCGCTTGACGTAATCTACAGGGACAATGGATCTAACTCCCATCATGAAACATTCCCAAGAGACCCTCACATGATGCCAAATTCAACCACTACAAAACGCGTGCAAAATCCCAGTCATCCTCCAAATCATGGCCCATCTTCAGCCATCACGCCCGCAGCTCCCAACGCTTCGTGGTCCCGCCTCTTTTACCACAACAGCCAAGATAAGACCACCCTCTTTACCACCATTATTACAAATAACCAAGTTGTAGCAGAAAAAGGAAAAGTTAGGCATCAATATAAAATCACAAACCAACTTTTACATAAAATATCTCATTCATTACAACACATACGAACCAGCTGTGCAACAATACAACAAAACTTGGCATTAATATTATCATAGAAAGCAGTATCACAGTCCTATATTATGTTAACATAACTTTGGTTGCCAAAATCAAATATGTTCGGATTAAACGATCGTTTTGAATCACACACTTTCAATCAAGTGTACTCACAGCATGACAAATTGTTTCATTAAATCGCAATCACGATTATGCGTGGCAACCGAACGAGTTAAGGTTGGAAAATGTTTCGCAAAGCAAAGAGAAAATCAGGGTAATATAACAGTCTGCATAATAGTAATTCATCTAACCCAGTCTAAACCCACACATTTTGGTACGACTGGTTACATGTTAGCAGACTTGAGCTACTAACAGCATGGAATTCCGAGCTCTAACTACATACCTGTCATGAATTCAGACTTTTGCTTCATGAAATAACATGGACATGATTTTGTAAGTTCTCGCCGCGTGGTAACAAGAGGCGGGGCGACTCCAGGAATTGCAGAAACTGACATCTCCTAGGTATGTTGTGCATTTCTGTCCACGCACACAAGTTATAAACCACCTTCTGAGTCGGACAAGGTTGTGGTAGTGGATGCAAAATGAAGGTTTTGTACACGGCATAAGCAAGGAATATATGTCGCCTCCCTGTACGAATAAACAAGAAGGTTAAGAAGTTTAGAAATAACATCATTCACTTCCGAAAGTTTTGCAGAATTTGAATACTGAGGTAAGACCAAGATCAAAAGTAAGACTCAATACCATTTCCACCAGCCCAAATGGAAATCTCTTTACGAATCGTTACTATTGAACCACGTGCTCTTCTTCCGAATGACACTCTATGGATACTTCTCTTTTTTCATGGGCACCACTGGAAGTTAACTCATCCAAGTTCTTCACCTACAAAACATCAAATTCAGAAAGATCAAATCAGTCAAAGAGAAAAGTGATATTAAAAGGTGTTCTAGTGCCAAAATCTTGATGTATGAATTGAGTTGGAATTGTTACTAATAAGTTGAAAAGCTACCCCATTATCTCGATGTATTTCCTGATCCCCTTTTATGCGACACTGGCAGCGATAGATATCCCTCGAAGGATTCAAGATCCTTGAGCTTATCTAACGACATGAACAATAGCAGCAGAAGTAAGAGCTCCAACTTTTCTCCAAACGAATACCAACTGAAGCGCATGATCACAAATATCATAAACCATTTCAAACTATTTCCAAACGTATTTAATTGCTTTCCAAAGTGACCTAAAACAAGATTACAACATTTCACGAACAAAGTCAGTTGTTTCTATAACAGTCCAAACATCAGCAATAATCATCATCAAGACATGTTTCAGACACAGTAACATGAAAAAGGAAAGGCCTTCCTTTGCTGGCTAACATATCAATGAGAATTTGGAAATACATTCATCATTAAAATCATATCAAGGTAAGAAATCAACACCCCAAATTGGAAAGTCACACATTACGGACAACCAAATCAGATCCAAAACATGCTCAGGACAAGAAATTAAGAGCTACACTGATTCCTAAAACTAATCCAAGACATATTTCAAAAAAAACTTACCTAAATCAGACAGACATGTTCAGACACATTTTGAAAACTCTCCAAAACAAGTTCAAACATGCTCATACAAGTATGGAAATTTTCATTTATTACACACCAATTCAGAGGATTCTCAAAAGGCCTATAAAACCCAACAACTGCATAATGGGAAGGGAGGACAAGAGGAACACACCAGAAATTCAAAGAAAATCATGCCAATCAAAGCTCAAATTATACAATCATCACAAATCCTTACACACAACCAATTCCTCATTCTTTCACAGAGCCAATTCTTCATATCAGAAAGAAAACCAATATCAAAACCAGAAAACTCGTCAACCCTTACATCTTCACAATACCATACACTAGAATAGAATTCACGTACTCACAAAAAGAAAAGTCAGAACAAACACGTACGTATTAGTACAAAGTTCTCAAAGCAATACACAACGGGGTCAGAATACAATACCACAGCATCAGCAACAATTCACACGCGCTCCGCAAAGCCAAACATCAGTAACAGAACAACCACAACATGATTAAAAAAAAAGAACTGAAGCAGCAGAAAACTCATAGAGATTCACGAGGGACTCATCACGCAGAGGAGGAGAGTAAGAGAAATGTCCCTGATTGAAGATCTATAGGAGGGCCAATCGCATTTCGTGTCCAGCCGTCGCCATCCTTTCCTTTCTTCCTTTTCCTTTTGCCTGATAATATTTGTAATGCGTAATCGAAAATCAACATAGTGAATTGGGGTATTGGGCTTGCTGGGGTTAGGGTTTGTTTGGTTTGATTTGTTTGATCGAGAGAGAAAAATGGAGATGAGACGAGGGTGACGGCGAGGATTAGGGTTTCAGAACCCTATTTTAAGAGAAGATGAAGAAACGAGAGTGCTTTCTCTCTTTTTTCCTTTTTGTTTCGCGAACTATCCTGTACACGGGCACACACCACCATGCACCCTTTATTACCTGCGTTAGATCACAATTTCACACATCCAATAGCTATGATCTGAGGGTCCGCGATGGACCCTCTCCCCTTTGTGCGCATAGAATCTCTCCGTTTAATATTCTGTTTTATTTAACTCCCCCTTTTTTTTTATAACTCATAAAGATTCCCCTTTTTAAAATAATAATTAGATTTTGCTAAATAACTTTTTTAATAAAATATAATTTCTTCATACTCTAAAAACATCACTTTTTTAATAAAATTTAGTCTAAGATTTATTAATTAAAAAACTTAGTAAAACCTTTTTTTTTAATTAGTAAAATCTTTTAAAAATAAAAAAAATCCTTTTATTAAAATAATAAAATTAAAGTCCTTTTTTTTTAATAATTTCATATTAATAAATTCATTTCTTCCTTAAATAATTAAATTTGTTTTATATAACAAAAAATAAATATAGAACTTTTTACCCTTTTTTAAAAAAAAATATGACTTCTTTCTTATATCTAAAATATCACTCTTTTATAAAATATAACCTAACAAAAATTTATTAAGTAAAACTTTTTTTAAAACTTTTTTTTTTAAATTAGTAAACCTTTTTTAAAATAATGGAAACCTTTCACTACAATACTAAAATCAAAATATTTTTTTATTAATAAGAAAACCCCTTTAAACTTTTTTTTATAATAACTTCTAACGTAATAATTCTTAAAAATAATAATAATAAAACCTTTTATTAGTCTCCCTTAAAAATCAAAACTCTTTTTCCTATAAACCGTCCTTTTAGAATCCCTCCCGCGTTTAGTCGTGCGATTGTATGACATAGGTTTTTGAATTTTGATATCATGCTTTACTTATGCGTTTGTGTGTTTACTATTGTATGTGATGAATGTATGTTTTTTGTTCTAAACCTTTTCAAAACATTAAAACTCTCGATCCAACGTCGAGCCCCTTTTCTACCCATGTAAGTCGATCGCCCTTGGGCATCGTATTCAACCTTTTGGTCACAAGACACAAGTCTAGCATCACTTTGCTAGCACCCTCGCCTAAATAACAATAATTTAATCGCATTAATATCCAAGGAAAAATCCCATGCATGATAACCATGTTATTGTGCATGTTGCATAATCATTTGCATCATAACCGACACCTTAAGATAAGTCAATTAGATAACTTAGGATAGATTTCCTAGGTTAGTCCCCCCTTAATTTTGATTTTTAAATCAAACTTTAGCCCACCTAATTCTCCACACAAGAGAATTAAATGTTAATCATCTCAAAGAAGGGACATACAATCCCATACCCCACAAAATACAAACATTTTCAAAACTGTGGTGGTTTTCTTAAGATGATGACTCATCTACTCTCCTAAACCTTTAAAACAATTTTAGTATCCTTAATAAGGAACTACAAGTGCTATGATTCCCTCCTGACAGGATATGTAGGCACAAGATGCGATATCTTGTCGAGCACACTTAGGATTAATAATAATAAATCACCTACCCTTAAACCCTTAGCAAAACAGATAACAAATAACATAAAATAAAATAAGAGGTTCCTGTAGAGTACTACAGATATCTAAGATGCTAAAACCTTCCCTAGGTATAACCAACCCTCAAACTTAGAATCTTAGTGCATTTGCATTGCATTATGGGAATTCAGTTTTTGTCCCTTCCCTTGGATAAAATCAAAGACCGGTGGTGACATAAAAGAAATGTGATCGTAGTTAACTAATAACTATGGTATCCAATTTTCACCGCGACAGGTGGTTCGAATTTGAAGAAGAAGGTCCATTGGGTGAATTAGAGTTTAATTTGTAGCATGAAAGACAAAGGAGGTCCAGGTATCAAGGACATAGACTTATTTAACAAAGCCCTTCTTTGTAAGTGGAAATAGAGACTTTTGGTTGAAGATAAAAGCACATGGTCTGAGTTGATTAAGTTCAAATATAGAAATGTTGCCTTTGATTTTCTAGGTGTTGTTGAATCTGGGTGAAGTAGGAAGGGCTCTGTTTGGTGGAGGGACTTGAGGGAGGTGGACTTCATTAAGGCTAACAATGTTTCTTGTTTTGCAGGTAAAATTTTTTGTTCAATAGGTATAGGTACTAAAATTCCATTTTGGCGGGCCATTTGGATTGGTGATCAAAGTTTACTCAATTATTTCTCTGAGATTTATCAATCAGACACTGTGAAGAAGTGTTCAATTGAAGATGTTGGCACTTGGATTGAGAACTGTTGGGTTTGGAATATTGAGAAGATTTTACCATGTGATGCTTCTGGTATTACTAGCAGCTTAGCTGACCTGAAGGTCTTGCTTTCTAATAGCAGCCCAAAAAGTTTGTTAGCAGACAGGTTCTGCTGGAAGCCTGATCCTTCCAATTTATTTTTTGTGCAGAGCTGTTATGATCAGCTTACTTCCCTGTCTGGTGTTGTTGTTGTTGTTATTGTTGTTGATCCTCTCCTTGTTGAGGTTTTATATGACATTTGGAGGAACAAAATGCCACCAAAAATCAAGCTTTTTGGTTGGAGGTTGTTCTTCAACAGACTCTCTAGCAGAGATCAACTATATAGAAGAAGTGTTTTGTCTAATCCTCATGATTTACCTTGTGGCCTCTGTTTCCTAGAGGATTCATCTTGCATCTTTTGTTCCACTATCAAACACCAAGAAATATTTGGAAAGGTGTGAAAAATTTGCTTGGAATAGGGGTCAATTTTGAGGACGATCAACCCAACTGGTTCTTCTTAAAGTAATTTAAGGAAGAGCTTTCTAAGAAGGTGAAAGAAGGTTTTGAAGGTCTATTTTGATGAACTACATTTTGGATAATTTGGACTTAGAGGAATAGACTAATATTTCAAGGAGAGTTGGTTAATGTCAATGACATTATTTTATCTATCAAACTTACAGCTCGGAGATGAAGTGCTTTTGGAATGAATTTTAATAATTTATGTAACTTCCAAGATTTCTTCGTCGCTCCTATTGATAGTCTTTTGTAATCTTTTCTTTGTTTTGCTTTCTTCTTTTTGGATTGTGGCCTTCTGTTGTTTTGGGTTAGAGTACCCCTAATGCTCTAGTTAATTTCATTTTTTTGCTTATAAAAAAAATATGAAAAAGAGTTCTGAGACACTGATTTTAAAAAATGATACGACATACAACATTGATTTTTAAAATTTAAAAATATTTTCTTATGAATTATTTTGATTAGGCTATTTTTTTTTTATTCTCTAATAAATATCTTTCATTTCTACCACTATTCGTCTTCTTTATCATTTCTTCTCTCACGTTTCATTATTTTATTTTTTATTTATACACATTTTATTAAAAACAACGGATATAAAGATTAGTGATTAACATTTTAACATTTTTTTCACTCTCTAAAATATTTCAACCGCGAAGACTAAAATTTTAAAAAATAGTATTTATGAGAGAGAGAAAGAATAAATGTGTGTTTATTCTTTTTCTATTTTATTTTATTGATGAATATTTTATATGATTATATATTAATTATGTATATTTATCACATATTTAATACAAAAATTATGTTATTATACACAAATATATATTTCAATAAGAGCAATACATTGACTCAAATTTTTCGGAAATGTATTTCTGGACTTAGAAATATATTTCTGTACTATTTTTTTAAATGACGAGTGAATCACTTATGCATATATTTGATGTATTTTATGATGCGTCCGAAGATGTGTTTTTGAAATCTGGAAGTATTTTTGAATTTTCACGATGTGTGCTATTAATCTTTATTGTGCATTAAGAAATTTCCATTTTTAAGGATAACTTTACCCATATCTAAAAGTTGTATAGTGTATTTTCAACTCAATAATTTAAATATCATTATTTATTTATTAAATTGTTTAAATTTAATAGATTTTCAAAACAATTTGTTGAAAATCCACCACAATCTATAGAGAATTTCTATCAATCTTGATGAACAAGATTATTATCGATACACAATAACAATGAAAAGATAAAAAATTGTAGAAGAAAGAAAATCAGGGTTTGATTTAATGTTTTATATATACATTTTATTACAAGAAAGAAAATTAGAAGAAAGAAAAATTGTTGAAAATCCTTTTCTATTACTTCTTTTTCTTTATTTATATATACATTTTATTCTTTAAGAATTGTTTCCATTTAGTACATTTAGATTGTTTTTTGATTTTTGATTTAATGTTTTTTTTTTATCAATGTTTTTCTTTTAGCTCTTGGTTTTCCATTTGTGTTTCACTTCTTTTATTTCATTTTAGTCGAGGAACATCTAAATAGTCACAGATTATCGATTCATAGATGAAAATCCATGACTAAGATTAGAACATTTTTCTCCTTTTATGTCATTTCATGATAACTGCATTTTTTATTTTCATTTTCATCGTAATTTCCATTTTCGACTTTATTTTAATGTTGTTTCGATCAATGAAGTCTTTTTATTCATGAATGTTGGTTGGTTGAGGTTGCTTAACCTTCATGATTTCAAATCTGTAGAAAATGATCACCGAGATCATTTTCTATACTTTGGGATCGTGATAGGTTACCTTCAATTAATCTACGCAAGTTTATGATTAAGACGAGATCATCCGTTTTTCTTTTCGTGTGGCACGATTTCTTTGAGAATGATTCACAATAATATTTCTCTATCGTGTTTTAGCACAAATATCGTTGATTGCGTGACCTCCTATAGCACGACCTTCGTCATAGATTGTGCTACGATGGTTTAACACTAAAGTCGACCCGATTCAATAACAATTAACGATTAATCACTAACAACTAACTTTAATTTCCGTTCGATATTATCTTGTTTTATTTTTCTGTCAATTATCTTATCATATTATTCATCTGTTCATATTATCATCATACTTGTTCATACTTTGTTCATACTACTCAAAAACACACTAAAAAATATCGAAACCATAAAAAACTCAATTAGTGGACTGTTGGTTACTTTTCCGAGCAACGGAACTTTGACTTTGTACATAAATCATAGCTTGGAGCTTTTGTCCGACTCTTGCTCAAGGCTTAGTTTAGGACACCTCACACACACGGCTTCCTCTTGGGCTACCTGATAATGAGACCTTTTATTTCTTGCAATCCCGTGTAACTTACATGTACCTCGCTCCCATTCTGATGTACGCATTTACTCACTTTTTGATTGTGGTTTGTTTACTAGGAGCACCCCTAGGGACTAGCATAGACTAAACCATTTTCAAACTAATTTTCGATTCGTCGTCGAGCCCATTTTTAAAACACCCCCTGTAGCGCGCGATTTTTGTCGGTGACGCGACCACCTTATCGCGGAATTTGGGTTTTCTCCTCAATGAAGAGGAGGGGGTTACTACTTTCTGATTTCTTATTTATCCCGTGAAGCTGGAAGGGAAAGGGAAGCTATCTAAAACTAACCTTGCACGCAAATGTTTAACTGAACAAACGCTTAAAGAGATTGGGGGGTCCGGGGTCAGGTTATACAATCTGGAGTTGTCAATTACCCATCCTATATGTGGTTATCCACAAGATGTTAGCTTTAGGTTCTGCTTTGTACTTGATGGTGTTTATCCGTTAATGGGTTGGGAAAGTTTCTTGGGAAATATGAGAGGGAGAGTGAGTTTTTGTTGATGTTCGGGTTTTACCGATGTTTTTGGTAAGGTACTGGACCTAAGTTTGATTGATGTGTGAAGGTACTGGACCTAGAGTTTTTGATTAGTATGCTCGCTAAGATTTCGCAATCTTATGCCTACGTATTTCCGTTTAAACGAAACAGGGAAATCAGAACAACCGTAGTTCCTCTTATTCTAAGGGAGGAAAATGATGTTTTGGTGTCTTGTTCAAAGCCCAAGATTGAAGCTAAAAGGAGTATTTGTGTCTTGTTCAAAGCCCAAGATTGAAGCTAAAAGGTTTGACTGAGAAGGGATTTGTCATTTCTGAAGGGAGACATCTCGTATGTTTATCACAACTGTTGGGTGACTGATTATAAAGGAGGATTACTTTAATTGGAATATATGAATCCAGCAACACCATAATTTCCTTTATAGGGTATTTGTCCTGAAGGGGAAAACTTTAGCTCAGTGTAGAGCAATGCTGAAATTCTGGCACAGATATCAGATGTCCTATATGGATGTTGAGACACTGATATCCAACACAATGAACAAGATAACAAAAAATAACAGTGCAGAAAGTAAATAACACAGCGATATGTTTACCCAGTTCGGTCTAACACACCTACTCTGGGGGCTACCAAGCCAGGGACGAAATCAATATGCGATAGTATCAATTCACAGATCATACAAACACCGGATAATCTGCTCACTTAATCACTACCCTTCCTATGACTTCTACCTAAGACTCACCTAGGTATGAGGCCCTCCTCAAATCCCTCTACAACCACAACCCGTGATTGGTACCTTTCCACACAAGAAACAAAAACGAAAGACACACTTTCAAAACACACAATCCTCAATACTTCACAGCTTATGAGGATTGACACACAAGAAACTCAATGCTTAAAAGCTTATGAGTAACTTGACAGAACTTACAACACAAGAAATTCGTCCTTATACTGTTATCAGGCTCACAAAAATACACTCGAAAACCCTAAAAACACAAGTAAGTTCCACACCTAAAACTAGGTTTACATCAGTCAATATATAGCAATTAAACTGGACTGAATTGGGCTTCAAAAACGCAGCAAATAGACTGCTCACAAATCTGCAAAAATAACTCCAACAAAATAGGTATTCAATCCAAAGTTTCCTATTATGTCTCCATAATTAGAAACAACAGCAAATCCGAAAACCACCAAATAACCACAATCCAAAAATGCTTTGGATGCCACATAGGATAACCAAATATTCACAGAATATTCAGTAACAATTCATAGTAACAGAATCTGCATTTAAAACTGAATCCACAACGCGATGTCCTATGAGCTGGTATGGGACATCTTCATCGGACATGTTGAAAGCAGCCACTTAGAACATTAAGATTCAACATCTTGCTGCTATAATAGTTTTAGCAAAATAAATGCCAACCACAAAAGCACAGAAATAACAATCTCCCCCTTTGGCTTATTTTGGCTAAAACTACACACACACACAAAAACTTGTAAAGAAGCACAAAACAGAAAAAAAAAATCCATATATCCATATATCAAACAACAGCGAAAACACCAACAACACACAGCAAAAACATCCAGCAAAAACATTCAGCATAGCAGCACTCCCCTTCAGCTGCATACAACACTCAGTACAGCAAACAACTCATCATAGCAGCATAGCAAAAAAAAACTCCCCCTCAACAGCAGCAACATTCCTCATTCTCCCCCTCAACAGCAGCAACATTCCTCATTCTCCCCCTCAACTACTGCAGCAACACAAGCACACAAGCACTCCCCACACAAACATCCACATAACACAACATACTACTCCCCATTTTTAGCCATAAATATGACAAAGGCAAGTAGAACAAGTTAAGATAAAAATAAGCCAGAGTAAACTGCATCAGTGAGTAGATGCACACCACATCACATGCCCAAATGTCATGCACAAACTTCAGCATTTTCCCTTCTTTCACACACTGTACTACCAGAACCTCCTTCAGTTTTTTCAATCTGGCAGCCAGAAGGAACATTGATTGCTATAGTTCTTCATGAATGCACACCCCAAGTCTGCTCCTCAGGTTTTCAAATTGAACTACATCCAGAGCCTTGGTAAATATGTTAGCAAGCTGATTTCTGTGCTCACATGCTCAAGAGTTATGACTTTGTCCTCCACAAGTTCTCTGATGAAGTGATGCCTGATATCAATGTGCTTAGTCCTGCTGTGTTGAATGGGATTTTTGGAAATATTAATAGCACTTAGGTTGTCACAAAATAGTGTCATGACATCTTGTGTGACATTATACTTAGATAACATCTGCTTCATCCATACCAGTTGCTATGTACTCAGCTTCAGTAGTAGAAAGGGATACTGAATTCTGCTTCTTGCTAAACCATGAAATAAGATTATTTCCCAAAAATAAACATCCTCCAGAGGTACTTTTCCTATCGTCAGCACTTCCAGCCCAATCAGCATCACAATAACCTAATAAAATGGAACTTGAGTCATGGGAGTAGAGCAACCCATAATCACATGTACCACTCACATACTTCAGAATTCTCTTCACTTGATTGATGTGACTGACCTTGGGTTCTGCTTGATATCTCGCACACACACCAACAGCAAAAGTTATGTCTGGCCTACTTGCTGTAAGATACAGCAGACTGCCAATCATACTTCTATACAGACTTTGTTCAACATTCACTCCCTTTTCATCTTTGGATAACTTCAAGTGAGTAGGAGCAGGAGTCCTCTTGTGATTGGCATTATCCAGTCCAAACTGCTTCACAATGTTCCTCGCATATTTGCTCTGACAAATAAAAATGGAGTCTTCCATCTGCTTGACTTGTAATCCAAGAAAGTAGGTCAATTCACCCACCAAGCTCATCTCAAATTCAGACTGCATTTGAGTGACAAAATGTTGGATCATTTCATCCGACATCCCGCCAAACACAATATCATCTACATAAATATGAGCAATCATTAGTTTCCCATCATTCTCCTTGACAAAAAGAGTTTTATCAATACCACCCTTCCTGTACCCATTGTTAACTAAGAACTCAGCCAGTCTTTCATACCAAGCTCGTGGAGCTTGTTTCAGCCCATACAAAGCCTTCTTCAGCTTGTAAACATGATCAGGAAAGTTTGGATCCACAAACCCTTTAGGCTGCTCAACATAGACCTCCTCATTAAGATAGTCATTCAGAAAGGCACTCTTGACATCCATTTGAAACAATCTGAATTTCAACAAACATGCCACTCCTAGCAACAATATGATGGATTCCAATCGAGCCACAAGCGCAAATGTTTCATCGAAGTCTACTCCTTCAATCTATGTGTATCCTTGAGCAACTAATCTGGCTTTGTTCCTGGTAACAACTCCTTGCTCATCAGACTTATTCTTATAAACCCATTTTGTTCCAATCACATTTGTTCCTGCTGGTCGTGGTACCAGTTCCCAGACTTCATTCCTCTTGAACTGACAAAGTTCATCTTGCATAGCACTTATCCAGAACTCATCTGTCAAAGCTTCTTTGACATTCTTTGGTTCAATCTTTGAAACAAAGCATGCATTTGACACTGTCTCCCTCGTTCTGGTTCTTACACCTTCATTCAGATCACCAATAATCAATTCCTTAGGGTGATCCTTCTGAATCCTTATAGAGGGTCCTCGGTTAGCATCCTCCACCTCTTCATTCTCAGGTCTAGTGTTGGTTTCTTGAGCACTATCTTCTACAGACTCAATGTCTTGAGAGATTTCATTGTTCATGGGCAGACATGCTCCAACATCATCAGGGACATCTTCATCTTTGCCAGAGTCATCAACCACCACATTTATGGATTCCATCATCACCTGAGTTCTGGAATTAAATACCCTATATGCTTTACTGTTTGTAGAGTATCCCAAAAATATTCCTTCCTCACTCTTAGGATCCATCTTTCGCCTTTGCTCACGATCCGCTAAGATATAGCACTTACTACCAAACACATGGAAATACTTCACATTTGGCTTTCTACCTTTCCATAGCTCATAAAGAGTGACAGAAGTACCTGATCTAATAGTCACCCTATTGTGTATATAGCAAGCAGTATTCATGGCTTCAACCCAAAAATGATATGGAAGCTTTTTGGCATGAATCATGACTCTTGCACACTCTTGTATAGTCCTGTTCTTGCGTTCCACCACACCATTTTGCTGAGGAGTGATTGGTGATGAGAATTCATGAGTGATTCCCTCAGATAAGCAGAACTCTTCAAACCTGCTATTTTCTAACTCTTTCCCATGATCACTTCTGATTCGAACAACACCACAATCCTTTTCCCGTTGAATCCTTTGACACAACTCTTTGAAGGCTGCAAATACTTCAGACTTTTCTCTGATGAAACTTATCCAAGTGAACCTGGAGTAATCATCTACTACATCATAGGCATACTTCTTCCCACCAAGACTTTCAACCTGCATAGGTCCCATTAAGTCCATGTGAAGAAGTTCCAGAACTCCAGAAGTTGTGGTAAGATGTTGAAGCCTCTTGTGTGACACCCTTGTTTGCTTCCCAACTTGACATTCACCACATATTTTATCCTCATCAATCTTCAGCTTGGGAATACCTCTAACAGCTTCACTTGACATAACTTTCTTCATCCCTTTCAGGTGTAAGTGACCCAATTTCTGATGCCACAGTTTGGTTTCATCTTCCTTTGACATCAAACAAGTAGACAGACTTTCAGGCTCTTGAGGATTCCACAGATAGCAGTTATCCTTAGACATGGTTCCCTTCATAACAACTTCATCTTTCTCATTGGTTACTAGACATTCAGATTTGGTGAAATTTACTTTGAGGCCTACATCACACAGTTGGCTTATACTGATTAAATTTGCAGTCAGCCCTTTGACAAATAGAACACGATCCATATTTGGTTGTCCTGTGTAGTCCAGCTTTCCAACTCCTTTTATTTCCCCCTTTGATCCATCCCCAAAAGTGACATAATTGGTGGAGTGGGGCCTGATATCTGACAAGAACTTCTTCACACCAGTCATGTGTCTTGAACAACCACTGTCAAAGTACCAATCTTCTCTTGCAGATGCTCTAAGAGAGGTATGTGCTATGAGACCAACCATCATTTGTCTAGGAATCCATCTTCTCTTCACTTTACCCCAACTCTGTCCTATATTTTGTTGCTGAGCAGTTTTGGGATAACCGTGCAGCTTGTAGCAAAAGGACTTTAAGTGACCGATCTTTCCACAGTAATGGCATCTCCATGGTTTATACTTTGATCTACAAACTCTTTTCTGATGCTTCATCTGATGTTGAAACATGTGATTTGACATCCCCACTTCTTGCTTTATTTTCTGAGGGACAAACTTCAATACAGGCTTCTTGGAAGTCTCTGCTTGATTGTTAAAACCAAGGCCTTGCACATTTCCAGCTTCTTTCCCGTTCTGAAGGATCTCATCCAGCTGCGTGGTACCATTGTTCAGCATTCTTATAGATTTGGTCATATTGTCAAGTTTTGACTTTTGCCATTCAACCTCCTCCTTCAGATCAGTAATGGTTGATAGATGTTCTTCCTTCTCAGCTTCTAGTTGAGCTATCAGAATCTTCTTTTCCAATATTATCTGGCACCTTTCTTCATTCTTGATACACAATTGTGAAAACCCTGTGAATACTTCTTCCTTAGTGAGTTCTCCAACATAGGATTCTTTGTCAGAGTCAGATTCACAAGTAGTTTCTCCATCAGCCTTACAGATTCCAGTCAAAGTTGTCACCAATTTTGCTGATTCTTCTTCAACATCACTTTCAGACTCTCCTTCTGACCAAGACACTGATAGGCCCTTCTTCTGCCTTTTGAGATACGTGGGACACTCAGTCTTTATGTGCCCATATCCCTCACATTCAAAGCACTGAACTCTCTTCCCTTGATTGGAGTCTTCTTCAGTTCTGGATCTTCTGCCTCCATCCTGGTTCTTACTGATGTCGAGTGACTTGTTCTGAGCATTTGCTCTCGACTTTCAGTCAATCCTTTTCAACACTTTGTTAAATTGTTTTCCAAGTAGTACCAGATCTTTAGACACCCTTTCATCTCTAACCAGGTCACCTTCATCTTCTGAGTCACCAGTATTTGACACAAAAGCTATGCTCTTCTTCTTTTCAGACTTTTCACTGATCCCTAATTCAAATGTTTGAAGAGATCCCACCAGTTCATCCACTTTCATCTTGTCTATATCCTGAGCCTCCTCTATAGCAGTCACTTTCATGTCAAATCTCTTAGGTAGAGATCTGAGAATCTTTCTGACCAGTTTGCTGTCAGACATCTTTTCACCTAGGGCACTAGAGGCATTAGCTATCTCAATAATGTTCATATGAAAATCATGAATGCTTTCATCCTCTTTCATCTTCAAACTCTTAAACTTGCTAGTGAGAAGTTGAAGTTTGGACATCTTTACCTTTGAAGTCCCTTCATGAGCAACCTTCAAGACTTCCCATGCCTCTTTAGCAATGGTGCAGTGTTCAATCAACCTGAAGATATTCTTGTTAACACCATTGAACAAAGCATTCATGGCTTTGGAATTCCCTACGGACCCTTTGTAATCTGCATCATCCCAGTCTTCCTCTTCCTTCACCACATCAATAGGGGTACCTTTTTCAACTTTAACCTTAGGGGGCTCCTATCCTTTTATAACAGCTTTCCATGCTTGATCATCCATGGATTTGATGAAAGCTATCATCCTTGGTTTCCAATAGTCATAGTTGGAACCATCAAGCAGAGGTGGTTTGTTCAGAAATCCTCCATCCTTGTCCATTGTACCAGAAAGTACCTTCCCTGAATCTCACCCAGAACCAAATAAGGGTGCAAGCTCTTGATGCCAATTGAAATTCTGGCACAGATATCAGATGTCCTATACGGATGTTGAGACACTGATATCCAACACAATGAACAAGATAACAAAAAATAACAGTGCAGAAAGTAAATAACACAGCGATATGTTTACCCAGTTCGGTCTAACACACCTACTCTGGGGGCTACCAAGTCAGGGACGAAATCAATATACGATAATATCAATTCACAGATCATACAAACACCGGATAATCTGCTCACTTAATCACTACCCTTCCTATGACTTCTACCTAAGACTCACCTAGGTATGAGGCCCTCCTCAAATCCCTCTACAACCACAACCCGTGATTGGTACCTTTCCACACAAGAAACAAAAACGAAAGACACGCTTTCAAAACACACAATCCTCAATACTTCACAGCTTATGGGGATTGACACACAAGAAACTCAATGGTTAAAAGCTTATGAGTAACTTGACAGAACTTACAACACAAGAAATCCGTCCTTATACTGTTATCAGAATGATACCAGTTAGGCTCACAAAAATACACTCGAAAACCCTAAAAACACAAGTAAGTTCCACACTTAAAACTAGGTTTACATCAGTCAATATATAGCAATTAAACTGGACTGAATTGGGCTTCAAAAACGCAGCAAATAGACTGCTCACAAATCTGCAAAAATAACTCCAACAAAATAGGTCTTCAATCCAAAGTTTCCTATTATGTCTCCATAATTAGAAACAGCAGCAAATCCGAAAACCACCAAATAACCACAATCCAAAAATGCTTTGGATGCCACATAGGATAACCAAATATTCACAAAATATTCAGTAACAATTCATAGTAACAGAATCTGCATTTAAAACTAAATCCACAACGCGATGTCCTATGAGCTGGTATGGGACATCTTCATCGGACATGTTGAAAGCAACCACTTAGAACATTAAGATTCAACATCTTGCTGCTATAATAGTTTTAGTAAAATAAATGCCAACCACAAAAGCCCAGAAATAACAATTGCCATTTTTCCTTAGAAATTTCTCATGCTAAGAGAGGGACAGTAGCGTGGATGTAATTAATCTAGAGGCTTGCCGCTTACAGCAACTAGATGAAAGAAAGGATCTACCAGGATAAGAGATGGACAACAACTTAGGTATTTGAATCAACAAGTGTGCCTCTTATAGCAGTTATCGGGGATTAGGGCTTGTTTTGAATGTCTGTTTTGATAAGTGATAAATAGAGAAATGACTTCCTACAGAGAGATTTTGATTTCCTCTGAGGGGATGTTGATTTTTGTGTGTCTTGATCAAAGCCCAAGGTTGAAGCTAAGAGGTTGGTTGATTCCACTAAGGGAGTCCTTATACAAAGCCTAAGAGGAGGCTAGAAAAAGACTGACTCAACAAGAGAGTACTTCTCCGTGTCTTGTACAAAGCCCAAGATTGAGGCTAGAAGAGACTGACTCTTTTGGGGATGTCTTTATACAAAGCCTAAGAGGAGGCTAAAATTTTGACTTTTTCGGGGGAAAATGTTCAGTCTGTCTTGTACAAAGCCCAAGATTGAGGCTAAATGGTATTTTGACTCCGTCGGGGAGGGTTTGTATATGTCTTGTACAAAGCCCAAGATTGAGGCTGAAAAGAAACTGACTCTGTGGGAAAGGAATCTTCATCTGTCATGTACAAAGCCCAAGATTGAGGCTAACATGAGACAGACTCGACCGAGGATATTTTAAGTGTCTTGTACAAAGCCCAAGATTGAGGCTGAAATGAGTTTGACTCTACTGGAGAGTATTATCTGTCTTGTACAAAGCCCAAGATTGAGGCGGAGATAAGTTTGACTTTGCTTAGGAAATTATTTCTCAAAGCCTAAAAATAGACTGAGAGGAATTGACTCCGCTGGGGAAGATATTTGTCCCAAGCTTAAGAGAAGGTTATGAAGATTTATGTCTTGTAAAAAGCCCAAGATTGAGGCTAACAGGGTTTGACTCAATAAGAGAGTGCTTTTATCTGTCCTGTACAAAGCCCAGGATTGTGGCTGAACAAGCTGGAGAAATTATTATACAAAGCCTAAGAGGAGGCTGACTTTTGCTAGGGAAAATCATTATATAAAGCCTAAGAGGAGGCTGGAAGATTGTCTCAACAAGAGAATGGTTTTATCTGTCTTGTACAAAGCCCAAGATTGAGGCTAAATGGGTTGACTCAGTAAGAGAGTCTGCAAAGTTGATTGACTTAACAAGAGAGTCTGAAAAGGTGATTGACTCAACAAGAGAGTCTGAAAGGGTTAGCTCCGCCGGGGAGAATCATTGTATAAAGCCCAAGAGGAGGCTAACTTTGCTGAGGAAAGATCATTATACAAATCCTAAGAGGAGGCTATCTTCTGCTGGGGTTTATTAAGATCCCGAGGCAGGTCCAAATGATGAATCAACTCTTGCTAAGGGTTACAGAAGAGTTGAGATATCAGATGCCTTGAGGTTCTGATAGTGTTATATTGATGATAAACTGACCCTGGCTGGGGATTTTTAGGAGAGAGACTGGGTTTTAACTCTACTGGAGATTGATTCAGAATGACCGGGGTTTTTCCTATGTTTGTAGGGAACTTGAGAATGTATTTGAGACTTAAGATGGGATTAGACTGTCCAAGTCTACTGGCATGGAAGAGTTTATCTTTGTATGATGCCCAAGAATAGGCAGGTATTTTAAGGGATCAGAATCAACCCTAAATGGTTTGATGTTTTGACACTGTAAAGACTGCTCTAGCAAAGGATGACTAAGTTTTGTCTTATACCTTTAAGGGGTCTTCAGGGTCCTTGTATTAAGCCCAAGAGAAGGCATGAGAACTTCTAAGAAGCCGGAGGGTCCTTGTACAAAGCCCAAGAGGAGGCGGGGATGCTTTTAGGAAGCCTGTGGGTCTAAACTTAAGAAGAGTTCAAGAAAAGTTTCACCAAGAATAATCTTTTCTTTAGTGAACAGATCTAGGGTTTGAAGAAATTCAAGAGAGGTTTCACCGGGAATTAATCCTCTCTGTGGAAACTGAATTTCTTTGACAAGTTCTAATAGTGACAGTCTGAGAAAAGGTTCACCGAGAATACTGCCTTTCTCTTTGTTCCATATTGTTTAAGCCCAAGAGAAGGCGAGACTGTATCTGGAGATCCTATGGGGATCTAGTTTTGAATGTATCAAAGAGTGACCAACTGGCTTTACCTAGTTCTAGACCTAGTTGTCGGGGAAAACTCTAAATAACTATACTAGTATATATATGATAACTCAAAAATGTATCGTATATTCGACTTGACTTGCATGAATTTTAGTTGCGATTTTTATTAATTTCTTTGATTTATGTTTTATTATGCAAGTATTTAAGCTTATTTCCAGGTATTTCATCTAGACCAACTTGTATGAGAAAAGAAGAGAAAAGAAGAAAGAATAGGAAAGAAAGAGAAGAAAAGAAGACAGTTGACAGCAAAATGAAGATTCTGCACTCAAAATGCATGGCGATCGTCACAGGTCCATGGCGACCGTAACGCATCCTTAGTGTGACCCTCGTCACAAAGACCATGGCGACCGACACAGATGTTTACCTCAAAATATAATTTAAATCGCGTGGACCACTCAACATCACGTTTCAAGCGACGTTTCAACCCAGTCTTCCTGATTTTTCTCCACGAAGCCTCTTTCCTTATTTCTCTCCACGCCTGGTCTTGTAACCACCCACTACAGCACTACTGGGAAGGTTTTCTCCCACTTTCTCCATGACTCACACATGATCTTCGGGAGTTACCAGACATATTGTGACTCTATATATAGTAGTTTTATTTACATTTTAGGGGGGATCCAAGTTTTGTGCGCGAAAGCGCTGTTCGTAGTTTTAGGCAGAAAATTACAATTGTAGAAGGAGTATTTTCTCACATCGAGGAATTATTCCCTCATTAGTTTTTAGGCCTGTAATATGTGTAACTGCTTGGATCAATAATCTTGCCATCATTTTATTGAAGTTATTTCCAGTTCCGTTTAATTCAAGTCTTTATTTATTTTCTCGTATTTACATGTTCTTTATTTTATCGCTTTATTATTATTATTATTATTGTTATTGCATTTCATAATTGTTTAAGCATGCTGTCATTGATTATATTTACAATGTTTATGTCGCTTTCATTTAATTCCATGTTCGGCTAAATAGTTTAGAGTCCGGTATGTGAGGACCGTCGTTCCGACGGGACTCGGTAATGAAATTGGCGTTAACTTGTAATAAATTCTATTTTGGTCTTTGTTTCCAAGTTTAATTTAAATAGCTTTGTCACAAGAGTGAGAGGTTTCGTCACGAGAGTGAGGAGCAAGTAAAGGTTAGAGCCGACACTGCGAGAGCGTGGGGGTCGAACCGGATAGTGAAAACTAGACATTGATCCTAAAAACAGCGAGAGCGCTTTAGGTATCGATTAGGATCTAATTGATTTTCAAAATATGTTTTCTAATTAACACGGGCGAGCAAGAGCAAAATCCTGTGGTTAGGAGACGTGGCTTTAGTCAATAACGCGAGAGTGTGAGGCGGAGTCTTTAGATCAATATTTTCTACGGAACGTAAGTAAATTAACGCCAACCAATTACAGAGCGCCTGAGGTACACGGAATCCACATTTCGGTCTCTCTTTTCTGTTATATTTTCTTAGTTTTATTTTAGTTTTAGTTTTAGTTTCCCTTTTATCAATTATCATTAGCCTTAGTTTTACAAAGCGATGATAGATTACGGTAGGTTGACATTGGTCTCTGTGGGTTCGACAATCTTTTATATTACTTCGATAAATCCATGCACTTGCGGACGCATCAAGTTTTTGGCGCTGTTGCCGGGGACCAACATTCAATATTGTTATTCCGTTGTTACACCGTATAGACTAAGGCACTCATTACTATGTATCACCCAAATTTATTCTACAATCACCACTCCCAGTATTTCGTGGAATCGTAAGAATCCCATAATTCCAACCTTGAAATACAAATGGAGAATTTCAATGCATCACTAACTCATTCTCACCCAAATTGCCTCTGCAACTACCAATCCCAACATTTTGAGGAGTCGCAAGAATTTCATAATTCCAACCTAGAAATATTAATGCAGGATTTCAATGCGACACTGACTCACTCCCAATATCTCGAGGAACCGCACCCAGATTTCCTCTACGATCACCATTCCCAATATTTCGAGGAACCACAAGAATCTGTTAATTCCAACCTCGAAACATTAATGGAGGATTTCATTGAAACAACAACTAATTCTAGGCTAGAATCTATGATGGAGCGCTTTGTGGAGACACAAACTTTCCAGAATGAAGAGCTTAGAAGATAACATCTCGATACTTATGAAAACCTTAGGCAGATAAACACTATGGTCGAGTCCCTTGCGACTCACACTGAGGCATTGGAGACTCAAATCTCCCTGCTTGCACAGACACCTATAGGATCCTCCCTTGAGGAGCATGTGGATGTTATAACAACCATTAATGAAAAACAAATCGAGAATCCCGAGGAGAGTGATAATAAGGGTGAGGAGAGTTTTGGTGAGAAGAGAGTAGAGATTGAGAAAAATCCATCGACACCATCCGAAAAGGAGGTTGTCGAAGAGGTAGCAAATGAAGCACCTAATGTTGTTCCTCGTCCATATACCCCACCAATTCCTTTCTCGCAAAGGTTTGTGGAAGCTAAGGTAAAATCCCAATCCAAAACGTATGCGGAGGTATTGGAAAATATCCACACCGATGCATCTTTGTTTGAGGTCACGCATAAAAAGAGAAAATTCGAGGACCATGAAACTATGGATATCATTACTGCTAAGAGGGTAAGGTTAAACTTTGAGGTGGTGGATGAAATAACTAAGCCCAAACTTGAAAAACTAATAGTTAGGATAGATCCTGAACCACCACCACAAGTTCAAAAGAATGAACCACCCCACAGAAGGAAGAAAAGAAAAGGTGAGGGATATGTGAGATGGCTTGATAAGTGGCCATGGAAACAAAAAATTATTAGCCGTCGAGCTATCGACGTTAAACAAAGCCCTGCGTGGGAGGTAACCGACGAGATTTTAATTTAATGTTTTACTGTTTGTGTTTGCAGAAAATAAAGAATCGTATCGCTTGTCACGTCTCAGCTACATTTAGGCGAACGATCTCTCAATGACAATCCCTTAAGATGAGTTGGTGCCCACGCACATTCCTACGAATGTCGCTGCTGGTGTTGACACCGATGATGCGTATGATAGGAGAGGGCATATCTCTCCCATTCGTAACTCACCTTCTCCTTGTCCTTTCGCATGGTCAGGTTCCACCTGCACACACCGCACCGTATTTTTCTAACATTTTTTGCAGGTACTTCCGTCGAAAACAGGAAGTATGATAAGCGGCTTCAGTAAAGTGAAGTTTCAGCAAATTCAGATAACTCGTAGTACAAGATGCCGGAGTAGAAGTGGCCAGCGAAGACAGTGACAACATGGGAAGAATCAGAGCAAATTTGGTCGTTGCATTCATACAGGTTCTATCCTTCGTTTACCACCTTTTATCAAAACATTGAGGGCAATGTTTGGTTTAAGTGTGGGGTAGGAACTTTACCGCTTTCATTTTACAGCTTTCTAGTTAGATTTATTGTTTTCTAGCATAATTTAAAAAAAAAATCTATTTTAAATGTTTCGTCCGTCTGTGCATGTGCTGTCGAGTCTTTATGTTGATTTTATGTTGTTTATCGATTTCCCCATTCTCTTTAGCCATACCGAATATTTTGAAAATTTTTGAGTTAAAAATAGTGTTTCTTTTGAAAATCTTAAGTTACAGACGAAATTGAGGTTAGATTGTAAGACTTGGGAAAATTCCGCAAGATCGGTATCGTTTTAACATCGTGAGCCTCTAAATTATGGAAATCAAATTGAGTACTTGTTATGCCATAGCCTTAAGTTCTCACCCCTTTAGTAGTCCCTAAGTAGTTTATTTAGCAGTCAGCACCATCCTAAGAACGCACTAAGTAGGAAGTCGATGCAAATAAGTGTATGATCTCAGGCTTAAAAGGCAAATGCTCCTTCTAAGTTAGGTAATCCTCACCCGATCATTTAGCCCAACGGTGCAAACTTCTTTATTTTATTGATATTTAAGCCAATGTGCAAAAAGAAAAAAAAAATGATGATAATGAGATCATAGTCACTAACAGGCTATCCTACCATGAGTGTGAAAGGATAACGGGCTTAATGTGATTGCGCCAGAATGAAAAGGGATAAAAGAAGGATGAGTGAGTTAGGTTTAGGTATAATGACATGATTCAGTATGGTTTGTATAGGAGGGAGGTTGATGACCGCAAAAGCAAAATCGTGTTGTTACGATATCCTTAGTGTGTGGGCAAGTACCTACGACACAAACTTAACCGAAGTAGAGTTTGTGGCCTAGAATGAGTATCCGTATACACTATTTTTCTCGCGAGTCATGGTTTGCTTGAGGACAAGCAAAGGTTTAAGTGTAGGGGAGTTTGATAACTCGAAAATGTATCGTATATTCGACTTGACTTGCATGAATTTTAGTTGTGATTTTTATTAATTTCTTTGATTTATGTTTTATTATGCAAGTATTTAAGCTTATTTCCAGGTATTTCATCTAGACCAACTTGTATGAGAAAAGAAGAGAAAAGAAGAAAGAATAGGAAAGAAAGAGAAGAAAAGAAGACAGTTGACAGCAAAATGAAGATTCTGCACTCAAAATGCATGGCGATCGTCACAGGTCCATGGCGACCGTAACGCATCCTTAGTGTGACCCTCGTCACAAAGACCATGGTGACCGACACAGATTTTTTCCTCAAAATATAATTTAAATCGCGTGGACCACTAAACATCACGTTTCAAGCCACGTTTCAACCCAGTCTTCCTGATTTTTCTCCACGAAGCCTCTTTCCTTATTTCTCTCCACGCCTGGTCTTGTAACCACACACTACAGCACTACTGGAAAGGTTTTCTCCCACTTTCTCCATGACTCACACATGATCTTCGGGAGTTACCAGACACATTGTTACTCTATATATAGTAGTTTTATTTACATTTTAGGGGGGATCCAAGTTTTGTGCGCGAAAGCGCTGTTCGTAGTTTTAGGCAGAAAATTACAATTGTAGAAGGAGTATTTTCTCACATCGAGGAATTACTCCCTCATTAGTTTTTAGGCCTGTAATATGTGTAACTGCTTGGATCAACAATCTTGCCATCATTTTATTGAAGTTATTTCCAGTTCCGTTTAATTCAAGTCTCTATTTATTTTCTCGTATTTACATGTTCTTTATTTTATCGCTTTATTATTATTATTATTATTGTTATTGCATTTCATAATTGTTTAAGCATGCTGTCATTGATTATATTTACAATGTTTATGTCGCTTTCATTTAATTCCATGTTCGGGTAAATAGTTTAGAGCCCGGTATGTGAGGACCGTCGTTCCGACGGGACTCGGTAATGAAATTGGCGTTAACTTGTAATAAATTCTATTTTGGTCTTTGTTTCCAAGTTTAATTTAAATAGCTTTGTCACAAGAGTGAGAGGTTTCGTCACGAGAGTGAGGAGCAAGTAAAGGTTAGAGCCGACACTGCGAGAGCGTGGGGGTCGAACCGGATAGTGAAAACTAGACATTGATCCTAAAAACAGCGAGAGCGCTTTAGGTATCGATTAGGATCTAATTGATTTTCAAAATATGTTTTCTAATTAACACGGGCGAGCAAGAGCAAAATCCTGTGGTTAGGAGACGTGGCTTTAGTCAATAACGCGAGAGTGTGAGGCGGAGTATTTAGATCAATATTTTCTACGGAACGTAAGTAAATTAACGCCAACCAATTACAGAGCGCCTGAGGTACACGGAATCCACATTTCGGTCTCTCTTTTCTGTTATATTTTCTTAGTTTTATTTTAGTTTTAGTTTTAGTTTCCCTTTTATCAATTATCATTAGCCTTAGTTTTACAAAGCGATGATAGATTACGGTAGGTTGACATTGGTCTCTGTGGGTTCGACAATCTTTTATATTACTTCGATAAATCCATGCACTTGCGGACGCATCAAGTTTTTGGCGCTGTTGCCGGGGACCAACATTCAATATTGTTATTCCGTTGTTACACCGTATAGACTAAGGCACTCATTACTATGTATCACCCAAATTTATTCTACAATCACCACTCCCAGTATTTCGTGGAATCGTAAGAATCCCATAATTCCAACCTTGAAATACAAATGGAGAATTTCAATGCATCACTAACTCATTCTCACCCAAATTGCCTCTGCAACTACCAATCCCAACATTTTGAGGAGTCGCAAGAATTTCATAATTCCAACCTAGAAATATTAATGCAGGATTTCAATGCGACACTGACTCACTCCCAATATCTCGAGGAACCGCACCCAGATTTCCTCTACGATCACCATTCCCAATATTTCGAGGAACCACAAGAATCTGTTAATTCCAACCTCGAAACATTAATGGAGGATTTCATTGAAACAACAACTAATTCTAGGCTAGAATCTATGATGGAGCGCTTTGTGGAGACACAAACTTTCCAGAATGAAGAGCTTAGAAGATAACATCTCGATACTTATGAAAACCTTAGGCAGATAAACACTATGGTCGAGTCCCTTGCGACTCACACTGAGGCATTGGAGACTCAAATCTCCCTGCTTGCACAGACACCTATAGGATCCTCCCTTGAGGAGCATGTGGATGTTATAACAACCATTAATGAAAAACAAATCGAGAATCCCGAGGAGAGTGATAATAAGGGTGAGGAGAGTTTTGGTGAGAAGAGAGTAGAGATTGAGAAAAATCCATCGACACCATCCGAAAAGGAGGTTGTCGAAGAGGTAGCAAATGAAGCACCTAATGTTGTTCCTCGTCCATATACCCCACCAATTCCTTTCTCGCAAAGGTTTGTGGAAGCTAAGGTAAAATCCCAATCCAAAACGTATGCGGAGGTATTGGAAAATATCCACACCGATGCATCTTTGTTTGAGGTCACGCATAAAAAGAGAAAATTCGAGGACCATGAAACTATGGATATCATTACTGCTAAGAGGGTAAGGTTAAACTTTGAGGTGATGGATGAAATAACTAAGCCCAAACTTGAAAAACTAATAGTTAGGATAGATCCTGAACCACCACCACAAGTTCAAAAGAATGAACCACCCCACAGAAGGAAGAAAAGAAAAGGTGAGGGATATGTGAGATGGCTTGATAAGTGGCCATGGAAACAAAAAATTATTAGCCGTCGAGCTATCGACGTTAAACAAAGCCCTGCGTGGGAGGTAACCGACGAGATTTTAATTTAATGTTTTACTGTTTGTGTTTGCAGAAAATAAAGAATCGTATCGCTTGTCACGTCTCAGCTACATTTAGGCGAACGATCTCTCAATGACAATCCCTTAAGATGAGTTGGTGCCCACGCACATTCCTACGAATGTCGCTGCTGGTGTTGACACCGATGATGCGTATGATAGAAGAGGGCATATCTCTCCCATTCGTAACTCACCTTCTCCTTGTCCTTTCGCATGGTCAGGTTCCACCTGCACACACCGCACCGTATTTTTCTAACATTTTTTGCAGGTACTTCCGTCGAAAACAGGAAGTATGATAAGCGGCTTCAGTAAAGTGAAGTTTCAGCAAATTCAGATAACTCGTAGTACAAGATGCCGGAGTAGAAGTGGCCAGCGAAAACAGTGACAACATGGGAAGAATCAGATCAAATTTGGTCGTTGCATTCATACAGGTTCTATCCTTCGTTTACCACCTTTTATCAAAACATTGAGGGCAATGTTTGGTTTAAGTGTGGGGTAGGAACTTTACCGCTTTCATTTTACAGCTTTCTAGTTAGATTTATTGTTTTCTAGCATAATTTAAAAAAAAAATCTATTTTAAATGTTTCGTTCGTCTGTGCATGTGCTGTCGAGTCTTTATGTTGATTTTATGTTGTTTATCGATTTCCCCATTCTCTTTAGCCATACCGAATATTTTGAAAATTTTTGAGTTAAAAATAGTGTTTCTTTTGAAAATCTTAAGTTACAGACGAAATTGAGGTTAGATTGTAAGACTTGGGAAAATTCCGCAAGATCGGTATCGTTTTAACATCGTGAGCCTCTAAATTATGGAAATCAAATTGAGTACTTGTTATGCCATAGCCTTAAGTTCTCACCCCTTTAGTAGTCCCTAAGTAGTTTATTTAGCAGTCAGCACCATCCTAAGAACGCACTAAGTAGGAAGTCGATGCAAATAAGTGTATGATCTCAGGCTTAAAAGGCAAATGCTCCTTCTAAGTTAGGTAATCCTCACCCGATCATTTAGCCCAACGGTGCAAACTTCTTTATTTTATTGATATTTAAGCCAATGTGCAAAAAGAAAAAAAATGATGATAATGAGATCATAGTCACTAACAGGCTATCCTACCATGAGTGTGAAAGGATAACGGGCTTAATGTGATTGCGCCAGAATGAAAAGGGATAAAAGAAGGATGAGTGAGTTAGGTTTAGGTATAATGACATGATTCAGTATGGTTTGTATAGGAGGGAGGTTGATGACCGCAAAAGCAAAATCGTGTTGTTACGATATCCTTAGTGTGTGGGCAAGTACCTATCGACACAAACTTAACCGAAGTAGAGTTTGTGGCCTAGAATGAGTATCCGTATACACTATTTTTCTCGCGAGTCATGGTTTGCTTGAGGACAAGCAAAGGTTTAAGTGTAGGGGAGTTTGATAACTCGAAAATGTATCGTATATTCGACTTGACTTGCATGAATTTTAGTTGCGATTTTTATTAATTTCTTTGATTTATGTTTTATTATGCAAGTATTTAAGCTTATTTCCAGGTATTTCATCTAGACCAACTTATATGAGAAAAGAAGAGAAAAGAAGAAAGAATAGGAAAGAAAGAGAAGAAAAGAAGACAGTTGACAGCAAAATGAAGATTCTGCACTCAAAATGCATGGCGATCGTCACAGGTCCATGGCAACCGTAACGCATCCTTAGTGTGACCCTCGTCACAAAGACCATGGTGACCGACACAGATTTTTTCCTCAAAATATAATTTAAATCGTGTGGACCACTAAACATCACGTTTCAAGCCACGTTTCAACCCAGTCTTCCTGATTTTTCTCCACGAAGCCTCTTTCCTTATTTCTCTCCACGCCTGGTCTTGTAACCACACACTACAGCACTACTGGAAAGGTTTTCTCCCACTTTCTCCATGACTCACACATGATCTTCGGGAGTTACCAGACACATTGTTACTCTATATATAGTAGTTTTATTTACATTTTAGGGGGGATCCAAGTTTTGTGCGCGAAAGCGCTGTTCGTAGTTTTAGGCAGAAAATTACAATTGTAGAAGGAGTATTTTCTCACATCGAGGAATTACTCCCTCATTAGTTTTTAGGCTTGTAATATGTGTAACTGCTTGGATCAACAATCTTGCCATCATTTTATTGAAGTTATTTCCAGTTCCGTTTAATTCAAGTCTCTATTTATTTTCTCGTATTTACATGTTCTTTATTTTATCGCTTTATTATTATTATTATTATTGTTATTGCATTTCATAATTGTTTAAGCATGCTGTCATTGATTATATTTACAATGTTTATGTCGCTTTCATTTAATTCCATGTTCGGGTAAATAGTTTGGAGCCCGGTATGTGAGGACCGTCGTTCCGACGGGACTCGGTAATGAAATTGGCGTTAACTTGTAATAAATTCTATTTTGGTCTTTGTTTCCAAGTTTAATTTAAATAGCTTTGTCACAAGAGTGAGAGGTTTCGTCACGAGAGTGAGGAGCAAGTAAAGGTTAGAGCCGACACTGCGAGAGCGTGGGGGTCGAACCGGATAGTGAAAACTAGACATTGATCCTAAAAACAGCGAGAGCGCTTTAGGTATCGATTAGGATCTAATTGATTTTCAAAATATGTTTTCTAATTAACACGGGCGAGCAAGAGCAAAATCCTGTGGTTAGGAGACGTGGCTTTAGTCAATAACGCGAGAGTGTGAGGCGGAGTCTTTAGATCAATATTTTCTACGGAACGTAAGTAAATTAACGCCAACCAATTACAGAGCGCCTGAGGTACACGGAATCCACATTTCGGTCTCTTTTTTCTGTTATATTTTCTTAGTTTTATTTTAGTTTTAGTTTTAGTTTCCCTTTTATCAATTATCATTAGCCTTAGTTTTACAAAGCGATGATAGATTACGGTAGGTTGACATTGGTCTCTGTGGGTTCGACAATCTTTTATATTACTTCGATAAATCCATGCACTTGCGGACGCATCAAGTTTTTGGCGCTGTTGCCGGGGACCAACATTCAATATTGTTATTCCGTTGTTACACCGTATAGACTAAGGCACTCATTACTATGTATCACCCAAATTTATTCTACAATCACCACTCCCAGTATTTCGTGGAATCGTAAGAATCCCATAATTCCAACCTTGAAATACAAATGGAGAATTTCAATGCATCACTAACTCATTCTCACCCAAATTGCCTCTGCAACTACCAATCCCAACATTTTGAGGAGTCGCAAGAATTTCATAATTCCAACCTAGAAATATTAATGCAGGATTTCAATGCGACACTGACTCACTCCCAATATCTCGAGGAACCGCACCCAGATTTCCTCTACGATCACCATTCCCAATATTTCGAGGAACCACAAGAATCTGTTAATTCCAACCTCGAAACATTAATGGAGGATTTCATTGAAACAACAACTAATTCTAGGCTAGAATCTATGATGGAGCGCTTTGTGGAGACACAAACTTTCCAGAATGAAGAGCTTAGAAGATAACATCTCGATACTTATGAAAACCTTAGGCAGATAAACACTATGGTCGAGTCCCTTGCGACTCACACTGAGGCATTGGAGACTCAAATCTCCCTGCTTGCACAGACACCTATAGGATCCTCCCTTGAGGAGCATGTGGATGTTATAACAACCATTAATGAAAAACAAATCGAGAATCCCGAGGAGAGTGATAATAAGGGTGAGGAGAGTTTTGGTGAGAAGAGAGTAGAGATTGAGAAAAATCCATCGACACCATCCGAAAAGGAGGTTGTCGAAGAGGTAGCAAATGAAGCACCTAATGTTGTTCCTCGTCCATATACCCCACCAATTCCTTTCTCGCAAAGGTTTGTGGAAGCTAAGGTAAAATCCCAATCCAAAACATATGCGGAGGTATTGGAAAATATCCACACCGATGCATCTTTGTTTGAGGTCACGCATAAAAAGAGAAAATTCGAGGACCATGAAACTATGGATATCATTACTGCTAAGAGGGTAAGGTTAAACTTTGAGGTGATGGATGAAATAACTAAGCCCAAACTTGAAAAACTAATAGTTAGGATAGATCCTGAACCACCACCACAAGTTCAAAAGAATGAACCACCCCACAGAAGGAAGAAAAGAAAAGGTGAGGGATATGTGAGATGGCTTGATAAGTGGCCATGGAAACAAAAAATTATTAGCCGTCGAGCTATCGACGTTAAACAAAGCCCTGCGTGGGAGGTAACCGACGAGATTTTAATTTAATGTTTTACTGTTTGTGTTTGCAGAAAATAAAGAATCGTATCGCTTGTCACGTCTCAGCTACATTTAGGCGAACGATCTCTCAATGACAATCCCTTAAGATGAGTTGGTGCCCACGCACATTCCTACGAATGTCGCTGCTGGTGTTGACACCGATGATGCGTATGATAGGAGAGGGCATATCTCTCCCATTCGTAACTCACCTTCTCCTTGTCCTTTCGCATGGTCAGGTTCCACCTGCACACACCGCACCGTATTTTTCTAACATTTTTTGCAGGTACTTCCGTCGAAAACAGGAAGTATGATAAGCGGCTTCAGTAAAGTGAAGTTTCAGCAAATTCAGATAACTCGTAGTACAAGATGCCGGAGTAGAAGTGGCCAGCGAAGACAGTGACAACATGGGAAGAATCAGAGCAAATTTGGTCGTTGCATTCATACAGGTTCTATCCTTCGTTTACCACCTTTTATCAAAACATTGAGGGCAATGTTTGGTTTAAGTGTGGGGTAGGAACTTTACCGCTTTCATTTTACAGCTTTCTAGTTAGATTTATTGTTTTCTAGCATAATTTAAAAAAAAAATCTATTTTAAATGTTTCGTCCGTCTGTGCATGTGCTGTCGAGTCTTTATGTTGATTTTATGTTGTTTATCGATTTCCCCATTCTCTTTAGCCATACCGAATATTTTGAAAATTTTTGAGTTAAAAATAGTGTTTCTTTTGAAAATCTTAAGTTACAGACGAAATTGAGGTTAGATTGTAAGACTTGGGAAAATTCCGCAAGATCGGTATCGTTTTAACATCGTGAGCCTCTAAATTATGGAAATCAAATTGAGTACTTGTTATGCCATAGCCTTAAGTTCTCACCCCTTTAGTAGTCCCTAAGTAGTTTATTTAGCAGTCAGCACCATCCTAAGAACGCACTAAGTAGGAAGTCGATGCAAATAAGTGTATGATCTCAGGCTTAAAAGGCAAATGCTCCTTCTAAGTTAGGTAATCCTCACCCGATCATTTAGCCCAACGGTGCAAACTTCTTTATTTTATTGATATTTAAGCCAATGTGCAAAAAGAAAAAAAAAATGATGATAATGAGATCATAGTCACTAACAGGCTATCCTACCATGAGTGTGAAAGGATAACGGGCTTAATGTGATTGCGCCAGAATGAAAAGGGATAAAAGAAGGATGAGTGAGTTAGGTTTAGGTATAATGACATGATTCAGTATGGTTTGTATAGGAGGGAGGTTGATGACCGCAAAAGCAAAATCGTGTTGTTACGATATCCTTAGTGTGTGGGCAAGTACCTATCGACACAAACTTAACCGAAGTAGAGTTTGTGGCCTAGAATGAGTATCCGTATACACTATTTTTCTCGCGAGTCATGGTTTGCTTGAGGACAAGCAAAGGTTTAAGTGTAGGGGAGTTTGATAACTCGAAAATGTATCGTATATTCGACTTGACTTGCATGAATTTTAGTTGCGATTTTTATTAATTTCTTTGATTTATGTTTTATTATGCAAGTATTTAAGCTTATTTCCAGGTATTTCATCTAGACCAACTTGTATGAGAAAAGAAGAGAAAAGAAGAAAGAATAGGAAAGAAAGAGAAGAAAAGAAGACAGTTGACAGCAAAATGAAGATTCTGCACTCAAAATGCATGGCGATCGTCACAGGTCCATGGCGACCGTAACGCATCCTTAGTGTGACCCTCGTCACAAAGACCATGGTGACCGACACAGATTTTTTCCTCAAAATATAATTTAAATCGCGTGGACCACTAAACATCACGTTTCAAGCCACGTTTCAACCCAGTCTTCCTGATTTTTCTCCACGAAGCCTCTTTCCTTATTTCTCTCCACGCCTGGTCTTGTAACCACACACTACAGCACTACTGGAAAGGTTTTCTCCCACTTTCTCCATGACTCACACATGATCTTCGGGAGTTACCAGACACATTGTTACTCTATATATAGTAGTTTTATTTACATTTTAGGGGGGATCCAAGTTTTGTGCGCGAAAGCGCTGTTCGTAGTTTTAGGCAGAAAATTACAATTATAGAAGGAGTATTTTCTCACATCGAGGAATTACTCCCTCATTAGTTTTTAGGCTTGTAATATGTGTAACTGCTTGGATCAACAATCTTGCCATCATTTTATTGAAGTTATTTCCAGTTCCGTTTAATTCAAGTCTCTATTTATTTTCTCGTATTTACATGTTCTTTATTTTATCGCTTTATTATTATTAGTATTATTGTTATTGCATTTCATAATTGTTTAAGCATGCTGTCATTGATTATATTTACAATGTTTATGTCGCTTTCATTTAATTCCATGTTCGGGTAAATAGTTTGGAGCCCGGTATGTGAGGACCGTCGTTCCGACGGGACTCGGTAATGAAATTGGCGTTAACTTGTAATAAATTCTATTTTGGTCTTTGTTTCCAAGTTTAATTTAAATAGCTTTGTCACAAGAGTGAGAGGTTTCGTCACGAGAGTGAGGAGCAAGTAAAGGTTAGAGCCGACACTGCGAGAGCGTGGGGGTCGAACCGGATAGTGAAAACTAGACATTGATCCTAAAAACAGCGAGAGCGCTTTAGGTATCGAATAGGATCTAATTGATTTTCAAAATATGTTTTCTAATTAACACGGGCGAGCAAGAGCAAAATCCTGTGGTTAGGAGACGTGGCTTTAGTCAATAACGCGAGAGTGTGAGGCGGAGTCTTTAGATCAATATTTTCTACGGAACGTAAGTAAATTAACGCCAACCAATTACAGAGCGCCTGAGGTACACGGAATCCACATTTCGGTCTCTTTTTTCTGTTATATTTTCTTAGTTTTATTTTAGTTTTAGTTTTAGTTTCCCTTTTATCAATTATCATTAGCCTTAGTTTTACAAAGCGATGATAGATTACGGTAGGTTGACATTGGTCTCTGTGGGTTCGACAATCTTTTATATTACTTCGATAAATCCATGCACTTGCGGACGCATCAAGTTTTTGGCGCTGTTGCCGGGGACCAACATTCAATATTGTTATTCCGTTGTTACACCGTATAGACTAAGGCACTCATTACTATGTATCACCCAAATTTATTCTACAATCACCACTCCCAGTATTTCGTGGAATCGTAAGAATCCCATAATTCCAACCTTGAAATACAAATGGAGAATTTCAATTCATCACTAACTCATTCTCACCCAAATTGCCTCTGCAACTACCAATCCCAACATTTTGAGGAGTCGCAAGAATTTCATAATTCCAACCTAGAAATATTAATGCAGGATTTCAATGCGACACTGACTCACTCCCAATATCTCGAGGAACCGCACCCAGATTTCCTCTACGATCACCATTCCCAATATTTCGAGGAACCACAAGAATCTGTTAATTCCAACCTCGAAACATTAATGGAGGATTTCATTGAAACAACAACTAATTCTAGGCTAGAATCTATGATGGAGCGCTTTGTGGAGACACAAACTTTCCAGAATGAAGAGCTTAGAAGATAACATCTCGATACTTATGAAAACCTTAGGCAGATAAACACTATGGTCGAGTCCCTTGCGACTCACACTGAGGCATTGGAGACTCAAATCTCCCTGCTTGCACAGACACCTATAGGATCCTCCCTTGAGGAGCATGTGGATGTTATAACAACCATTAATGAAAAACAAATCGAGAATCCCGAGGAGAGTGATAATAAGGGTGAGGAGAGTTTTGGTGAGAAGAGAGTAGAGATTGAGAAAAATCCATCGACACCATCCGAAAAGGAGGTTGTCGAAGAGGTAGCAAATGAAGCACCTAATGTTGTTCCTCGTCCATATACCCCACCAATTCCTTTCTCGCAAAGGTTTGTGGAAGCTAAGGTAAAATCCCAATCCAAAACGTATGCGGAGGTATTGGAAAATATCCACACCGATGCATCTTTGTTTGAGGTCACGCATAAAAAGAGAAAATTCGAGGACCATGAAACTATGGATATCATTACTGCTAAGAGGGTAAGGTTAAACTTTGAGGTGATGGATGAAATAACTAAGCCCAAACTTGAAAAACTAATAGTTAGGATAGATCCTGAACCACCATCACAAGTTCAAAAGAATGAACCACCCCACAGAAGGAAGAAAAGAAAAGGTGAGGGATATGTGAGATGGCTTGATAAGTGGCCATGGAAACAAAAAATTATTAGCCGTCGAGCTATCGACGTTAAACAAAGCCCTGCGTGGGAGGTAACCGACGAGATTTTAATTTAATGTTTTACTGTTTGTGTTTGCAGAAAATAAAGAATCGTATCGCTTGTCACGTCTCAGCTACATTTAGGCGAACGATCTCTCAATGACAATCCCTTAAGATGAGTTGGTGCCCACGCACATTCCTACGAATGTCGCTGCTGGTGTTGACACCGATGATGCGTATGATAGGAGAGGGCATATCTCTCCCATTCGTAACTCACCTTCTCCTTGTCCTTTCGCATGGTCAGGTTCCACCTGCACACACCGCACCGTATTTTTCTAACATTTTTTGCAGGTACTTCCGTCGAAAACAGGAAGTATGATAAGCGGCTTCAGTAAAGTGAAGTTTCAGCAAATTCAGATAACTCGTAGTACAAGATGCCGGAGTAGAAGTGGCCAGCGAAGACAGTGACAACATGGGAAGAATCAGAGCAAATTTGGTCGTTGCATTCATACAGGTTCTATCCTTCGTTTACCACCTTTTATCAAAACATTGAGGGCAATGTTTGGTTTAAGTGTGGGGTAGGAACTTTACCGCTTTCATTTTACAGCTTTCTAGTTAGATTTATTGTTTTCTAGCATAATTTAAAAAAAAAATCTATTTTAAATGTTTCGTCCGTCTGTGCATGTGCTGTCGAGTCTTTATGTTGATTTTATGTTGTTTATCGATTTCCCCATTCTCTTTAGCCATACCGAATATTTTGAAAATTTTTGAGTTAAAAATAGTGTTTCTTTTGAAAATCTTAAGTTACAGACGAAATTGAGGTTAGATTGTAAGACTTGGGAAAATTCCGCAAGATCGGTATCGTTTTAACATCGTGAGCCTCTAAATTATGGAAATCAAATTGAGTACTTGTTATGCCATAGCCTTAAGTTCTCACCCCTTTAGTAGTCCCTAAGTAGTTTATTTAGCAGTCAGCACCATCCTAAGAACGCACTAAGTAGGAAGTCGATGCAAATAAGTGTATGATCTCAGGCTTAAAAGGCAAATGCTCCTTCTAAGTTAGGTAATCCTCACCCGATCATTTAGCCCAACGGTGCAAACTTCTTTATTTTATTGATATTTAAGCCAATGTGCAAAAAGAAAAAAAAAATGATGATAATGAGATCATAGTCACTAACAGGCTATCCTACCATGAGTGTGAAAGGATAACGGGCTTAATGTGATTGCGCCAGAATGAAAAGGGATAAAAGAAGGATGAGTGAGTTAGGTTTAGGTATAATGACATGATTCAGTATGGTTTGTATAGGAGGGAGGTTGATGACCGCAAAAGCAAAATCGTGTTGTTACGATATCCTTAGTGTGTGGGCAAGTACCTATCGACACAAACTTAACCGAAGTAGAGTTTGTGGCCTAGAATGAGTATCCGTATACACTATTTTTCTCGCGAGTCATGGTTTGCTTGAGGACAAGCAAAGGTTTAAGTGTAGGGGAGTTTGATAACTCGAAAATGTATCGTATATTCGACTTGACTTGCATGAATTTTAGTTGCGATTTTTATTAATTTCTTTGATTTATGTTTTATTATGCAAGTATTTAAGCTTATTTCTAGGTATTTCATCTAGACCAACTTGTATGAGAAAAGAAGAGAAAAGAAGAAAGAATAGGAAAGAAAGAGAAGAAAAGAAGACAGTTGACAGCAAAATGAAGATTCTGCACTCAAAATGCATGGCGATCGTCACAGGTCCATGGCGACCGTAACGCATCCTTAGTGTGACCCTCGTCACAAAGACCATGGTGACCGACACAGATTTTTTCCTCAAAATATAATTTAAATCGCGTGGACCACTAAACATCACGTTTCAAGCCACGTTTCAACCCAGTCTTCCTGATTTTTCTCCACGAAGCCTCTTTCCTTATTTCTCTCCACGCCTGGTCTTGTAACCACACACTACAGCACTACTGGAAAGGTTTTCTCCCACTTTCTCCATGACTCACACATGATCTTCGGGAGTTACCAGACACATTGTTACTCTATATATAGTAGTTTTATTTACATTTTAGGGGGGATCCAAGTTTTGTGCGCGAAAGCGCTGTTCGTAGTTTTAGGCAGAAAATTACAATTATAGAAGGAGTATTTTCTCACATCGAGGAATTACTCCCTCATTAGTTTTTAGGCTTGTAATATGTGTAACTGCTTGGATCAACAATCTTGCCATCATTTTATTGAAGTTATTTCCAGTTCCGTTTAATTCAAGTCTCTATTTATTTTCTCGTATTTACATGTTCTTTATTTTATCGCTTTATTATTATTAGTATTATTGTTATTGCATTTCATAATTGTTTAAGCATGCTGTCATTGATTATATTTACAATGTTTATGTCGCTTTCATTTAATTCCATGTTCGGGTAAATAGTTTGGAGCCCGGTATGTGAGGACCGTCGTTCCGACGGGACTCGGTAATGAAATTGGCGTTAACTTGTAATAAATTCTATTTTGGTCTTTGTTTCCAAGTTTAATTTAAATAGCTTTGTCACAAGAGTGAGAGGTTTCGTCACGAGAGTGAGGAGCAAGTAAAGGTTAGAGCCGACACTGCGAGAGCGTGGGGGTCGAACCGGATAGTGAAAACTAGACATTGATCCTAAAAACAGCGAGAGCGCTTTAGGTATCGAATAGGATCTAATTGATTTTCAAAATATGTTTTCTAATTAACACGGGCGAGCAAGAGCAAAATCCTGTGGTTAGGAGACGTGGCTTTAGTCAATAACGCGAGAGTGTGAGGCGGAGTCTTTAGATCAATATTTTCTACGGAACGTAAGTAAATTAACGCCAACCAATTACAGAGCGCCTGAGGTACACGGAATCCACATTTCGGTCTCTTTTTTCTGTTATATTTTCTTAGTTTTATTTTAGTTTTAGTTTTAGTTTCCCTTTTATCAATTATCATTAGCCTTAGTTTTACAAAGCGATGATAGATTACGGTAGGTTGACATTGGTCTCTGTGGGTTCGACAATCTTTTATATTACTTCGATAAATCCATGCACTTGCGGACGCATCAAGTTTTTGGCGCTGTTGCCGGGGACCAACATTCAATATTGTTATTCCGTTGTTACACCGTATAGACTAAGGCACTCATTACTATGTATCACCCAAATTTATTCTACAATCACCACTCCCAGTATTTCGTGGAATCGTAAGAATCCCATAATTCCAACCTTGAAATACAAATGGAGAATTTCAATTCATCACTAACTCATTCTCACCCAAATTGCCTCTGCAACTACCAATCCCAACATTTTGAGGAGTCGCAAGAATTTCATAATTCCAACCTAGAAATATTAATGCAGGATTTCAATGCGACACTGACTCACTCCCAATATCTCGAGGAACCGCACCCAGATTTCCTCTACGATCACCATTCCCAATATTTCGAGGAACCACAAGAATCTGTTAATTCCAACCTCGAAACATTAATGGAGGATTTCATTGAAACAACAACTAATTCTAGGCTAGAATCTATGATGGAGCGCTTTGTGGAGACACAAACTTTCCAGAATGAAGAGCTTAGAAGATAACATCTCGATACTTATGAAAACCTTAGGCAGATAAACACTATGGTCGAGTCCCTTGCGACTCACACTGAGGCATTGGAGACTCAAATCTCCCTGCTTGCACAGACACCTATAGGATCCTCCCTTGAGGAGCATGTGGATGTTATAACAACCATTAATGAAAAACAAATCGAGAATCCCGAGGAGAGTGATAATAAGGGTGAGGAGAGTTTTGGTGAGAAGAGAGTAGAGATTGAGAAAAATCCATCGACACCATCCGAAAAGGAGGTTGTCGAAGAGGTAGCAAATGAAGCACCTAATGTTGTTCCTCGTCCATATACCCCACCAATTCCTTTCTCGCAAAGGTTTGTGGAAGCTAAGGTAAAATCCCAATCCAAAACATATGCGGAGGTATTGGAAAATATCCACACCGATGCATCTTTGTTTGAGGTCACGCATAAAAAGAGAAAATTCGAGGACCATGAAACTATGGATATCATTACTGCTAAGAGGGTAAGGTTAAACTTTGAGGTGATGGATGAAATAACTAAGCCCAAACTTGAAAAACTAATAGTTAGGATAGATCCTGAACCACCACCACAAGTTCAAAAGAATGAACCACCCCACAGAAGGAAGAAAAGAAAAGGTGAGGGATATGTGAGATGGCTTGATAAGTGGCCATGGAAACAAAAAATTATTAGCCGTCGAGCTATCGACGTTAAACAAAGCCCTGCGTGGGAGGTAACCGACGAGATTTTAATTTAATGTTTTACTGTTTGTGTTTGCAGAAAATAAAGAATCGTATCGCTTGTCACGTCTCAGCTACATTTAGGCGAACGATCTCTCAATGACAATCCCTTAAGATGAGTTGGTGCCCACGCACATTCCTACGAATGTCGCTGCTGGTGTTGACACCGATGATGCGTATGATAGGAGAGGGCATATCTCTCCCATTCGTAACTCACCTTCTCCTTGTCCTTTCGCATGGTCAGGTTCCACCTGCACACACTGCACCGTATTTTTCTAACATTTTTTGCAGGTACTTCCGTCGGAAACAGGAAGTATGATAAGCGGCTTCAGTAAAGTGAAGTTTCAGCAAATTCAGATAACTCGTAGTACAAGATGCCGGAGTAGAAGTGGCCAGCGAAGACAGTGACAACATGGGAAGAATCAGAGCAAATTTGGTCGTTGCATTCATACAGGTTCTATCCTTCGTTTACCACCTTTTATCAAAACATTGAGGGCAATGTTTGGTTTAAGTGTGGGGTAGGAACTTTACCGCTTTCATTTTACAGCTTTCTAGTTAGATTTATTGTTTTCTAGCATAATTTAAAAAAAATCTATTTTAAATGTTTCGTCCGTCTGTGCATGTGCTGTCGAGTCTTTATGTTGATTTTATGTTGTTTATCGATTTCCCCATTCTCTTTAGCCATACCGAATATTTTGAAAATTTTTGAGTTAAAAATAGTGTTTCTTTTGAAAATCTTAAGTTACAGACGAAATTGAGGTTAGATTGTAAGACTTGGGAAAATTCCGCAAGATCGGTATCGTTTTAACATCGTGAGCCTCTAAATTATGGAAATCAAATTGAGTACTTGTTATGCCATAGCCTTAAGTTCTCACCCCTTTAGTAGTCCCTAAGTAGTTTATTTAGCAGTCAGCACCATCCTAAGAACGCACTAAGTAGGAAGTCGATGCAAATAAGTGTATGATCTCAGGCTTAAAAGGCAAATGCTCCTTCTAAGTTAGGTAATCCTCACCCGATCATTTAGCCCAACGGTGCAAACTTCTTTATTTTATTGATATTTAAGCCAATGTGCAAAAAGAAAAAAAAATGATGATAATGAGATCATAGTCACTAACAGGCTATCCTACCATGAGTGTGAAAGGATAACGGGCTTAATGTGATTGCGCCAGAATGAAAAGGGATAAAAGAAGGATGAGTGAGTTAGGTTTAGGTATAATGACATGATTCAGTATGGTTTGTATAGGAGGGAGGTTGATGACCGCAAAAGCAAAATCGTGTTGTTACGATATCCTTAGTGTGTGGGCAAGTACCTATCGACACAAACTTAACCGAAGTAGAGTTTGTGGCCTAGAATGAGTATCCGTATACACTATTTTTCTCGCGAGTCATGGTTTGCTTGAGGACAAGCAAAGGTTTAAGTGTATGGGAGTTTGATAACTCGAAAATGTATCGTATATTCGACTTGACTTGCATGAATTTTAGTTGCGATTTTTATTAATTTCTTTGATTTATGTTTTATTATGCAAGTATTTAAGCTTATTTCCAGGTATTTCATCTAGACCAACTTGTATGAGAAAAGAAGAGAAAAGAAGAAAGAATAGGAAAGAAAGAGAAGAAAAGAAGACAGTTGACAGCAAAATGAAGATTCTGCACTCAAAATGCATGGCGATCGTCACAGGTCCATGGCGACCGTAACGCATCCTTAGTGTGACCCTCGTCACAAAGACCATGGCGACCGACACAGATTTTTTCCTCAAAATATAATTTAAATCGCGTGGACCACTCAACATCACGTTTCAACCCAGTCTTCCTGATTTTTCTCCACGAAGCCTCTTTCCTTATTTCTCTCCACGCCTGGTCTTGTAACCACACACTACAGCACTACTGGAAAGGTTTTCTCCCACTTTCTCCATGACTCACACATGATCTTCGGGAGTTACCAGACACATTGTTACTCTATATATAGTAGTTTTATTTACATTTTAGGGGGGATCCAAGTTTTGTGCGCGAAAGCGCTGTTCGTAGTTTTAGGCAGAAAATTACAATTGTAGAAGGAGTATTTTCTCACATCGAGGAATTACTCCCTCATTAGGTTTTAGGCCTGTAATATGTGTAACTGCTTGGATCAACAATCTTGCCATCATTTTATTGAAGTTATTTCCAGTTCCGTTTAATTCAAGTCTCTATTTATTTTCTCGTATTTACATGTTCTTTATTTTATCGCTTTATTATTATTATTATTATTGTTATTGCATTTCATAATTGTTTAAGCATGCTGTCATTGATTATATTTACAATGTTTATGTCGCTTTCATTTAATTCCATGTTCGGGTAAATAGTTTAGGGCCCGGCATGTGAGGACCGTCGTTCCGACGGGACTCGGTAATGAAATTGGCGTTAACTTGTAATAAATTCTATTTTGGTCTTTGTTTCCAAGTTTAATTTAAATAGCTTTGTCACAAGAGTGAGAGGTTTCGTCACGAGAGTGAGGAGCAAGTAAAGGTTAGAGCCGACACTGCGAGAGCGTGGGGGTCGAACCGGATAGTGAAAACTAGACATTGATCCTAAAAACAGCGAGAGCGCTTTAGGTATCGATTAGGATCTAATTGATTTTCAAAATATGTTTTCTAATTAAAACGGGCGAGCAAGAGCAAAATCCTGTGGTTAGGAGACGTGGCTTTAGTCAATAACGCGAGAGTGTGAGGCGGAGTCTTTAGATCAATATTTTCTACGGAACGTAAGTAAATTAACGCCAACCAATTACAGAGCGCCTGAGGTACACGGAGTCCACATTTCAGTCTCTCTTTTCTGTTATATTTTCTTAGTTTTATTTTAGTTTTAGTTTTAGCTTCCCTTTTATCAATTATCATTAGCCTTAACTTTACAAAGCGACGATAGATTACGGTAGGTTGACATTGGTCTCTGTGGGTTCGACAATCTTTTATATTACTTCGATAAATTCGTGCACTTACGAACGCATCAATATACAGTTGATATATACCAAGTATTTAAAAGGGTATGAAAGAAGGACTTGCAGGGGAGCAGCTTCCCACAATACAGTTATATATATATATATATATATATATATATATATATGAAAGCGAGTAAATGAAAGCTGTTAAAACTTACAGGTGAGCAAGCTTCCATGCTGTATTGTTAGTTGTTCAAAGAAATTAAAGAAAGTTTTGGTAACAACATGTATGTTTGAATCTAAATCAAAAGAGAAGTTATTTTTGAAAAGATTGTTGGGGCTTATACTCAAGGAGAGGCCCAGATGAAAAACAGTAATCGTACCGTTGATCTGAAGATCGTATTGGGACTTATACAACGACTGAGGCCCAAAATTATTTTGGTTAAAAAGGGATTGGGTCTTACACTCTATCAGAGGCCCAAAAGATGTTTTGAAAGAGAATGATGGGACTTACAGCACGAGGGGAGACCCAGATGATTTTTGTTTTAAAAGGCGACGACCATGCCATGATTTTGAAAATACAGCGGGACTTATACAACATCTGAGGCCCAAAAAGGTTTGTATTTACAAAGGATTGGGTCTTACACTCTATCAGAGGCCCAAAGTGTTTAAAATTTAAAATCAAGAGGAAACCCTAATTTTAAATTAAAATGTTATTTTTCCAAGGAAATTAAATGAGAAAAAATGATATAAAATACCATATATATTCAAAAGTAAGTTGTACACCTTGAAAAATATTTTGAAAAATCATGTAGAGTTTGAAATTCAATTGGTTTTGAAAGATCAAAGTGGGAATTCTATTTAAAAATGTTTAAAAATAATTAAAATGAAATTAATTACAAAAATTCTAACTATATTAAATAAATAATATAAATTGGATTTTTTTGTAAAAAATAAAATAATTTAACATTTTTATGAATTTTGAGAAAAAGAAACAATTCAAAAACATAAATATTCAGAGAGAAATTAATTTTTGAATCAATTAACAAAAATAACAAAAATTCAAAAAATTGAATTATGGCGCCAAGAACACTTGGTTCTTGCCCGCGCCCTCTGTTTTTTCAGATTTACGTTTTCTCACTTTTCTCCATGATTTCTCAATGGTTTTGCACGATTCAAGTATCAATCTTGTTCGCTTTTGAACAAGGATCACAACCATATAGTTTAATTGCATTTATTTTGAGTATTGAGTGAGAAATCAGAACAAAACCTCAAGAACCCTATTTTCAGCATGAACACAATGAAATTCCATACACGATTGATTCATGGCGATTGATTGAGGGTTATCACTCCATTCATGATTATGAACATGTGGTAAAATTATTGTGCAGTAAAATATCCATGCATCATGGAGTTTGAAGAGTTCATGCTTACCTCTTGCAGCTGGTGATCGAGTTTGGTGATGGAGGTGTTGTAAGTTGGTTCCAATGATCTGGACAGCTTCCTTAGGTTCCAAGGAAGTGTGTCTGAATGCTTGGAACTTGATATGGTACACCAACTGCAACTCTACCCCAACTACAACTCTGTCAAGAACTTGAGCAGTTGGCTGGTGATTTTGTGAAATTGATGTTCAAGATGTTATGTAAGAGTTTGGATCACTTCTATATGTTATATGTGAGGTGTGTGAACCAATGGTTTGGTTGGAATCACTCTCAAATGCAAAACCCGATAGTGACTTGTAAGAGAGGGTGTTTTGGGAGTGAAAGTGGTGATTTTGAGAAAGGCATCTGTTTAGGACCTTTGGTGTACTCAAACTGATCACAAATGAGGCGTATTTATAGTGTGTCAAGTTTGTTTTACAAGCAACAGTGTGTGGCAACTGCAGCAGGCCTTTGGCCAATTGTGATCAAATGGAATCTCAAGTCTCCTCTAGCCATTGACTTGAGATTAGAGCATAAGCCTATGGTTCTCTGTTGTATGAGCTTATCTTGACTCATTTGGCTGATCATGGACTGATATATGCCAGCTCTATGCATCCATTGAATGCCTCAAAACAAAATTGGAGTCTTGAGGCATCTTTAGCTTTTAGGGATGCCACCCCTATATGTAGTTCCAAAGACTTGGGAGGCTTATGGATCAGTGCTTGTTCCTCCTTGGTCTCCCCCTGAGGTGTGCAGATGGATATCCATGTTTATTTTTCGACAATTTGATCAATTCGAGCCCTAATGTACAAATCTTCCTTGCAAAATAGTTTGCAGCAAGGCATGTTGCAGCTGTCATAACCCATAACTCAGGTGGAGTTTGATGGAGTTCTTGGTCATTTTGGAAAGCTGATATATCCTATTTCAACATGATGTCCAACTTTGGTTTTGAATCGACCTTAATTACAATGAAAAATGCCTCTACATTTTGGAAAAAATAAGGCAGATTCTGACTTGGTGAAAATTTCACTAAGTGTTTGGAAAAATGTCATTTTCATGTTTTTTGTGATTTTGCTCAAACAATAACTCAGAATCCATGATGAATTATAATGAGGTTTAGTTGACATATTTGAAGTATATAACATGAACTTTAATCTGAGCTTTGAATGGGAGAAAAAGCCTTTATGGTTTGGGAGATATAGCCTTGCAAAGTTGGTACCCTAGCCACTTTGTTCCATAACTTAGAAAAATTCTAAGTTTTTTATGGTTACCCCTTTTACAAGTTAACTCACTTTCTTTGATTTTTCTTGATGAATGATGATTCAAATCACATATTAACATTATTTTAGGGTTAAGGGACCTTGGTTGACCAAAAATCCAAAAAGTCAAACTCGGATTTTTGTACAGTTGACTTTTCCATCAGATGAAATTTTGACTTTGTGATCCTTTTGTGAAATCAATCTTTAGGCTCAAATAAATTTCATGGATGGCCTCCAAGGGTATTTAGGAATGTCTTGGACCCCTCCCCAAGATTTGAGATCAAGGGTAGGCCAACAGTCAAGGGTAGGGTTGACTTTTTCCATCATAAACCCTAATTTATGATCAGATGGTTTTGAGTTTTGTGGCTTATGATTTGAGCTCTTTGAATTTATCACATCTTGTAAATATGTCAATATGATGTATTTGAGGTCTTTGAAGTTCATTTTGAAGCTTCAAGCCAGGACCCACTTCACAAGTTAACTCAAGGGTTGAATTAGGTCAAAACCCTAATTCCTGATTTTTGATAGATGGACCCTCAAGGTGATTTTGCCATTGTGGATTGGCTCTTGAGATTCCTTTGAGTTTAAGGGATCAAATATTGAGGCATTGGATCATACCCAGATGGAAATTTTCATCTGGAGGCCTTGGTCGACCAAAACCCTAATTTGGTGACACTGGCGATCCTAAAGCTTGATCCACTTGGAATGCTGCAATCTTGTGCTTGATTCTTGATGTGGGAGTCCTCTTGATCCACTGTGGGTGTTTGAGAGGCTAGGGAAGTTGAAGATCATGTCATTTCTTGATTGATCCTTGTCTAAATGCTCTGAGAGGGCTCAAAACCCTAATCTTTGATTGAAGTGAATGCTTAACAACCCCTGGGGAGATTTGATGAGGCATGAAGGTACACCCATATTGTGATGATGATTTGCACAATGATGGGAAATCTTGGTGGTCAAAATTTGGGGTATGACAGATGCCCCTATTTAATCTTCTTGGACCCGAAGGTGTGAATGGCGAAGGTATTTGGGCATTCGGGGTGCAAGAGGATTAAATATCGGAATACCCGAAATTTTGATGGTGGTTATGGATGGCTGCTTGCTCATCCATCTTCTTTTGCTAAGCAATGATACTTAGAAAAGGTAAAAACTTCCCCTCGATCCTGGTCTTCAGCCATGGAACTGGTCTCAGTTTCTGATATAAACTTCCCCTCGATCCGTGTCTTCATCCACAGAACTGGTCTCAATTTCTGATATAAACTTCCCCTCGATCCGGGTCTTCAGCCATGGAACTGGTCTTAGTTTCTGATATAAACTTCCCCTCGATCCTGGTCTTCAGCCAATGAACTGGTCTCAGTTTCTGAAATAAACTTTCCCTCGATCCTGGTCTTCAACCAAGGAACTGGTCTCAGTTTCTTTTGTTAATAAACTTTCTTGACATGGGACGCTATTTGTTAGTGGTTTTCCTCAAACATCTCGCCGAATTTTCCTGGGGAAAAAGTTTTTATGTCAGACTTGCTGGGGAACCCATTTGTTTGAGCTTTAGAGGTGTACGAACTTCTCTGTTGGAGACGCCATTTGTTGACTCTATTGGGGAAAACGAGTCTCTTGAGAGACTGCTTCCTGCTTGGGGATATCACACTATACTTTTCCTCGAGATCCTCTCGGAGAAATACCATGTGATGCAATCCAATTTTGAGGTGCTGATGACTTCATTAACATTGACTATCTTGGAGAGAAAAATCAATGTGTTGCTAAGAGTCATTAGTTGTGAGGCTTCCTCTGGGGATTTTCCTTAATCCGGGAAAGCAAAGATATCATCTTCAATGGTGAAGAGTGACATTTTTCGAAGGTCTTCTTGTCTTTTCAGAGGTTCAAGTTATCAAAGTGGTCAAAAGACCAACTCCAATCCTGAAATAAGCTGGAGGAGAGATTGTTCAGACGCAACATTCCCTGACGAGGAAAGAACTAACAACTCGATTGATAAAAGTACTTTTATCACTAGGGGATACGACCGTCTAGAGTGATAGTGATGCAATATGAATATGTATATGAATCAATAATGCATGATGTATGTATGTTTATGCTGACAAAACTGATGCGACATACAAACTAATAGATGAACACGACTGGATACTCGGCCACTGCTGGGAACGAGGAAGTACCATTTGGTCCAAAATAGCAATTCTGTCTTGCTTAGGAGAGATAGTCCCTGTGGGGAACAACCTTGGTCGGATTTAGGAGATAAGAACTCTGTCGGGGATGTCAGATGAAACACAGTCTCCGACACAGTTGATCCTTCATTCAGGCGTACTGGTTTAGAAGGAGTATTTTGATTATTCACTTTGAAGCTTAATCGCCTTTGGAGTAGCGATCAATGTTCTTTCGATGTTCAACAGTCAAAAGAAATTGCCATCTTTATTTTAAAAGCAGAAAAATGTTGACAAGTAAATTCATTTTTGTTTTATTTCAAGAATCGTTAATCATGTTAAAATGTCATTCTGTAAAGCTAAAACAAATAAGAATTGCAAACAAAAGCACTAGGGCTCAAATTTTATTGATAGGATGGAAATCAGCCAAACGCGTGATTCCATGGAGTATTTACAAAGTTTAGAAAATGGTAATTTAAGGGAAAATGGGCTACATTAAAACATAATAACCGCTATCCTTCTATCAACTTTGAATTTTGGACATCCTGAGCTTCTGTCGAAGATGACCTTGACTGGAGTTTTCCTGACGGATGGCATGACTTTGTTGGACGTAGTTACTTACCATGAATCCCTAACTTTTGCCTGAATTGTACTTTGAGGTTTTCAATCCATCGGGATGATTTTTGCTTATGTCTCTAATTTTTTCCTGGACCGCCCTTTCGGGTTTTCAATCCACCGAGATGTTTTTTTTAGGCGAAGTATTTCTTGACTACGTCAACATTTGTGGGGTAGGAAAATTCCTCTCCATCCATGGTTTTGAGTCTCAAAGCACCGCCTGAGAAGCTTTCTTGACCACATAGGGGACGTCATAATTCGGAGTCCATTTGCCCCGGGAATCAGTGAGAAATGATTGTATCTTTTTGAGCACATGATCTCATTTCCTGAAAACGCGAGGTTGGACCTTTTTGTCAAACGCCTTCTTCATCCTTTGCTGATACAACTGACCATGGTATAGTGCCGTTATTCGCTTCTCTTCTATCAGATTCAGTTCGTCATGTCGAATTTGACACCATTCAGCTTCTGTTAGCTTAGCTTCCATCAATACCCAGATCGATGGTATCTTGACTTCTATGGGAAGCACTGCCTCCATGCCATATACTAGAGAGAAAGGGGTTTCCCTTGTTGAAGTGCGGATAGATGTACGATAACCGTGAAGAGCAAAGGGTAGCATCTCGTGGTAGTCTTTGTAGGTTACAACCATCTTTTGAACGATCTTCTTGATGTTCTTGTTAGCTGCTTCTACCGCTCCGTTCATCTTGGGTCGGTAGGGAGATGAGTTATGGTGTTTGATCTTGAACTCAGTGCACAACTCTTTCATCATCTTATTATTTAAGTTAGATCCATTGTCAGTAATGATCTGGCTTGGAACACCATAACGACATATGAGTTTGTTTTTGATAAATCGGACCACCACTTGTCAGGTTACATTGGCGTATCACGCTGCTTCCACCCACTTGGTGAAGTAATCAATGGCTACCAGGATGAAGCGATGTGCGTTCGAAGCTTTGGGTTCGATCATGCCAATCATGTCGATTCCCCATATGGAAAAAGGCCATGGGGAAGAAAGAACTTTGAGAGGTGTTGGCGGTACATGGATTTTGTCTGAGTATATCTGACACTTGTGACACCTCCTCGTGTACTTGTAGCAGTCGGATTCCATGGTCAACCAATAGTATCCTGCCCTCATAATTTTTCTAGCCATCGTGTGTCCGTTGGCATGAGTGCCAAATGATCCTTCGTGAATTTCTTTTATCAACATGTCTGCTTTTGGTCTGTCTACGCATCGAAGCAAGACCATGTCAAGGTTTCTCTTATAGAGTGTATCGCTGCTGAAGAAGAAGCTTCCTGCTAGCCTTGTGAGGGTCTTTCTGTCCTTTCTGGATGCCCCAGGTGGGTACTCTTGTCTTTGAAGGAAGCACTTGATATCATGATACTAAGGTTTGTCATTTATGACTGCTTCAATTGTGAAGATGTAAGTGGGTCTTTCAAGGCGCATTATGTCAATCTTAGGTATATCATTCCATTGACCTACACTAATCATGGAAGAGAGAGTGGCTAGTGCATCATCCATGTGATTCTCTTCACGAGGGATGTGATGAAACTCGATTCTGTTGAAGAATGGTACCAACCTTCTCGCATAATCTTTGTAAGGAATCAGTCCTGATTGGTATTTGTTCCAATCTCCTTTGATCTGATTGATAACCAGGGCTGAGTCGCCATATACATCCAAGTTCTTGATCCTTAAGTCGATCGCTTCTTCGAGACCCATGATACAAGCTTCGTATTTGGCCTCATTGTTTGTACACTTGAGTGTCAGTCAGGCAGTGAAAGGAATGTGGGTACCCTGAGGTGTTATGATGATTGCCCCAATTCCGTTTCCATAATGGTTGATAGCTCCGTCAAAGATTAATCCTCATTGGGAACCTGGTTCCGGCCCTTCACTGGGTAACAGTTCATCGCAATCTTTCATTTTCAAATACATAACATCTTCGTTTGGGAAGTCAAATCCGACCGATTCCTGATCGTCAATTGGTTGATGAGCTAAATGATCGGCTAAAATACTTCCTTTGACGGCTTTTTGAGCATGGTACTCGATGTCGTATTCTGATAAAAACATCTGCCAACGGCCAATTCTTCCTGTGAGAGCAGGTTTTTCAAAGACGTACTTGATTGGATCCATTTCTGAGATTAACCAACTAGTGTGGTAAATCATGTACTGTGTCGTACCCCAAATTTTGACCACCTTTCTATTTCTTTTTTCGCTTTTTTGTTTTCTTCATAAAATATAATAATAGTAAGTAGTAAAGGGATTGTTTTGGTAGAATAAAGTATGATAGTGTTATCAGTTAGATAGGGTTAGATTACTATTATTTTTATTTAAATATATAGGGATTAATTAAGGTCATATTAATTTTTAATCGAATTATACTAGGGTTATAGTGGGGTTATTAGAGGATTAATGTTAAAATAAATATTATTATTAATATTAATATTATCATGGAATTATTATTAAAATTTTTAGTAAATACTCGCTAATGTTGTTTTATTTTGAATAAATAAAATGGTATAGTTGGTAGCTGTAGCGAGCGATTTTGGACGCGGTTCTTAAGCGCTGGTCGCTCTCTGCGATTAAGTTTTAACTACAGGTCGATTCATTTTTATCCTATTGTGAGCTGAATAAGGAAGGGAAATAGATGTCTCTAATTAACCCTGCTTTGCATACTGAGTTTAAACAACGGTCTGTTAGGTTACGGATGCGATCAATGTGGTGGGGCCTTTGTACTGGTTATTTATATTTTCGCCAATACTGTTTTCTCTCTTTTTGTTAGGATACTGCTTCAAATTAGGATATATGGGATTTTGGGTTTTTGTTTAGTGTGCTCGCTAAGATCTTTTCTTTCGATCTTATGCCTACGTATTCCCGTTTACCGAAACAGGGAAATCAGAGCGTTCGTAGTTCCTCCTATTCTATGGGAGGAAATGGTTGTTTTGGTGTCTTGTTCAAAGCCCAAGACATGAAGCGAAAGGTGATTTGTATCTTGTTCAAAGCCCAAGATGTGAAGCTAAAGGTTTATTTGTATCTTGTTCGAAGCCCAAGATGTGAAGCTAAAAGTGTTGACCTTAGAGAGAATTTGTCATCTCTAAAGAGGGGTTTGTCTGTTACGACTGTTTATAAAGGAGAATTACTTTAACTGGGATTTGTGAATCCGGCAATGCCATAATTTCCTTTATAGGGAATTTTAACCTGAAGGAGAAGACTTTAACTCAATTTAGAGCAATGTCATCTTTCCTTAGGAATTTCTCATACTAAAAGAGGGACATTGGCATGGATGTAGATGATTCAGAGGCTTGCCGCTTACAGCGATTAGATGAAGGGAAAGGAGTTGTTGATGTTTGTGTACTGTGAACAAGGCACAACTTTGAGGCTAAAAGGTTGATTGGATCAACCAGTGGTTTTCTTATACAAAGCCTAAGAGGAGGCTAATATGTGTCTCGTATAAAGCCCGAGAGAGAGGCTAAGAGGTTTTGACTCAACGAGGGAATCTTTTGGTATCTCGTATAAAGCCCGAGATGGAGGCTGTTTGACTCAACAAGAGAGTTTTTTTGTATCTCGTACAAAGCCCGAGATGGAGGCTAAAATTTGTTTGGCTCAATAAGAACCTTTTTGTATCTCGTATAAAACCTGAGATGGAGGTGAAATGGGTGATTGACTCAACGAGGGAGTCTCTTATGTGTCTCGTACAAAGGCCAAGAGAGAGGCTAAACGACGTTTGACTCCGCTGGGGAGAATCATTGTACAAAGCCCAAGAGGAGGCTATTGTAACTAGAGAAGGATCATTATACAAAGCCTAAGAGGAGGCTATGGTTACTGTTTCAGTTGAGTGACAGGTCCAGTATATTGATTTTGAAAGAGAAAATCAGTTCTTATATGAGCCATGTTGTACTCGAGGATTTGATTCGAGGATCCGGGTTATTCCTGTTCTTTAAGGAAATGGGAAATCCGAAGGGGTATTGAGACTGTCCGAGTCTACGGGTTTTCTTCCTATTTAACGAAGGGGTCACTTGAGAATGTCTTTGAGACTTAAGGAGATTAGACTGTCCAAGTCTAGAGTGTCATCTTTTGTACCATGCTTTGAGAAATAGTAGTAGACTCTATGAAAGGACTGCTCTATGCAGATGACTAAGTTCTGTTCCTATACCTCTAGGAGGTCGTCGAGACAATTTGTACGAAGCCCAAGAGGAGGCTGGAAACTTTTAAGAAGTCGATCGGTCCTTGTATGAAGCCCAAGAGGAGGCTATCATTCCCGGAGGAAGAGATCATTATACGAAGCCTAAGAGGAGGCTGTGAATACTTCTAAGAAGCCGGCGGGTCCTTGTATCAAGCCCAAGAGGAGGTGGGGTTGCTTTTAGGAAGCCTGTGGGTCCTTGTACGATGCCCAAGAGGAGGCCGATGCTTTTAAGAAGCCTGTGGGTCCCCAAACCCCGAGAAATTCAAGGCAAGCTATTCACAAGGAATAGATCAAGTCAAGAAAGTTCGAGAATTTGGAAGAAACTCAAAGATGCCATTCACGGAGAATACATTCATCTCTGGGAGTAGAGTTTCTTGACAATTCCTAATGAGGACAGCCGAAGAGAAGACTGTATCTGGTGATCCTATTGGGGATCTAGGTGTCTATTTCTACGAATAAACGAAACGGCGTCACCTAGTTCTAGACGTAGTGGCTGGGAAAACTCTAAATATCTATACTATTATTACACAGTTGATATGAGTTTATGAAAGAAGACTTACAGTGAAACAGCCCCACAATACAGTTATATGTATATGAAAGCGGTAAATGAAAGCGGATAAACACTTACTTGGTTGTAGAGCTTCCATGCTGTTTGGTTAGTTGTTCAACAAAGAAAGATTGAAAACAACAGTATATTTCAAAATCAAAGGAGAAAGTGCTTTGAAAAAGAAAGATTTGGGGCTTACAGCTCAAGGAGAGGCCCAGGGTTTTATCAGTGATTTACTGTTGAATTCGTACAGAGGGACTTATACAAGTGACTGTGGCCCAAAAAGGTTTTCTGTACAAAGGGATGGGTCTTACACTCTCTCAAGAGGCCCAAAAAGTTTTAAAGAAAAAGAGTGGGGCTTATAACATGAGGGTAGACCCAGATGATTTTTCGTTTTAAAATGGCGATCGCGCCGAGGTTTTCTTTTAACGCAGAGGGACTTATACAATAAGTGAGGCCCAAAATGTTTTGGTTAAAAGGGGGTTGGGTCTTACACTCTATTAGAGGCCCAAAAATTTTGAATGGGTCTTATAGCTCAAGGAGAGGCCCAAAGGTTATTTTTCAAAAGGCGACGATCGCGCCGTTTGTTTTTGACGGTATCGGGACTTATACAACACACTGAGGCCCAAAAATGGTTTGGTCAAAAAAAGGATTGGGTCTTACACTCTATTAGAGGCCCATGAGTAAAATCAATGAAAAATACCAAATAGGTTTGAATAAACCACTTGTGATTTTTGTTTAAGGTTTGAAAAATGAGGTATAAATCACAAGAGATATTAAAACTCATTTGGTCTTGATTTTTCAAGATGAATATTCATTTTAAAATGTTTAAAAACAAATAAAAATGAATTTATTCACAAAAATACTAATTATATTAAATAAATAATATAAATTCAATTTTTGTGTGGAATAAAATATTTCAACATTTTTTTGATTTTTTGCAAAAAGAACCAATAAAAAATAATTAAAATTGAAAGAGTTATTAATTTTCCAATTAATTAATAAACCATGAAAATATTGGAAAAAATGGTAAAATGTGAAAAAACACAAAATGACATGGGAGGGGTTTGAACCCAAGACCTCAATGTTACAAGGCGCGCGCCTTACCACTGGGGTGGTGATACATCCATTGTTTGAAACAAAATAACAAATATACAAGGCATGACTTGGTTTTAGGCCTGGCCCAAGGCAAGTTTTGGCAAGTTTTGGCTCAGAAACGTAAAGGTCATAACTTTCTCAATTCTTAATGGTTTGAGACAAAATTTATATGCATCTGGACCAGAATTTCATAAGGAATCCAATGGTGGTGGTAGTTTTTTCAGATCACACTCCCTCCTCAAAACCCGATAGTGGTTTTGAAAATGACCTATAAATGCATTTTCTATGCTACAACTTGGTACAAGCATGGATTACATGGTGAATTAGCTCAAACACAACATATACAACATGTATGAGATGTTTATGATAAATGGACTTCAAAGCATTGCATGTTTGAAAGATTCCAAGTTGTGAGGCTTACCTCTTTTTTGAGATTTTGGAGCTTTTGTGCAATCTGTCAAACCTCTTGTTCCAGAAATGATTTGATGCTTTAGACACACTCAAATGATCCCTTAGAAGCTTTTAGGATGATTGGAATTGACTGGTACCTGCAAAAACACAAACAGTCCCTTTCTTGCAAAAGGGGTTAAAAGTGACCAAAATAGCATCTCCTTCAAATGGTGTTCCAGATGAGGGGAACCATTTAGGACAGTTCAAGGATGATATTTGGAGTGTGTTTGAGGTTTTATCTGGTTTGGAAAGTGACTGAATCAAGACATGGCTTGAAAAATGCAAACAAAGCCTATTTTGAGGTTTTGAGAGGTGACTTTGTGATTTTGTGATTACAGGTCACTTGTGATAGTTTGCACATCTTACATATGATATATATGAGGTGTGTGTGTGATTGATTGTGATGAAAAAGCTCTCAAGCTCAAAAACTCAAAGTTGCCTTGCTAAAGAAGGCATTTTTGCCAAGAGAAAGAGGTTTTAAGGAAAGCATCTGTTTGATGGCTTTGGTGTACTCAAACTGATCACAATTGAGCTCTATTTATAGTAGAGCAAGATTGTTTTGGGATCCACAGTGAATGGCAACTGCAGCAGGTGTTTGTTCAATGTTGGTCAATGGAAATCCAAGTCTCCTCTAGCCATTGACTAGAGGTTAGGGCACAGGGCTGTGGTTCCCTTGGTCTTGGATAAGTCTTAACTGAATTCAGTTGCAAATGGCTCAGTCCATGCCACCTTGATGCTTCCATTGAATGCTCCAATCCAAAATTGGAGTCTTGTCCCTATTTTGGCCATTCTAGGTTCAACATGTTATTTCTTGATCCAAAGACTTTGGAGGCTTGGCTCAGTGGTTGTCCCCTTTAGATTCAATCCTCAGAGGTGTCCAAGTGGATAGGAGCATTTGGATTTGGCTGATTTTGGCAAATCGAGCAAAAATGCAAATTCTGCCTTGCCTTGGCAGATTTCAACAAGGCAACTTTCCAATGTCATATCTCATGACTCAAATTGAATTTGGTAATGTTCTTGGTCATTTTGGAAAGCCCTTACATGATACAACAACTGTTTGAACATATTTGGTTTTGATCTCTTTTGAATCCAAGTGAAAAATCCCCCTACATTTGGCAAAAAGTAGGGTAAAATCTGACTTAGTGAAATTTTCACTATGTGTTGGAACAAAGTGACTTTTCTTGATTTTGATCACTCCATAACTCAAAATACACGAGGAGTTGGAATTAGGTCTAGTTGAAGTTTTTGTAGAGGGCAATGAGATCTACAAATCAAGCCTTGGATGGGAGAAAATGGCTTTGTGGTTTAGGAGTTATGACCCTCCAAAGTTAGTACCCTAGCCACTTTATTTTTAACTTAGAAAATTTTCTAAGTTTTTTTATGGTTGCCCCTTTTACAAGTTACCCAACTTTTCTTAATTTTTCTTGATGAATGATGAGTCAAATCATACATTAACATCATTTTAGGGTTAAAAATCCATTTTGGTGAAAAATCTCAAAAAGTCAAAGTTGACTTTTGTGCACAGTTGACTTTTTATTAGATGAATTCCAAACTGTGCAATTCTTCAGGAAATCATGTCCTTGAACTAAATAAAACTTGATGGACATGTTCCATGGGTGTCATGGGGTATATTGATGCATGTCATAGGGCTTGGGAGCATGTCCTGGTCAAAAGTCAAAGTTACAGTTGACTTTTCCCTTAAAACCCTAACTGTGGTGCAGATGAAATTGAGACTTGTTGCTCAAGCTTCTTGGATTAATCCATTGTTGCAAATGGATCAATATAGTTCATTAGAGACCCTCAAACCCTCTCTTGAGGTCTTGGCTCATGATTTGCCCTAAAAGTCAACTTAGGGGTGAATTAGGTCAAGAAACCCTAATTCCTGATTTTTTATGTATGCATCCCCTGAGGCAAAATTGACTTGATAATTGGGTCCATGAGGTTCCATGGAGTATATTAGGTTAGGTTTTGGATCATTGGCTTATGCCCAGATGAAAAATTTCCATCTGGAGGCCCTGGTCGACCAAAACCCTAATTTGGTGACACTGTCGATCTTGAGACTTAATCCACCTAAAAGGGAGTAGCCTTGTGCTTACTCCTTGAAGTGGGAGTCCTTTTGATCCATTGTGGATATTTTAGAGGTTAGACAAGTTGAAGATCATGTCATTCCTTGATTGATCCTTTGTCTAAGAATTCTGAGAGGGCTTGAAACCCTAATTCTTGATTGTAGTGGATGCTTACCCATCTTTGGGGAGACTGATGAAGTATGATGGCCCATCCATATTGTGATGATGATTTGCACAATGATGGGAAATCCTAGTGGTCAAAATTTGGGGTATGACAGTAGCAAGGGGAGTATAAGGAGTTATAAGAGGGAGAGGTCACGAGTTCGAATCCAATATTTCTCACTTTTAATGTTGTATTTGTTTTTTCTTTACTACTAACATTTTTTTTCTATTTTATTTTTATTAAAAAAATTCACAAAAATATCATTTTTTAATATTTAATTTTTAATTTTCGTATTTGTATTTAATGCAATTTTAAAAATATGATTTTTTCATTAAAATCAATATTTTATGGAAAAAATCTCAAAAATCATAAAAATAAAAATAAAAATCAATCAAATCTTTTTTCCTCATTATCATAATTAGGATATTTCTTTTATTTAAAATATTAATTTTTTTTATTTAAACTCACCAAGCCATGAATCCATCCAGATTCATTTGCTTGGGCTCCAAGAAATAGAGGAAAATCAGGTCAGATTAAAACCTTCCTAAACTGAAAAATTTTATTCAATGTCTGACCTAATTTTTTATCTATAAATAGACTCTGTTTTCCACATTTTAACACACCGACAATTCACAGAAATCACAGTATAAAACGTTGTTGTTCTTCACATCGAAGAACAACAACACTAAAAGGGAAGAGGGGTAGGGGTATAAAGGAAATTACGTGGAATGTACAGGAAATTACCAAGGAGAAAAGGGATACGCGAGGAACGATTAGAAGGAACGTAAAGGAAAGAAGGAAGGAAAGCAGCAGCTTAAGCGGTCACGACATTTCAGGTTGGTAAACCCGAATCTAGAATGCATGATCTGATGTTTGCATGTATAATTTGTTTGTCTGATTTAACCTTGTTTTAAGGGATTGTTCTGTGTGTTGTCTTAAGCTTTATACATAAACAATTAAATCAAATCTTATATACATAAATTTGATTTCATTTTTTGTATACAATTCATCGTCTATATGTTTTTAGGGGGTCATTATGTAGATATTTCTTAATTAAGTTTTCTAAAAATACCAAAAAGTTTTTAATTAAGTTTACTAATTGATTAGTAAACCATAATTTATTTTAGCTATTTCGAATTGAAAAAATAATATTTTAAATGGAATTTTGTAATAACTTGCTTTGGGGTATGAACGTGTTTAAAACTAGTGAATTGAGTTATGCGCAACTTTTGGGATTTTTACAAATAGGGGTATATAGTTTTGATGTGGGTTTTAAAACATTCTAAACATGGATTTTAAATTGGGTTTGTTCAGAAACTTTATTGTGGTAATTACTTATTTAATTGGGTTAGTAATATATATATATATATACTAAAGATTTTTTTCTTGTTAAGAAGTATTTAAGAAATTTTAATTTATAATTTTCTTATAAGGGATAGGGGATTAAATATAGGGTTTATAGTAAAAAGGGATAATCAAGGGATAGAATTAGGAATGAAATCAAGGAATACATGGGATAAAATATGGAATAAATTTTGAGATAAAGTTTGGGATAATTAAGAATAAATTCTTGAGATAAAAAAAAATCTAAGGCTATTTTTTATTTTTGATATATTTATAAACAAATTAAAAAAGAGAATATTTTTGCAAATAAAAAAGGGTATTAGGGTTAAAAATGGGATAAAACTCTTTGTCCGAGAGTCTAAATAAAGGATAAGGGATTTTGGGATAGAACTCTCCATCCGAGAGTATAAACAATGGATAAGGGATTTTGGGATAAAACACTTCCTCCAAGAGTATAAATAAACGGATCGGAATTTAAGGGATATAACTCCTTATCTAGGAGTATAAATAATAGTTCAAGGGATAGAACTTCTTGTCTAGGAGTATAAATAATAGATCAAGGGATAGAACTCCATATCTAGGAGTATAAATAATAGATTAAGGGATAGAACTCCTTGTCTAAGAGTATAAATAATAGATTAAGGGATATAACTCCTCGTCTAGGAGTATAAATAATAGATTAAGGGATAGAACTCCTCGTCTAGGAGTATAAATAATAGATTAAGGGATAGAACTCCTCGTCTAGGAGTATAAATAATAGATTAAGGGATAAAACTCCTTATCTAGGAGTATAAATAATAGATTAAGGGATAGAACTCCTATCTAGGAGTATAAATAATAGATTTGGGGATAGAACTCTTTATCCAAGAGTATAAATAGTGGATTAGGTTTGGGATTAGGGTTAGGAATAGGATTAGGGGGTAGGAATAGGGGAGGTGAACTACGGTTACTCTGATCCTTCAAAATTGAAGGTATGTAGGCATAGGGTTGTAAACCCTAGCGAGTATAATAATAAAAAACTTAGGACTTTTGTTAAAATAAAAAGTTAGACGACAAACAAACCTACCCTAAAATCTAAGGAGGATCCCATTGAGTACAATGGAAGTGAGGGATGCCTAACACCTTCCCCTCACTTAACCGACTCCCGAACCTTAGGAATCTCTGCCCGTGGGATTAGGATTTTAGGTTTATCATTTATTTTCCTTAAAAAAATATGATGGCGACTCGATATTTTTGCTTGCCGCGACAGCTGGCGACTCTGTTGGGGAAAGGGTAACCTAAAGAGGGTTCATCCTAACCTTAGGTTGTAGGGTTTTTGTTTGTTTGTCTTGGGTGTTCTTTGTTTTTTCTTTTATGTTTTATATTTTGTTTTTATTTATTATATTTGTTATTTATATTTATTATATTGTCATTATTGCATTGGTTTGGTATATGGTGATATGTGAAGCTAAAACCCAAGCTTGGAGGATACCCTAAGTTAGGACGTGGAACGGAAATGTTAATGGAAGGGGTGTAACATCCCGACTATGCATTGATGCCACACTCAGATAGACCCTCCAAAATTATCTTCCTGGTAAGGCTAGCCCTTAACATAGCTGATAAATTTGGATGTGGTCCAAGATTCTGAGGACCTTTAGAAAACCCAATTAGCCCATGGTGATCCTAAGTATTCAACCCTCAAGGGTCGTTACTAGGATCTTCCTAGATGTGACTTATCCCGAAGGTTTACCATAGGAAGGCTTGATCCTTCTCATGGTAAAACAAGGGTATAGTCCATAAATTCTAGGGCCGTTATGCTGCCCAAAACTATATATCCTACATGTGAGGGGATTGGGTAGATAAGACTTAGATCTAACTTATTATAGGGAGCCTACCTAGTTAGGGTCATGCTTGCATTTTCACCTTACCCTAACCAAATAAAAACATTTAATCAAAAAACAAAAATGTCTATGTCATCATGCATTTAAAAACATTTTTTTTGCATATACGCATTTTTGTGGGGAATTTCAAGATGTGTTGTAGGAACATTGGAAAGATGGATTCAAATAAAAGGGCTACCCTACGCATCAGAATGCTAAGTGCTGATTTACAAAATCTCAAAGACCTTTAAGACTTAATGCCAAAATCTGCTCAAAGGATGTTTATACACAAGTATGGAAGGATCCTCGATCTCTTAGGGATCCCTATGAAGGTAGGGGCTGTAATTACTTTTGCACAATTTTATGATCCTCATCTGTGTGACTTCCTCTTCAAGGATCTTCAACTAGCTCCTACGCTGGAACAATTTGGACTATACTTGGATTTACAAGGAGAGGGAAAAACCTTACAAGGGGCATGGGGGCAAAAAAAACTAAAAAAAAAAACAAACAAAAAAAAAGAAAAAAAAAAGGTCAAGCCTAAGGACTTAGCTGTACCTGTTGAAGATCTATTATCTCACCACAAGGAGGATAGGGAAATGCAAGGGTACTTGGAGGAGTTTAAAGCTCATTTGAAGAAGGCATTAGGGGCATCTATTTAGTTTACGCCTTCTTAAGTTCAGGAGTTTCCATTTTGGGATTATTGTTTTGGGTTATTCCTAAGGAATTATTTTTATTTTCCTAATTTTATATGCATCTCTAACTACAATGGATTTTGGAATTCCCCCAAAATAAATTTTTTAAATTATTTAGCATACATCATGCATATTCATACGTCCACGCATCAACATACATTCAAATAAGGAGAAAGGAATAAAGAACAGAAAATCATTTCCTTTTACAAACTTTGTCTCAGAGTCATTGAGCGTAACAATCTGACTTCTTGACCTCGTACTCGAGCATATCGAAGGAAAGCTATGGATCAGTTGGAGAAGGATCTGGTCACTCAAAGAGGAGAAATGGATACTGTTAAGGAGAACGTGGAAGGTATGAAAAGCCAGATTGATCAACTGACACTTGCCATCCAGAATTTGATAGCCAGAGAAACCGAGTCAAGTCGTCAAAGGAAGGTTCCTACTCCTACTAGGGTTTGTTCATGATCTGGAACGTGAAGAGACCGAAACTACTAAGCACAAAACTGTTGACTAACCTCTCGAGGGAACCGTCTCTCCACTTATTTCCTATGGGGCACCTCGTACTACTCACATACCTATTCCATGTGAGAATTACGCAGATTAGAACCCCCAATACGAGGGTGAAAATCCAAGGCAAGTGGCCCTCAAAAGTAAAGGAACCACTATTATGGGAAGGAGAGGGATTGACGATAAGTACAAAGCGCTTGAGGAAAGGTTGAAGGCTGTGGAGGGATTCAATATTTTTGGAGTGGGTGCTTTGGAAATATGTCTGGTGCCCGATGTGGTCATACCTCCCAAGTTTAAGGCTCCGGACTTCGAGAAATACAGGGGTGTCAGTTGTCCTAAGAATCACCTTAGGATGTTTGCTCGAAAAATGGGTGCCCATGCTACTAATAAGAAGCTGATGATGCACACTTTGCAAGACAACCTTAGTGGGGCATCCTTGGACTGATACATACAATTGGAGAGGATTCACATTAAGACTTGGGAATACCTTGCAAGTGCCTTTCTGAAGCAATACCAATACAACGTGGACATGGCTCCTAACCGCACGCATTTGCAGAACATGTCTCAAAAAGGGAATGAGTCTTTCAAGGAATATACCCAAAGATGGAGGGAACTAGCTTCTCGTGTGCAACCTCCATTATTGGAAAGTGAACTTGTGGATATGTTTATGGATACCCTACAAGGAATGTACTACAAAAAGAAGATTGGGGCAGTCTCAACAGGATTTGCTGACTTGGTTATCATTGGAGAAAGGATTGAGAACGGTTTAAAGACATGAAGGATTGAGCAGTCATCCTCCGATCAACATACCAATAAAAGGTATTCCGAAAATCACTTAGAGAAAAGCGATGTCAGTATTATAGACCCTGAAGGTCCAAATCTGGGAGATAATGCATTACTGGGGCATGTTGGGGCAACAGTCAACGCCATGGAAGGGATGGAAGATGAATTCCTTACTAAGAAGGGAGACATAACAAACTGGGGCAAATAATGGGAGTCACCTGAAGAGAAGGGTTTGTTCGGGCTGGGTTACAAACCGGCTAATGAAGGATTAGAAGACAATTTTCATAGTTTTCCAGGATAAGAATCAAGTGGTTGCAATGGAAGAGGAAAAAAGGAATGCCTAATTTCGATAATTGGGAAACTGTCGAGATTCCTGAGATGATTTCTGTTTCGAAGTAATTTACTTTTTTCTTAAAAATAATAATAAGTCCCTTGCTATGCCCAAGGCAAGTGGACAAAGATTTGTAGGGCCACCTTTTATTTCATTGGATTATTTCTATCAATAAAATTGCATTTTGTTTTCAATCAAGATTTATTTTTCTTTCATTTTCTGTTTGTTCAAAATGGAAATATACCTTCTTTCAATATTTTCATTCCCATCAACTCAAAAAGGATACTAATAAAAAATCTTCCTCGTGCAAATTTATAAATGAACCTATTGAAAATAACACCGCTATAATCTCGAATGACTTCGAATTACCGATTAACCAAGCGGAAGAGGGTGATGAGGACGAGTGTGAGCTTCCCGAAGAGTTAGCCAGATTGTTGAGGCAAGAGGACAAGGAAACACAACCTCATCAGGAACCAGTGGATGTGATCAATCTGGGAACTGAGGAAGAAAAAGGTCAAAGTCGGTGCTCCTCCGAAAAAGGATATAAAGGAAAGGTTGATCGAGCTATTGCAAGGGTACCCAGATGTGTTCGCCTGGTCATACCAAGATATGCCTGGACATGATACGAACATCGTTGAGCACAAATTACTACTCAAACTAGAATGCACGCCAATTAAGCAAAAGCTGAGGAAGGCTAGATCAGATATGATCCTCCAGATCAGCGAAGAAGTCAAGAAACAATTTGAATTTTTGTCATAAGGTAACACCTGTTGGGTTAAAGAATGTAGGAGTAACTTATCAAAGGACTATGGTAATATGGTGCATAAGGAGATAGAGGTTCATGTGGATGATATGATTACCAAGTCACAAAAAGAAGAAGATCACATAACTAACTTACAAAAGTTGGTAGATTAGTTAAGGAAATGCAAGTTACGACTAAATCCTACAAGGTGTACTTATGGAATCAGATCCGGAAAATATTAGGGTCCATGGTCAGTCAAAGGGGAATAAAGGACAAAATGAAATCCATTCAAGGGATGCCAACTCCAAAGGCTATTAAAGGAAGTACACTAGCAAATTATCTCGTTCATAAACCAGTTGACGACTATCAAACTCATGCAGATGGACTTCCCAGACAAAGATGTCATGGTTATAAAGGATTGTGAAACTTCGGACTATTATGAAGGACCTGGACCTGGATCTCGATGGAAACTTATATTTGCATAAGGATATGGGCTTCACAGAAGGGCTATCAATTGGAGTGAAAATTCATCATTTAGAATCATAAAGGAAGCTAAACTGGATAAGGCAGAATGGGTGCAAACTAGACTCGATCAACTAAACCTCGTGTAAGGGAAACGTGTGGTTGCGGGCAATTATATCAACAGGGAATTAAGAGAGGGTTCGACAAGAAAATTCGCCTTCGCCTACTCGAAGAGGGAGACTTGGTGTTAAGGAAAATATTACCCATCCATAAAGACCACCACGGAAAATGGACCCCACACTTTGAAGGGCCATATGTCATGAAGAGTGCCTCCTCTGGCGGAGCACTAATATTAACAACCATGGATGGAGCGGATTTACCACAACTGGTGAACCCCGATTCGGTAAAAAATGCTATGCCTAGAAAAAGAGGATAAAAGCCCGCTAAGTCAAAAACCCTAAAGGGCGACTTAGGCAAAAATTAGGGCGTCCTGGTGGATCGAAAACTCGAAAGAGCAATCCAGGCAAAAATTAGGGACTTGAATAAAAACTGATACCCGACAAGTCGAAAACCCTAAAGGGAGGCTTAGTCGAAAAAAAAATGGTATATCATCCCGGTGGACTAATACCCTAAAGAGCGGTCCAGGCAAAAGTTAGGGATATCCAAACGGCATATGACTGAAAACACTCAAGTCACCCCGTAACAGGAATTCAGAAGGGAGCGATCATTCTAGCCGTCATCTTCAGAAGCGAAGTGTCGTGATCTTGGAGACTTAGGGATATTAGCTGGTGTTACATTTAATAGGGACATAAATAAATTCGTTTTCTTATTGCCATTTTACATCTTTTTTGGATTTATGGTAATATCTCCTTATGGGAATTACCCTCCTTACTTATTATTGCCCATTTTCGGGCCAATTCTCAATAGAATTTGTTTTTCAAATATATTTCTTTGCCTCCTAAATTATTCCGCTTGATTACAAGGTGTCGATTAATTGTGAAATAATGCATTGAAATATCAGGTATAAATAAAAGCTTTGAAAAGGGAAAATGGATTTTACTTCGGTATTTGGAATCATCAAAGGGATCATATTCTTCCAAAAGCAGGATATAGGGGCTATACACTGACAGGAATATACGTTACAATCTAACCAACATGGGAGATTCTTTGACGGCATGTTACATATCAAATAGGAATCAAGGGTGTCATGGCTTACTACAACTATCAAAGTCTCAAGGGTCAGGGAGTCAGGACGTTATGGAAATTATTATTTCAGACAAAGACATACATTGCACTACATAAAAAGAGGCGTTAGCCCAAATAATGCATCATACATAAAAGCACGCATACATGCACTCATATACGCAAATATGCACACATGCATAGGGTTCATAATCACCATTAAGGATTTAATTCTCGACTTTCTCACGAGAACAACACTTTAGTAAAGGGTTTTTCAGGATTATCATCTATTAATGAGTAGGTCTTCACCTTTCACTTAAGCAACTTATCTCACCCACGGCGGGTGTGCCATCAAACATATCAGGGTTATTATTAGGAGTCGTACTAAAGGATTGTCTCAAGAGGGTTTATTAAAAAGGGGCTTTACCAGATTCCATCTAACAGACATAGGATTCATAAAAAGGGTTTTATCAGGGATTTATAAAAAGGTTTCACTGGAATCTTCTACCCAAGGGTTCCTCGGGGGATTTGTCGAGAGGAATTTCATTAAGGATTCTATTGAGGGACTGATGAATGGTGTTGGAATTCTTATAAGTCATATTGATCTCACAAATTCGGTGATCTTGGATCCATCCGAGATCCATTTGTTCCTGTAGAGCGGATTACACCATAGAACATCCTTGATTGTCTTTAGAGCAGATATCACACTGGTGATAGTTATGAGATGGTACGTGGCCATATCCTCTCTGTCTGCAATGCATCTTGACCAGGTTGGTTTCCAATAAGAGTACATCGTAAATTTGATAGCTGTGTTTAGAATCTTCCTCTATCAAATTTACCGCATCTTTCTCGTGTTGAGGCAACGGGTTCGTCTGAACATTTGGATTTGTATCCTTGAAGGATAGGACCCCGTTTTTGACAAGCTTCTGCACATCAGATTTGAAGCTGAGACAGTTTTCTATGTTATGCCCTGGTCCTCCTTGATGGTAAGGTCAAGTCTGATCCGCTCTAAACTAAAAAGGCGGACTCTCCGGTATCACAAGAGGAGCCATGGTTTGGACGTGCCCCTTGACCAGTAGTAGTGGAAACAGTTCTGCGTACAACATTGGTACAGGGTCAAACCCTGGTGGTCGCGTTGTACGGTTGTTGTTGTACGGTGAACGAGCCTAGTGAAGAGGCAGTTGTGTCCTTTATTGATATTGTTGTCGATTTGGTTGGCTTTGAGCAACCTGATGGTGATACATCAGAACAGGCGCAGGGTTGATAGCAGGAGTTACAGCTGCTACTGGTTGGTACCGTCGCCTTTGCTTTCCGAGAGAGATATTACCAATATCTTACCCTTTTTTCTTAGGGAAAGCACTACTGTATCTTTTGGTACTGCTTGATGATCCTGCATCTTTGACCAGACGTCCTTCTCAGGCTGCTTCTTCAAGGCGTACTCCCATATTCACCATCTCGGTAAAGTCGTTGGGTGCACTGGCGACTACTCGATCTTAGTAGAATGAGCTCAAGGTTTTCAAGAATATCTTTGTCATTTCTTTTTCCTCAAGAGGTGGACAAATCTGGGTGGCAATTTCACGCCATCTCTGAGCATATTCCTTAAAGGTTTCCTTGTCCTTCTGCGACATGGCTCTGAGTTGATCTCTGTCTGGTGTCATGTCCAGGTTATAGTTATACTGTTAAATGAATGCAGCACCAAGATCTCTGAAAGTGACGATCTTGGTGCGGTTTAAACCCATGTACCATTTGAGTGCAGCACCGGTTAAACTATCTTGGAAGTAGTGGATCAGTAGCTGCTGATTCTCTGTCTGAGTTGACATCTTTAGAGCGTACATCACCAAATGACTTTGAGGGCAAGAATTTTGCAAAATTTTCACATTGAGGACCAAACAAAGGTTTGCGGCGTCCTTTCCGAATAGATCCTGACCGCGAATGGCAGGGAGTTCCTTCTGCATCTCCAAGAATTACTCCTGGAATTCATTCATTCTGTCGTACATACTTTCGTTTCCACCAGAAGGTATATGTGGAATCTGTCCTTCCTGGATAGTGTGTACTACGGGTGGTGGTATAGTCATTACGGCAGTGACTCTCAGTGTTTTCCTATCCCGAAGTTTGTAACCTTCAGGAGTTACTGTCATGCCCCTTGCATCTTCGCTTTCTCGAAGTTTGTAACCTTCAGGCCCAGCGGTTCCTGCTGCAGTTTCTAGATTTTCCGTGATCGGCGGAATATATCCTTCCGGGATATAGTTGAGTGGCATGCCCCAGGGACGATCTTTAGGCATGTCATACCGAGGATCATACTTCTCCGCTATAGGCGTAGATGTGACCTCTGAGATCACAGTCCTTTGTTGTTGTATCTGAGCTGCTGCCGGAGATTGCATGTCATTGTGAAGTTTCCTCATATCTTCTTTCAGAGTGTCAATTTCTTCTCTCAACTCTCTGTTCTCTTCCTCGAGATCATCCATTTTCTTTTGTCGATTGGCCCAAGTATTGTACGAATGAGACAGTTTGACTCTAGAATCGAAACACAGACGTGAGATTCGTAGGTAAGAAGAATGTATTATGTGAGAATGATGAATATTATGCAATAATTATATTAATTTTGTTATTTTAATCAAAAGAAACTTCAACAATTGGATTGCAAATATCATACAGTGGGGAAACCCCGTTTTATTGAATTCAAAGATTGCGGAAATGGAAATACAATAATTTACAAAGTGCTGTAAAAGGAAATGTATAGACTTATGGATCCTGAGTCCTTTCTGAGGAGGGCTCAGGTGCTGGTTTTGGTATTTTCCTTTTCTTTGACCGGGGCTCTTGAGCCGTTGTCGGGTTGTCATTCCTTTGCCAGGTGAAAGGAGTGAGCAAATTCCTTCGGACTTCTTGATTTTCTACAGCATGTTGCTCTAAAATCTCGATCAGAGCATCTTTTTCTTTTAACAGTTGTTGTGTATTTTGGTACACTCCACATTGAGAATGTGGTACTTGTTTTTCCAATATTTCTTTTCCCGTTGAACTTTGTTGAGAGTGACCTGGAGTTTTTCTGCATCAGACATAAAATAGAGGACCGGTTCCTTTAACGGAAGAACTTCTTGACGAGGGTAAGGCATCCTCAGCTTGAGAGCTCTAGTTTATACCCAGTGGAGATAAGGTTCCACAGAGACACAGTCTGGTTTTCCTAGAAACTCTCTTCCTTTCCTGTGAACATATTTCCAAGCATGCACTATTTCTGTCTTTAGTGCCCTGTCATTTTTTCCTTCCTTGAAGAAAATACCTTCCAAACGAACATTACGTGGGATATGTCTCATCGGGTATCCGAATTGACGATGAACTAAAACTCGATGATAGTTGATTCCTCCTTTAGTTCCTATAAGGGGTATATTAGGGAAGTTTCCACAATGGTCAATGATTCTTATCCCGTCATAGATCCGATTGTACCAATCTATGTCAGAGTTGGTAAGAGACATGATTCTCTGTGACCAACGTAGAGTACTCTTATGATCCCAAAAAGCAGCAGACTTGGGTAAATGGGAAGTGAACCATTTGTAAAGTAGGGGTACACAACATGTGATCATTCCTCCGCTGTACAAATTTCTCAAGTGTACAGAATGATAAGCATCTGCGAGCAAGGTTGGTACAGGATTTCCAATCAGAAATATCTTAATGGCATTGATATCAATGAGGTTATCAATGTTGGGAAAAAGGAACAACCCGTAGGTGAGTAGAACAAATATATCCTCGAAAGCAGTAACGTTTCCTATACTGGCAAAGTACAGGGCTTTCTCTATCAAAAACTTGGATGGTAAACCTTGGATTCCACCCTTAATGGCCATGTGAGTCCTGACTTCTGACTCGTCTAAATGGATTACTCTTGCAATGGTTTGATCTTTTGGAATTTCTTCCAGTCCAGAAAAGGGAACTTGGTCAGTGATGGGTAAATCAGTCAGGTGAGAGTACTCCTCCAGCGTCGGTGCTAGTTGATAATCTGGGAATGTGAAACAGTGATAGACTGGATCGTAGAACTGAATCAGCGTAGACAGGATTCCTTCGATTACATGGACCCTTAACAGAGACAGCAGTCCTCCGTACTTAGCTCTGAAAGCATCAGGGTTGGTGATCATCCTTGCCAACCCTCTTAAATCCTCTAGTTTTGGAACCTTGAAGGTGTGCTTGTGCGTCTTTCTTCTACCGAAAAGAAGATTTGCAATCATTGTCTTAGTTTAATTTGAAAAAGAGAGAGACTAGAAAAGAAGATTTTTTCTTTCTTTAAAAGTTTTTTTTAATGAAATGAATGCATGAATGCAGCACACAAAAACATAGAAAAAACATGGGTTCAAAGGTTCAGCGTCAAGAGCATGGAGTCATGGCTCTACCCATTCCCAAAGGTTGCACTATGGTGAATTTTGTACCTGTCCTCAAAATCATTGACCCCCCTTGGGATAACAACAGCAGGCTGGTTCACCCGAGCGAGCTGTAGTATCTTAGGGTAATCTTAAATGAGGGTAGTATCGCGTGACAACTATTTCCGATAGCTTCTGCACTACAAAATAGTCACATGGTCTCAGCCTACTAAATCCTCAATTTCATGGATACCACAATCGAACAATATGCTTTCAACAACCGAAGTCGTTTAGACATTGAATCTACAAAGGGTATCTCCACTGATTTGATGGTCTATCAGGATCGCTTATTCGGGAATCACTCCCTGTAAGACCACCCGTCTATGCCATCACTTATCTTAGGTATCACTCAAACTTTCCACATGCGGCCTCACCCGCAGTCCCATTAGCAGAAAAATAAACACGAATATCAAGTAGAAAAAGCGATATATATATTTATTCCTAAAACTAACATCCTAGACCTCTTAAGAACTATAATCCTAGTCATATACAGACAATGACTCCCCAGCAGAGTCGTCATTTTACTGTAGCACGCGATTTTTGTCGGTGACGCGAACACCTTATCGCAGAATTTGGGTTTTCTCCTCAATGAAGAGGAGAGGGTTGCTACTTTCTGATTTCTTATTTATCCCGTGAAGCTGTAAGGGAAAGGGAAGCTATCTAAAACTAACCTTGCACGCGAATGTTTAATTGAACAAACGCTTAAAGAGATTAGGGGGTCCGAGATCAGGTTATACAATGGGGAGTTGTCAATTACCCATCCTATATGTGGTTATCCACAAGATGTTAGCTTTAGGTTCTGCTTTGTACTTGATGATGTTTATCCGTTAATGGGTTGGGAAAGTTTCTTGGGAAATATGAGAGGGAGAGTGAGTTTTTGTTGTTGTTCAGGTTTTCCCGATGTTTTTGGTACGGTACTGGACCTAAGTTTGATTGATGTGTGAAGGTACTAGACCTAGAGTTTTTGATTAGTATGCTCGCTAAGATTTCACAATCTTATGCCTACGTATTCTCGTTTAAACGAAACAGGGAAATCAGAGCAACCGTAGTTCCTCCTATTCTAAGGGAAGAAAATGATGTTTTGGTGTCTTGTTCAAAGCCCAAGATTGAAGCTAAAAGGAGTATTTGTGTCTTGTTCAAAGCCCAAGATTGAAGCTAAAAGGTTTGACTAAGAGGGGATTTGTCATTTCTGAAGGGAGACATCTCGTCTGTTTTTCACAACTGTTGGGTGACTGATTATAAAGGAGGATTACTTTAACTGGAATATATGAATCCAGCAACGCCATAATTTCCTTTATAGGGGATTTGTCCTGAAGGGGAAAACTTTAACTCAGTGTAAAGCAATGTCATTTTTCCTTAGGAATTTCTCATGCTAAGAGAGGGACTGTAGCGTGGATGTAAATAATCCAGAGGCTCCCCACTTACAGCAATTAGATGAAAGAAAGGATCTACCAGGATAAGAGATGGACAACAACTTGGGTATTTCAATCAACAAGCGTGCCTCTTATAGCAGTTATCAGGGATTAGGGCTTGTTTTGAATGTCTGTTTTGATAAGTGATAAACAGAGAAATGACTTCCTACAGAGAGATTTTGATTTCCTCTGAGGGGATGTTGATTTTTGTGTGCCTTGATCAAAGCCCAAGGTTGAAGCTAAGAGGTTGATTGATTCCACTAAGGGAGTCCTTATACAAAGCCTAAGAGGAGGCTAGAAAAAGACTGACTCAACAAGAGAGTACTTCTCTGTGTATTGTACAAAGCCCAAGATTGAGGCTAGAAGAGACTGACTCTTTTGGGGATATCTTTATACAAAGCTTAAGAGGAGGCTAAAAGTTTGACTTTTCTGAGGGAAAATGTTCTGTCTATCTTGTACAAAGCCCAAGATTGAGGCTAAAAGGTATTTTGACTCTGTCGGGGAGGGTTTATATATGTCTTGTACAAAGCCCAAGATTGAGGCTGAAAAGAAACTGACTCTATGGGAAAGGAATCTTCACCTGTCCTGTACAAAGCCCAAGATTTAGGCTAACATGAGACGGACTCGACTGAGGATATTTTAAGTTTCTTGTACAAAGCCCAAGATTGAGGCTGCAATGAGTTTGACTCTACTGGAGAGTATTATTTGTCTTTTACAAAGCCCAAGATTGAGGCGGAGATACGTTTGACTCTGCTTAGGAAATTATTTCTCAAAGCCTAAAAGTAGGCTGAGAGGAATTGACTCCGCTGGGGAAGATATTTGCCCCAAGCTTAAGAGAAGGTTATGAAGATTTATGTCTTGTACAAAGCCCAAGATTGAGGCTAATAGGGTTTGACTCAACAAGAGAGTGCTTTTATCTGTCTTGTACAAAGCCCAGGATTCTGGCTGAACAAGCTGGAGAAATTATTATACAAAGCCTAAGAGGAGGCTGACTTTTACTAGGGAAAATCATTATATCAAGCCTAAGAGGAGGCTGGAAGATTGTCTCAAAAGAGAATGGTTTTATCTGTCTTGTACAAAGCTCCAGATTGAGGCTAAAAGGGTTGACTCAGCAAGAGAGTCTGAAAAGTTGATTGACTCAACAAGAGAGTCTGAAAAGGTGATTGACTCAACAAGATAGTCTGAAAGGGTTAGCTCCACTGGGGAGAATCATTGTACAAAGCCCAAGAGGAGGCTATCTTCTGCTGGGGTTTATTGAGATCCTGAGGCAGGTCCAAATGAGGAATCAACTCTTGCTAAGGGTTACAGAAGAGTTGAGATATCAGATGCCTTGAGGTTCTGATAGTGTTATACTGATGATAAACTGACCCTGGCTGGGGATTTTTATGAGAGGGACTGGGTTTTAGAACCCATGGGTTTTAACTCTACTAGAGATTGATCCAGAATGACCGGGGTTTCTCCTATGTTTGTAGGGAACTTGAGAATGTCTTTGAGACTCAATATGGGATTAGATTGTCCAAGTCTACTGGCATGGAAGAGTTTATCTTTGTATGATGCCCAAGAGGAGGCAGGTGTTTTAAGGGATGAGAATCAACCCTAAATGGTTTGATGTTTTGACACTGGAAAGACTGCTCTAGCAAAGGATGACTAAGTTTTGTCTTATACCTTTAAGGTGTCTTCAAGGTCCTTGTATTAAGCCCAAGAGAAGGCATGAGAACTTCTAAGAAGCCGAAGGGTCCTTGTACAAAGCCCAAGAGGAGGCAGGGATGCTTTTAGGAAGCCTGTGGGTCCAAACTTAAGAAGATTTCAAGAAAAGTTTCACCGAGAATAATCTTTTCTTTAGTGAACAGTCATAGGGTTTGAAGAAATTCAAGAGAGGTTTCACCGGGAATTAATCCTCTATGGGGAAACTAAATTTCTTTGACAAGTTCTAATAGTGACAGTCTGAGAAAAGGTTCACCAAGAATACTTCCTTTCTCTTTGTTCCATATTGTTTAAGCCCAAGAGAAGGCAAGACTGTATCTGGAGATCCTATGGGGATCTAGTTTTGAATGTATCAAACAGTGACCAACTGGATTTACCTAGTTCTAGACCTAGTTGCCGGGGAAAACTCTAAATAACTATACTAGTATATATACAATTGATATATGACAAGTATTTAAAAGGGGATGAAAGAATGACTTACAGGGGAGCAGCTTCCCACAATACAGTTATATATATATATATATATATATATATATATATATATATATATGAAAGCGGGTAAATGAAAACTGTTAAAACTTACAGGTGAGCAAGCTTCCATGCTGTATTGTTAGTTGTTCAAAGAAATTAAAGAAAATTTTGGTAACAACATGTATGCTTGAATCTAAATCAAAAGAGAAGTTGTTTTTGAAAAGATTGTTGGGGCTTATACTCAAGGAGAGGCCCAGATGAAAAACAGTAATCATACCATTGATCTGAAGATCGTATTGGGACTCATACAACGACTGAGGCCCAAAATTATTTTGGTAAAAAAGGGATTGAGTCTTACACTCTATCAGAGGCCCAAGAGATGTTTTGAAAGAGAAAGATGGGACTTACAGCACGAGGGGAGGCCCAGATGATTTTTGTTTTAAAAGGCGACGACCGCGCCATGATTTTGAAAATACAGCGGGACTTATACAACATCTGAGGCCCAAAAAGGTTTTATTTATAAAGGATTGGGTCTTACACTCTATCAGAGGCCCAAAGTGTTTAAAATTTAAAATCAAGAGGAAACCCTAATTTTAAATTAAAATGTTATTTTTCAAAGGAAATTAAATGAGAAAAAATGATATAAAATACCAAATATATTCAAAAGTAAGTTGTACACCTTGAAAAATATTTTGAAAAATCATGTTTAATCACATGAGAGTTTGAAATTCAATTGGTTTTGAAAGATCAAAGTGGGAATTCCATTTTAAAATGTTTAAAAACAATTAAAATGAAATTAATTACAAAAATTCTAACTATATTAAATAAATAATATAAATTGGATTTTTTTGTAAAATAAAATAATTTAATATTTTTATGAATTTTAAGAAAAGAAACAATTCAAAAACATAAATATTCAGAGAGAAATTAATTTTTGAATCAATTAACAAAAATAACAAAAATTCAAAAAATTGAATTATGGCGCCAAGAACACTTGGTTCTTGCCCGCGCCCTCTGTTTTTTCAGATTTGTGTTTTCACACTTTTCTCCATAATTTCTCAATGGTTTTGCACGATTCAAGTATCAATCTTGTTCGCTTTTGAACAAGGATCACAACCATATAGTTTAATTGCATATATTTTGAGTATTGAGTGAGAATTCAGAAGAAAACCTCAAGAACCCTAATTTCAGCATGAACACAATGAAATTCCATACACGATTGATTCATGGCAATTGATTGAGGGTTATCACTCCATACATGATTATGAACATGTGACAAAATTATTGTGCAGTAAAATATGCATGCGTCATGGAGTTTAAAGAGTTCATGCTTACCTCTTGCAGCTGGTGATCGAGTTTGGTGATGGAGGTGTTGTAAGTTGGTTCTAATGATCTGACAGCTTCATTAGGTGCCAAGGAGTGTGTATGAATGCTTGGAGTGGTTTGAAATGAAATGGAACTTGAGATGGTATCCCAACTGCAACTTTGTCAAGAACTTGAGCAGTTGGCTGGTGATTTTGTAAAATTGATGTTCCAAATGTTATGTAAGAGTTTGGATCACTTCTATATGTTATATGTGAGGTGTGTGAACCATTGGTTTGGTTGGAATCACTCTCAAATACAAAACCCGATAGTGACTTGCAAGAGAAGGTGTTTTGGGAGTGAAAGTGGTGATTTTTAGAAGGGCATCTGTTTAGGATCTTTGGTGTGCTCAAACTGATCATAAACGAGGCCTATTTATAGTGTGTCAAGTTTGTTTTGCAAGCAACAGTGTGTGGGAACTGCAACAGGCCTTTGGCCAATTGTGATCAAATGGAATCTCAAGTCTCCTCTAGCCATTGACTTGAGATTAGAGCACAGGCATATGGTTCTCTTTTGTATGAGCTTATCTTGACTCATTTGGCTGATCATGGACTGATACATGCCAGCTCTATGCATCCATTGAATGCCTCAAAACAAAATTGGAGTCTTGAGGCATCTTTAGCTTTTGGGATGCCACCCCTATATGTAGTTCTAAAGACTTGGGAGGCTTATGGATCAATGGTTGTTCCTCCTTGGTCTCCCCCTGAGGTGTGCAGATGGATAACCATGTTTGTTTTTGCATAATTTGATCAATTTGAGCCCTAATGTACAAACCTGCCTTGCAAAACAGTTTGCAGCAAGGCATGTTGCAGCTGTCATAACCCCTAGCTCAGGTGGAGTTTGATGGAGTTCATGGTCATTTTGGAAAGCTGATATATCCTATTTTAACATGATGTCCAACTTTGGTTTTGAATCAACCTGAATTACAATGAAAAATGCCTCTACATTTTGAAAAAAATAAGGCAGATTCTGACTTAGTGAAAATTTCACTAAGTGTTTGGAAAAATGTCATTTTCATGTTTTTTGTGATTTTGCTCAAACAATAACTCAAAATCCATGATGAATTGGAATGAGGTCTAGTTGACATATTTGAATTATGTAACATGAACTTCAATCTGAGCTTTGAATGGGAGAAAAAGGCTTTATGGTTTGGGAGATATAGCTTTCCAAAGTTGGTACCCTAGCCACTTTGTTCCATAACTTAGAAAAATTCTAAGTTTTTATGGTTACCCTTTTTACAAGTTAACTCACTTTATTTGATTTTTCTTGATGAATGATGATTCAAATCACATATAACATTGTTTTAGGGTTAAGGGACCTTGGTTGACCAAAAATCCAAAAAGTCAAAATCTGATTTTTGTACAATTGACTTTTCCATCAGATGAAATTTTGACTTTGTGATCCTTTTGTGAAATCAATCTTTGGGCTCAATTAAATTTCATGGATGGCCTCCAAGGGTATTTAGGAATGTCTTGGACCCCTCCCCAAGGTTTGAGATCAAGGGTAGGCCAACAGTCAAGGGTAGGGTTGACTTTTTCCATCAGAAACAATAATTTGTGATCAGATGGTTTTGAGTTCTTGTGGCTTATGATTTGATCTCTTTGAATTAATCACATCTTGTAAATATGTCAATATGATGTATTTGAGGTCTTTTAAGTTCATTTTGAAGCTTCAAGCCAGGCTCCACTTCACAAGTTAACTCAAGGGTTGAATTAGGTCAAAACCCTAATTCCTGATTTTTGATAGATGGACCCTCAAGGTGATTTTGCCATTGTGGATGGGCTCTTGAGATTCCTTTGAGCTTAATGGATCAAATATTGAGGCATTGGCTCATACCCAGATGGAAATTTTCATCTGGAGGCCTTGGTCGACCAAAACCCTAATTTGGTGACACTGGCGATCCCGAGGCTTGATCCACTTGGAATGCTGTAATCATGTGCTTGATTCTTGATGTGGGAGTCCTCTTGATCCATTGTGGGTGTTTGAGAGGCTCGGAAAGTTGAAGATTATGTCATTTCTTGATTGATCCTTGTCTAAATGCTCTGAGAGGGCTCAAAACCCTAATCTTTAATTGAAGTGAATGCTTAACAACCCCTGAGGAGATTTGATGAGGCATGAAGGTACACCCATATTGTGATGATGATTTGCACAATGATGGGAAATCTTGGTGGTCAAAATTTGGGGTATGACACCCCCGTAATTCAATTTCTCTTTAGCATCGCCATCAACCTAACACACACACTCCCATAATTCATCGTGATTTCGTTACTAGGAGCACCCCTAGGGACTAGGATCGATTCTCACCTTTTTCAATCAAACCCTTGATTCGTCGTCGAGCCATTTTCAAAATCAAACTATTTAAGCCGGGTTCCTTTTGCCTCACAATCAACACAAGCGCATACAAACAAACCCTTAATCCAACCTCAAGTGGATTTTCATAATCAAACTTCAAAACGATTAACAACTATCGAAACTATTTTCAAGGTGAAAATTAGGGGGGTTGAGCATTTGACCTCTCTTCAGTTGTTTGGGTGCGAGTTCTCTTACTCGTGTGTGAGCAATTATGATCAAACAGTTGTTGTATCATATGAGGGCTTTCCAAAATGGCCAAGAACATCACCAAATTCCACTTGAGTCATGAGATATGATAATGGCAATATGCCTTGCTGAAAATTGCCAAGGCTAGGCAGAATTTTGCACTTTTGCTCGATTTGGAAAAATCAAATAATTCCAAGCCTTGTCATCACTTTGGACACGTCTTAGGATCAAATCTAAAGGGAACAAACACTGATCCTAGCCTCCAAAGTCTTTGGAACAAGAAGTAGCATGGCATACCTAGAAATCCCTAAAAGAGGGACAAGACTCCAATTTTGGATTGGAGCATTTAATGGATGCTTAGAGGTGGCATGGACTGAGACATTTGCAACTGAATTCAGTCAAGAATGATCCAACAACTAGGGAACCAAAGGCCTGTGCCCTAACCTCTAGTTAATGGCTAGAGGAGACTTGGCTTCCCATTGATCAACATTGACCAAACCTCTGTTGTGGTTTCCATTCACTATTGATCCCAAAACAAACTTGCTCTACTATAAATAGAGCTCATTTGTGCTCAGTTTGAGTACACCAAAGCCATCAAACAGATGCTTTCCTCAAAATCCCTCTCTTTAGGCCAAAATGCCTTCTTTAGCAAGGTAACTCTGAGTTTTTGAGTTAGAGAGCATTTCCATCACAGCTCATGATCCTAACACCTCCAATATATCATATCTAAGCTATCCAAACTCTCACAAGTGACCTATAATCCTTAAATCACAAAGTCACCTCTCAAAACCTCAAAATAGTACTTTTGTGCATTTTTCAAACCATGCCTTGATTCAGTCACTTTCCAAACCAGATAAAACCTCAAACACAGTCCAAATATCATCCTTGAACTGTCCCAAATGTTTCCCCCCATCTGGAACACCATTTGAGGGAGTTGTTATTTTGGCCATTTTAACCCCTTTTGCAAGAAAGGGCCAGTTTGTGTTTTTACAGGTTCTAGCTAATTCCATTCATCCTAAAAGCTTCTAAGGGATCATTTGAGAGTGTCCAAAGCATCAAACCATTTCTGGAACAAGAAACTTGGCAGATTGCACAAAAACTCCAAAAGCTCAAAAGAGAGGTAAACATCATGACTTGAACTTTCCAAAATATGCATTGCTTTGAAGTCCACTGATCATGCACATCTCATACATGTTATATATGTTGTGTTTGAACCAATTCATCATGTAATTCATGCCTGTACCAAAGTATAGCATAGAAAATGCAATTATAGGCCTATTTCAAAACCACCATCGGATTTTGAGGAGGGAGCATGATCTGAAAAAAAATACCACCACCATTGGATTCCTTGTGAAATTCTAGGCCAGATGCATATAAATTTTGTCCCCAGCCATGGAGAAATGAGAAAGTTATGGACCTTCCCGTTTCTTGCCAAAACTTGCCTTGCCTTGCCTTGGCCAGGCCTAGAAAACAAGGCAAGCCTTGTATATTTGTTGGTTTGTTTTAATCAACGGATGTATCATCACCCCAGTGGTAAGGCGCGTGCCCTAAAACCTTGAGGTTGTGGGTTCAAACCCCACCTATGCCATTTTGTGTTTTCTCACATTTTGCTATTTTTTCCAATATTTTCATGTTTTGTTAATTAATTGGAAAATTAATAACTCCCTCAATTTTAATTATTTTTTATTGGTTCTTTTTGCAAAAAATCACAAAAATGTTGAAATATTTTATTCCCTAAAAAAATTAGATTTATATTATGGATTAAATATGTATAAGGTCCCTACAAATATCCCAACTTTAAGGTTTGGTCCCTCCAAAATTTTCCTTCAAACAATGGTCCTCTGAAAGTTTTCCGTCCCAAACTTAAGTCCCTCCCGTTAGTTTTCACTAACGGTGGCTTATGTGGCATGCCATGTAGAAATTTTTTGATGACGCGGCTTACATGTGGCAATGTCAGCGTGGCAAAAATTGCTGACATGTATGCCACGTGGCAATTTTTTCAATTTTAATTTTTTTTATATTAATTTCATATTTGAACCCAGAAATGGTAGCTAATCTGCAGCTGTTTCCTAACTAATTCCTAGCTAATCTCTAACTAATTTAAACACACCATTTTTGTAGATAATTCCTAACTAATCTTTAGCTAATTTAAACACACCATTTTTGTAACATGTATGCATCTTCGCCTTCTCCAAAGCACGCAGTTTCAAAAAATTTAGTAGATTTTTTCCAAATAACACTTGAGTTAAATAAATTTCATCTTTAAGATATTTCCTGCTAGCAAAAGTAAATTTCAATGTTTTGATATCAAAGTAATAAAAATTGCAGTGATTCATTGAATAATATACTGTGGATCCTAAATATCATACAATATGGTAATGTTATAATGAATTATGAATACAAATTATTAACAAAGAAAATGCCTATAAATGCAATAATTCCAAAGAGCATGAAAGTCCAAGCTGCTCCAATTGCTTCTGCTCCAAAAGTGATTAATGACAAAAGAAGTGTTGTTCTGTTGGATGCAAAACCAGCCAATTGAACAATTGGAGCAAAAGCCATTACAATTAACCCTAATAAAAAGAGGGTATTTGCAACAAGGATTGATATTCACCCTCTCACAAAGCTTGTCCACCTCTGATCTGACAGCAGCAACAACTTCAAAAGCTTTTAACATTTCATTGTGTTTTCTAACTTCTTCAAGATAACTCTCTTTGCTAGCAGCATCCTCCAAAGTCAAAAGCTTTGACTTGTCCTTCACACCTTCCATGTGCAAATATTCTTCATTCTCCTTTTCTTTTCCTTTAAAGAAGAGTCTTTGCTGTTCAGGCTTTAAACCAGTTTTGTGTGCAAGCATTTCCTTAACATCCCCTGTTATTAAAGACTAAGTTAAGAGAGACACATACCAATGGAAACAAAGATCTTCCAAAGTTTCTCCAAACATATTCCATATCCAGATACAATCGATTCATGCAAAACTTAAAGCAGTTATTATCACAGTATAAAAATAAATCATATAATTTGCTTAAGGTTCCAAGCTTTCAAATTAATCAACATAGTTCTTTTACTTTCCAATATAGCTAGCTTGTTTCATACTAAGGATATCAATTGTGTGTATAAAGCACATAAACTAATAAATAAATAAAGATAAATGTTAATTCTCAGTGCAAATTAAATGGAGGGGCCACTCTTTGTAACATATTAATACCTACAGTTGACCATCGAAATTCAAAATTCTGCAAAGATAATATCATATTATCTTTCAAAATATTTGTTTGGGAAGAACAAAAGAAAGATAGATGAATGGCATCACATCATATGTCGTCACTAATATGTTAGCTAACATAAAATTAAAGGACTTAGCTCGCTCGGGCAAAAAGTTTAAAACTTCAAACCCCCTGTATTGTCATTACAAGTTCCACTTCCACTTTAGAAATGCAAATATCAATATATCTAACCATTTAGGATTCCACAATCAATTTGCAGCAAAGTCAGCCATTTTCAACACAAGCCAGTACTATTGTGCTAAAATGCACACGCAATCACAAATAATAGCACCACCCTCAAAACACCCATTCAACAACCAAAATCCAAAACCTCTTATCCATTGAATCTCTCCACCATCGTCAACTCACTTAAGATGAACCAAGTAATTACTCCAGTTAATGAGAGAAGTGAAATATTACCAAAGTGTTATCCAAGGTAGCAACAAGAACCATCTTTGAATTGGGTGAAAACTTGAAATATGTAACAGGAGGATTCTCATCCTCGTCATGGATGAGAGTCTTCATACAGTGACCAGTAGAAACATCCCAAAGCCTGCAAAGACCATCATAGCTACCAGAAACCATGAGAGTTCCATCGCCATTAAAATCAACCACATAAACAAGGTCAGCATCTTTGGAATAAGACATCTGGTGAGGGATTAAGGTGAAGATTCTGTGATGAAATTTCTACCAAGACCTACGAAAAATTATAATAAGGCATTCAGTTGATAAAGGCATAATTTTTTTCGCAAGGCTCAATTTTTACACGAAAATAAAAATCCTAAAAATGAAAAGGCACAATTTCTACAAGAAAATAAAAACCCTAAAAATAAAAATATCCATAGAGAGAGGAGGAAGATGAACTTACCTAAAAAGGAGGAGAGTGAGAGTCGGAGTTAGAGAAAGTAGAGCAACTGGCGACGACGGTGAGTAATTGCAGTGCAGTAGAAAGCTTGAGAATATGTTTGGAGAGAAGAAGATTGAAGAAGAATGGTGAATGAAAGAGACTTTGTTCTTGTAACACAAAAATCACGTTAAGTAAAATTATAACATTTCTGACGTGGAAAACCAATAATATACACATGGCATGCCCACATCATCCTCCGTTAGTGGAAACTAACGGGGGGACTAAAGTTAGGGACGCAAAACTTTCAGAGGACCAATCTTTGAAGGAAATTTTTTTAGGGATCAAACTTAAAAGTTGGGATATTTGTAGGGATTAAAAACTTATTTAACCCTTTTTTATTTAATATAATTAGTATTTTTGTTAATAAATGTCTTTTATTTGTTTTTAAACTCTTTTAAAAATAAATATCCATTTTGGAAAATCAAAACCAAGTACGTTTTAATTCATCTTGTGATGAAAACCTCATTTTTCAAACCTTCAACAAAAATCACAAGTGGTTTATTCAAACTTATTTGGTATTTTTATCATTTTATTTGATTTTCTTTAAATATTTCCTTTTAAAAGGAAACAAATTTAGGGTTTCCTTGATTTTCACTCAAACAAATCCTTTTTAAACTCTTTGGGCCCCTAATAGAGTGTAAGACCCAATCCTTTGTAAATACAAACCTATTTTGGGTCTCACGTATTGTATAAGTCCCGTTGTATTTCAAAAGTTTGGCGCGATCATTGCCCGTTTAAAACAAACCATCCGGGCCTCTCCTCGAGCTATAAGACCCATTCAAAACAATTTTGGGCCCCTAATAGAGTGTAAGACCCAATCCCCTTTTGAAACCAAAAACTTTTGGGCCTCAGTAATCGTATAAGACCCACAGTGTTTTCAAAACCTCGGCGATCGTCGCCTTTTTTCAAAATTAACCATTGAGCTTCTCCTTGAGCTATAAGACCCATCTTTGTTCACTTTCAATCACTTTTGGGCCTCTTGAGAGAGTGTAAGACCCATCCCCTTGTACAGAAAACCTTCTTGGGCCTCAGTCACTTGTATAAGTACCTGTACAAAACGACAGTGCATTCACTGATAAAACCCTGAGCCTCTCCTTGAGCTGTAAGCCCCAATTTTCCTTTCAAAAGCACTTTCTCCTTTAATTTTGTAACATACTGTTATTTTCAATTTCTTTGTTGAACAACTAACTAAACAGCATGGAAGCTCTACAACCGAGTAAGTGTTTACCCGCTTTCATTTACCGCTTTTATATGTATATAACTGTATTGTGGGGCTGTTTCACTGTAAGTCTTCTTTCATAAACTCATATCGACTGTGTAATAATAGTATAGATATTTAGAGTTTCCCCGGAAACTACGTCTAGAACTAGACAAAACCTCGTTTCTCTACATCCGACGTTATACCGGATATTTCAACATAACCTAAACCATGAGAATTTTGTTTCAGAACAATTTTAAATAACTAGATTTAAGAAATCTCCCCCCTTGAACAGTTCATATATAGAAGGCCAATGTTCCAAGTGAAACCCCTTCTGGAACTGTTCATCAGCCTCCTCTTGGGCTTAGTGAAAGGACCCAAAGGCTTCTTAAAAGCATCCCCGCCTCCTCTTGGGCGTTGTACAAGGACTCGTCGGCTTCTTAGAAGTTTTCACAGCCTCCTCTTAGGCTTCGTATAACGATTCTTCCTCCGGGAAGATAGCCTCCTCTTGGGCTTCATACAAATTGTCCCTCGGCTTCTTAAAAGTTACTCTCGGCTCCTCTTGGGCTTTGTACAAATTGTCCCGACGACCTCTTAAAGGTATAGGAACAGAAATTAGTAATCTTAATAGAACAGTCTTTCAAGGAGTCTAGATCTTTCTACCGCAAATGTGCTGTCTCTTAATTTCTCTTAAGCATAGTACAAAAGATAAAACTCTAGACTTGGACAGTCTAATTTCCTTGAGTCTCAAAGACATTCTCAAGCTCCTTTCAAAAATGGGAAGATGAAAACCCGTAAGACTCGGACAGTCTAAAGCGCCTTTGGATTCCCCATTTCCTTAGAGAATAGGAAATAATCCCGACCCTCAGATCAAATCCATGAGTACGACGTTACCCATATAAGAACTGATTTTCTCTTTATCCGATACTGGACCTGTCACTAAACTAAAACAGTTACAATGGCCTCCTCTTGGGCTTTGTACAATGATTCTCCCCAGCGGAGCTAACCTTTTCACACTCTCTTATTGAGTATAAAAGACTCTCTTGTTGAGTCAATCCCTTTTAGCCTCTATCTTGGGCTTCGTACGAGATACAAAAACACTCTCTTGTTGAGTATAAAAGACTCTCTTGTTGAGTCAATCACCTTTGAGCCTCCGTCTTGGGCTTCGTACAAGACACATATAAAAACATTCTCTTGTTGAGTATAAAAGACTCTCTTGTTGAGTCAAACCCCTTTTTAGCCTCCATCTCGGGCCTCGTACGAGATACAAAACACTCTCTTGTTGAGTCAATCTTCCAATAGCCTCCATCTCGGGCTTCATACGATATACAAAATCACTCTCTTGTTGAGTATAAAAGACTCTCTTGTTGAGTCAACTCCCTTTTAGCTTCCATCTCGGGCTTCGTACGAGATACAAAGCACTCTCTCAGCCTCTCTCTCGGGCTTCGTACGAGACACATAAAAACACCCTCTTGTTGGGCCAATAGCCTCCTCTTAGGATTTATATAAGGAAATCCCCGTTTGATTCAATCAACCTTTTAGCATCAAATCATGCTTTGGTCACAACATACAAACATCAACAACTTCTTTTCCCTCGTCTAATTGCTGTAAGCGGCAAGCCTCTAGATTATTTACATCCACGCCACTGTCCCTCTTTTAGCCTGAGAAATTCCTAAGGAAAGATGGCATTGCTCTACACTGAGTTAAAGTCTTCTCCTTCAGGTTGAAAATCCCCTATAAAGGAAATTATGGCATTGCTGGATTCACAGATCCCAGTTAAAGTAATTCTCCTTTATAATCAGTCACCCAACAGTTGTGACAGACAGACCCTTCTTTAGAGATGACAAATTCTCTCTGGAGTCAAAACCTTTTAGCTTCACATCTTGGGCTTCGAACAAGATACAAATAGACCCTTCAGCTTCACATCTTGGGCTTTGAACAAGATACAAACCACCTTTAGCTTCATATCTTGGGCTTTGAACAAGACACCAAAACAACCTTTTTCCTCCCATAGAATAGGAGGAACTACGATCGCTCTGATTTCCCTATCCCGGGAATACGTAGGCATAAGATTGAAAAATATTAGCGAGCACACTAATCAAAAACCCAAAATCCCATATATCAACCGAATAGCATCGGTCCCCAACACCCTACCCCGACACTGTTTTCAACAAAATAACCCCAAAGGGCGAACCCCCATATTTTGATAGCATCTGTAAATCAACAGTTTTGACTGTTTAACCTCAGTTTGCAAGCAGGGTTAATTGGAGACATCTATTTCCCTTCCTTCATCAGCTTTAATAGGATAAAAAATGAATCGAACTGTAGTACCCAAGCGATAGTGCTTCGAAACCACAATAATCGCGCTACAGAAGAGCGACGACCACAGTAGGAGAGCTTCTTTCTTGTTTTCCCAAGGGATAAAAAATCTTGAATTCAAGGTGTCACAGGCATAGTGATGTCACTGGGAACCAATATTATTGCTAGGATCGGCCCTCACTAGGATCTTAGGTCAAAAACCTTTAAATTGGGAAGGTACCACAGAATGGCGACTCCGTCGGGGAGCCATTTTCTATCAGGAACATAGGATTCATAGCTCTTAAAGGTCTAGGACATTAGGGAAAATATATATACTACTTTTCCTAATTGATATCTTTGTTTATTTTTCTGCTAATGGGAATGCGTGTGATGCCGCATGTGGAAAGATTGAGTATACACCTAGGAAAAACCTCTTTCAGTAGTGCGAAAGCTATTGGAAGTAGTTATCACGCGATACTACCCTCTTCTGAGGTTCTTCGAAATAACATCACCTAGCACGGTTCCCGGCCCGCTGATGTTATCTCGACAAGAATCAATGATTTTGAGAGACATGTACAAAAGTCACTAGTATAAACCTTTGGGATGGGTAGAGCCTTGACTTCATGACACCGACCCTTTGACCCCATGTTTTTTCTATGTTTTTGTGTGCTGCATTCATGCATTCATTTAAAAAATATTAAAACAAAGAAAATTTTCTCTTCTAGTCTCTCTTTTTCAAAATTAAACTAAGACAATGATTGCAAATGTCAGAGAAAGGAGATTGCTCTAAGGGATTTCGGTAGAAGGAAAACTCATAAGTATACCTTCAAGGTTCCAAAATTATATGATTTGAGAGGTTTGGCGAGAATGATCACAAACCATGAGGCTTTCAGAGCCAAGTACGGAGGTCTGCTACCTTTGTTAAGGGTCCAGGTAATTGAAGGAATCCTGGAGGCACTCGTTCAGTTTTACGGTCCGGTCTATCACTGTTTCACATTCCCGGATTACCAGCTCGCACCAACGCTGGAGGAGTATTCTCACCTGACTGATTTACATATCACTGATCAAGCTCCCTTTTCTGGACTGGAAGAAATTCCAAAGGATCAGACCATTGCAAGAGCAATTTATTTGGATGAGTCAGAAGTCAAGACTCACATGACTACCAAGGGAGGAATCCCAGGTTTACCAGCCAAGTTTCTGGTAAAGAAAGCTCTATACTTTGCTAGTATAGGGAACGTGGCCACTTTCGAGAGCATCTTTGTTTTGCTCACTTACGGGTTATTTTTGTTTCCCAACATCGATAACTTTGTAGATATCAACGCCATTAAGGTTTTTCTCATTGGAAACGCCGTACCAACCTTGCTCGCAGATGCGTATCATTCTGTACACTTAAGGAATTTATACAGTGGAGGAATGATCACGTGCTGTGTACCCCTGCTATATAAGTGGTTTATTTCCCATTTGCCTAAATCTGCCGCTTTTTGGGATCATAAGAGTGGCTTACGTTGGTCGCAGAAAATCATGTCTCTTACCTACTCTGACATAGATTGGTATAATAGGATTTATGACGGGATCAGGATCATTGACCGTTGTGGAAACTTCCCCAACGTACCCCTCATAGGAACTAAGGGAGGAAGCAATTACCATCCAGTCTTAGTTCGTCGTCAATTTGGATACCCGATGAGGCATGTCCCGCGTAATGCTCATCTGGAAGGTATTTTCTTCAAGGAAGGAGAAAATGACAGGGTACTAAAGACGGAAATAGTGCACGCTTAGAAACATGTTCATAAGAAAGGACGGGAGTCTCTAGGAAAACCGGACTGTGTCTCGGTGGAGCCTTATCTCCACTGGGTACAAACTAGAGCTCTCAAGCTAAAGATGCCTTATCCTTGTCACGGAGTTCTTCCGCCAAGGGAATCTGTCATGTACTTCATGACTGAGACGGAAAAACTTCAGGTTACTCTCAACAAAGTTCAACAGGAAAGGAGGTCTTGGAAGAACAAATACCGCATTCTCAATGTGGAGTGTACCAAAATACAGCAACTGTTAAAAGATAAGGATGCTCTGATTGAGATTTTAGAGCAACATGCTATGGAAAATCAGGATGACCAAAGGAATTTTCTCGCTCCTTTCACTTGGCAAAGGAATGACAACCCGACAACGGCCCAAGAGCCCGGGTCCAAGAAAAGGAAAGTACCAGAATCAGCACCCCAGTTCTCCTCAGAGAGGACTCAGGACCTATTAGCTTAGGTTTATGTTTCCGCACCTTGTAATTTACTATATTTCCATTTCCGCAATCCTTTGAATTCAATAAAACGGGGTTTCCCCACTGTTTGATATTTGCAATCTAATTGTCGAAGTTTATTTTGATTAAACCAAAAAACAATTAATATAATCATTGCATTCATCATTCTCACGTCACGTATCTACGAATCTCACGTTTGTGTCTCGGTTCTAGAGTCAAACTGTCTCATTCGTACAATACTCGAGCCAATCGTCAGAAAAAGATGGATGATCTCAAGGAAGAGAACAGAGAGTTGAAAGAAGAGATCGGCGCTCTAAGAGATGATATAATAAAGCTTCGTAACGACATGCAAGCCATGGCAGAAGCTCAGCTACAAAGAACTGTGATCTTAGAGATCACTTCAACGCCCATAGTGGAAAAGTATGATCCTAGGTATCAAATGCCGAAAGATCGTCCCTGGGGTATGCCTGTTAACTATATCCCGGAAGGATATGTTCCGCCGATCACTGAAGATCGGGGAATCATAGCAGAAGCCGTTGGGCCTGAAGGTTACAAACTTCGGGAAAGCGAGGATGCCAGAGGCATATTGAGGACTCCTGAAGGTTACAAATTTCGGGAAATGCCAAGATTCACTGCCGTAGTAATGGTACCACCCCCTGTGGTGCACACTGTCTCGGAAGGACAGATTCTACATATACCTTCTGGTGGAAATGAAATCATGTTCGAAAGAATGAACGAGTTCCAGGAACAGTTCCTGGAAATGCAGAAGGAACTGCAAGCTATTCACGGTCAGGATTTATTTGGAAAGGACGCCGCAGATCTCTGCTTGGTCCCCAATGTGAAAGTTCCGCACAAGTTCCAAGTGCCCGACTTTGAAAAGTACAAGGGTAACTCTTGCCCTCAAAGTCATCTGGTGATGTACGCTCGGCGAATGTCCACTCAAACAGAGAACCAGGAACTACTGATTCACTACTTTCAGGATAGTTTAACCGGTGCCGCATTAAAATGGTACATGGGTTTAAACTGCGCTACGATCGACACATTCAGAGATCTTGGCGCTGCCTTCGTTCAGCAGTATAAATACAATTTGGACATGGCACCGGACAGAGATCAACTTAGATCAATGTCGCAAAAGGACAAGGAAACCTTTAAGGAGTACGCTCAGAGATGGCGTGAAATTGCCGCTCAAATTTGTCCGCCTCTTGAGGAAAAAGAGATGACAAAGATTTTCTTAAAGACCTTGAGCTCATTTTACTACGACAGAATGGTTGCCAGTGCGCCCAGCGACTTCACCGAAATGGTCGGTATGGGAGTACGTCTCGAGGAAGCCGTTCGAGAAGGACGTCTAGTCAAAGACACTGGGTCGATAAGCGGTACTAAGAAATACGGTAGTGCTCTCCCTAAGAAAAAAGAGCAAGATATTGGGAATATATCTCTCAGAAAGCAAAGGCGACGGTACCAACCAGTAGCAGCTGTAACTCCTGCTATCAACCCCGCGCCTACGTATCAACCTCAGGTTGCACAGACCCAACCTAATCAACAACAATTTCAGCAGAGGATACAACAGCCCTTCAGCAGGCTCGTCCTCAATACAACAACAACCGTACAACGCGGCCACCAGGATTTGATCCTATACCCGTATCGTACGCAGAACTATTCCCGTTACTACTGGCCAAGGGACATGTCCAGACCAAGGCTCCTCTTACGGTATCGGAAAATCCGCCTTTTTGGTTTAAGGTGGATCAGACTTGCCCTTACTATCAAGGAGGACCAGGGCATAACATAGAAAACTGTCTCAGTTTCAAATCCGACGTGCAAAAGCTTGTTAGGAGCGGGGTCTTATCTTTCAAGGATACGAATCCAAATGTTCTCACGAACCGGCTGCCTCAACATGAGAAAGTTGCAGTCAATCTGATAGAAGGAGAGTCTAACAACGTCTATCAAATTCACGATGTACTCTTGTTGAGGGCCAACTTGGTCAAAATGCATTGTAGACAGAGTGGATATGGCCATGTGCCACCTCATAATTATCACCAGTGTGATATCTTCTCTAAAAGTAATCAAGGATGTTCTGTGGTGCAATCAGCTCTACAGGAACAGATGGATCTCGGATGGATCCAAGAGCACCGAGTTTGTGGAGTTAACATGGTTTATACGAATTCCAACATCATTCAAAACCACGAAATCCGTGCGATGAATGTCAACTTAGTGGTAATACACTAAAGGCAAAGCCAGTATCGTAATCTGCCGCGGCACGATTACAATTTCTGTCTGACTTGCTCGGTAAACAAACAGGGATGCTCTTTTGTACAAGAGGCCCTCCAGCGTCAGATGGATCTTGGATGGATCCAAGACTACCATGATAGGAATCATTATCAAATCAACATGATTCAAATCTTCGATATTCGCTTGATGAATACCAGCCTGGTAGAGTTACATGCTAAACAGGTTCGGCTCGGGTTCCTGGTATTACATGATTATCAGGGCTGTAAAGTGGGTTGCGAAGACGATCACGGCTGTGCCCTTGTCCAGGAAACACCTCAGCACTTGTTGAACCACTGGTGGCTTCCAATCTATATGGATGAAGACACCCAGTAAATTAGTATCACTAACGGGAATCCTACTAGATATCAAAGTCAGGGTGTTCGGTCGATGGAAATAGACCTAGTAAGGTTACACTATATTCAAAGCGGATGTGGCCAGGTGCCACTACACAACTATAAGCGGTGTGGAGTTTGCTCAGTGGATACTCAGGGATGCTACTTCGTGCGAGCAGCCCTTCAAAGTCAGTTGGACCGCAAAGAGATTCAACCATGCTCAAGTTCTGGATCAGTCAACTACCTCGCTGATCAAATCAAGGACGTTGTCGTAATCTCTGATCATCAGAGGGCTAGGGATGTTTGTGCCATCATCCCTCTACTTGAAGAATCGAGAGTTCCCAATCGGGAATGGATCGAAATTACGTACGATGGTCAGAAAAATCAGAAGGCTCCCATAGTCGTCTATCTACCGGGACCGCTACCGTATGAATCAACTAAGGGTATCCCTTACAAATACGGTGCAACAACAGTCGAGAATGGAAAGGAGATTCCGTTACCCTCCGTCGTGAACATTGCAGACATCAGTCGAGTAACACGGAGTGGTAGAATCTTCAACAGAGGAGTTGGAGAACCCAGCAAAGAAAAGGAACCTCAGACAGAAGTTCCCGATCCACCAGTCAGTCAATCCAGTAATCCCGACCTTTCGAAAAACAATGATGAGATGCTAAAGCTCATCCAAAGGAGTGAATACAACATTGTTGATCAGCTGCTACAAACTCCTTCAAAGATCTCGGCATTATCACTTTTACTCAGTTCAGAAGCGCACAGGGAGGCTTTATAGAAAGTCTTGGAGCAAGCCTTTGTGGAACAGGATGTAACAATCAGACAGTTCGATAGTATTGTCTCTAACATCACTTCCTGCAATAACTTGGGATTTAGTGATGAGGAATTACCTGAAAAAGGTCGCCGTCATAACATGGCGCTCAATATTACAGTCAACTGCCAGGACGATGCTTTAGCCAGCGTACTGGTAGACACAGGGTCAACCCTGAATGTTATGCCGAAGTCCACTTTGATGCAATTATCATTCAAAGGCCCTCCGATGAGAACCAGCGAGGTTATCATCAAAACGTTTGACGAATCCAGAAAAACGGTTATTGGCGAAGTTGACCTTCCCATAACTATCGGTCCTCACACTTTCCAAGTCACTTTCCAGCCCATGGACATCCGGGCAACATATAGTTGTTTATTAGGAAGACCTTGGATACATTAGGCTGGGGCGGTCACCTCGACCCTCCACCAAAAGCTAAAGTTCATCCAGAACGACCAACTCGTCACGGTTTGTGGGGAGCAGGCCTTACTCATAAGCAATTTGTCGTCATCCACTTATGTAGAACCGGAAGGGATAATCGGAACCCAGTTCCAAACGCTTTTGCTACACAAAGATGCTATCAAAGATGCTATCAAAGCGGTCGAGAGTACCAATACAACAGGATGGGGGCAGCTTGTCATTCCTACTGACAATAAAACAAATAAGGGTCTTGGCTTTTATGCAACCTATACCCAGACAGCTGCTAACGGTGAAAGTCTTCATCCCATTCAGAATTTCTTCCACGGTGGAGGTTTCCTTCACCCAGTGACTCAAGAAGTGCATACCATCAATAAAGATGATTCATCCGATACAGAGGAAGAATGGAAGTCCTATCTCAACAAGGACGGTTATACGTCTCAGGACGAAACGCAGACTCCCTTTTGCTTTCCTACACAGAGCCCGAGATTTATACCCAGGTCAGATGTCGAAATGATATATGGAGAGTGTGATCCAGAAGGATGCCTTGCTCCACCAAACTCATTAGAGGAGGACACTCTGATGAAAGACAACTTTGACCACGACTACAATGGCTCGATGAATGGCCTGCCAATGTGGCAGCCTTACCCAGGAGACTTGGGGCAAGAAAATTAGCCGAACAATGAAAATCAGCTGAGCATCATTGAAGAGAATACCTGTGTCCCCACCATGTTATGGGATCAACACACAGGTTATCCTAAAAATACTCAGCACGACAATGAATTCGCAACATTTGCCAGACTAGAATTCATCAACTATGTTTTCCCTGAGGTCAACGTCATCGAGAGAGATGACCCCTCCAGTTCCAAAGAAGTGTGGGACACCTTGGGACAACCAAGTGGAAAATACGACTATATGGTCAAGTACATGATGTGGTGTTTTCGCAAGTATACGAATCGCGTCAGAGTAATATAAAAGATTATCGATCCCACAGAGACCAAACGTCAATCTATCGATTTCTATTGTTACGATGTTTATCTAAGGCAAATCAATCGAGAGTTCGTGAGTGCACAGTAAAAGCGAAGTAAAGTACGAAGATATAAAATTCAATTTAAAACAACAAGCCTGAATGTAATTCACACAGTCAGATAGTATTCCAAATGCTTGTAAATAGAACCACTTATGGGGTAATGTTTTCTACTTATGAAAAGAACTAATTTAACGGGAACTGTCACTTTCGCGTATTCAGAACCGAGTTTATCCCTTAATCGAACCCTCTTATTGTCACTTATAAAAAGGCGCGCATTGCGTTAAAGTAATAAACCTATTTTTAAGAAATATAGTTTCTTGACGCAGTTGAAAAGTATTTTGACTTGAAACTTTTAACAAAATGAGGTTCATGCGAACCGGACTTTAAACCCATAAATGCGTCCGAAAATAGTTTTAAAATCGTTTTTCTAAAGTATTAAAAACTCCTACTTAACTAGACAAAGCGCTTTCGCTTCCTTTAAACAGTTAAGACTAACCAAGTTTAACCAAAGGTTGGACGGCTTTCGATCTTACCCAACAGAAATAAAGTGCAGAAAACTTGTGTTAAAAATCAGAATAACCCCTAAGCATTTCTATTGACACCTTATATGGAATACTACTTTAACTATGATCCTTACATTCTAACCTTAAAAAATTTAGCCGGACATGGAAATGTAAATAGACATGTTGAAATAGATCATGTTAAAGTAGATTCTTTTTTAAGTAAATACTGCGAGAAAGTAAATAGTGCGAGAAAGTAAATAGTGCGGGAAAGTAAATAGCGCGAGAAAGTAAATAGTGCGAGAAAATAAATGGTGCGGGAAAGTAAATAGTGTGAGAAAATAAATGGTGCGAGAAAATAAATGGTGCGGGAAAGTAAATAGAAACCTGCTCCAAATCGGAGGCTTTAAATCTGGTACAACTAGAATTAAATGACTGGAAATGAAAATGACGGCAGGATTAACTTCTACCAGAGTGCTCCAAACTCGATTACAGACTCGATCAAACAGTGTGATAACTCCCCGATGTGAGAAGTTTATCACTTTACAATACTTAAAATATATGGCTTGAGTTCTGAATTTAAGCTTGGATGAAGAAAAAGGATCAAGGACTCATCTATTTATAGTCTAGGAAAAAATATGGAAAGACCAAAGTGCCCCCCAACTTCTTTTGGGAGGGAAACCATACGACAAAGGTGGCGCCCGCCATGTGAACCAAGGGAAAAAGAAGTGGAGATCGTGGCAGTTGACAGCAGTTGACTCCTATCCAAGTCATGGCCTACCCTATGGCACCCGCCATGGTGGATGCCATGTGTACAATTTCCTCAAAAACTGGTTTTCTTGCTCGTTTTTCTTCATTTCTTTACGAGGAGCTCTGGGAATACAAAGAACCTGAAAACAAAACAAAACACAAGCATAACACAAGAAAATCCTAAGAAACATGTGCAATCCGAGTCAAATACGTAGTGCGATTCAGTGTTATCAAATTCTCCCACACTTAGACCTTTGCTTGTCCTCAAGCAAAACACTTTATAGCTCATGACAAAAAAATGTGGTATCAACGAAGGATTTGGGCTAAAAGGGCTTCTAAGTTCAAACTAGGATGAAGTGATAGGTACTAACTAAGTGAACCAAGGATATCGTAATGACACTTTTCCGCAGACACGGACATAAACTTCGTTCCTATACAAACCAATCCATACTACCCCACTGTACCTAGGCCTACCTTTTGCATCTCTTTTGGGTCCTCTTCATTCCGGTGCAATCACATTAAGCCCGTTATCCGTACATACTCATAGTAAAGTGACCGGTTAGTGATTCTGATCTCAAGCATGGGGCTCTGGTATACAAACTAGTGTAACCCCTTTTATTGACCCAATTGTAGTTATGGGGTACGGATCGTAACCCGCCCTACCAAGTCCAGCACTAGATACCTCTGAACCAACCAACAATGGGCAAATTTTATTCTCTTTTTTTGTTTTTTTAAATATTTTTTTACAACTTTTTGGGTTAAATGGCCTTGTGAGGGTTACCTATACCCGAGTTGCATTTTTATGAAGCACAACATACAAATCATTCACTTATATTCATCGGTCCCTTATGTAGAGCATGCTTAGGCCGGAGCTGACTGCTAGGATAAACTACTAAGGACCTACTCTAAAAAGATAATTAAGGCCATGGTATATGGGGTATCGGGGTTGATTCCTATAATCACGAAGCCTATGGTGTTAAAACGATACCGATGTTTCAAAAAAGTTTTCCCAAGTCATCCGCATCCTAACTCAAACCTGTCTCAAAGCCCAAATTTTCAGAACAATACACTTTCTTTTGTCAAAATTTTTTTTTGGTATGGCTAAGGAAATGGGGAAATAGGGATACACTACATAGATGACTCGTCAAGCACATGCATATTCTAAAAACAAACTAAAAACAAGATAAATAAACTAGAAAGCAATAAAAAAGTAAAAGGAAAGAAAATGCAAGTAAAACAGATAAAGTCTCCTCCCACACTTAAATCGAACATTGTCCCCAATGTTTCGAAATAAGATAGGGAAAGAGTAACCTGGAAGTCCTATGGCATGCTACTGGTATTGTCGCCACCGTGCGGTGAGCGCCTAGGGTGACGTTATCTGCTATGGCGATGATCGCCCTGAGATGCTGCTAACTCGTCAAATCTGGTGGTCAAAGCAGCCTCAGATTGCATGATACTTTGAATGGAGCGGTCTGTCTGCTGCTGTGACTCTTGCATGAATCTCATGTTGTCGGTCAGTTGCTGCTGGATGGCAGCAAGCAAGCCATCACGCCTTTCTTCTCTGGCCAACTGGTCGCGCCACATCTACTCAGTAATATAGAAACCAGGAGCCGTACCTGCAGAAGGGTGAGAAGAAGATGGTGCAGTAGGTGCAGGTGATACATGGTGGGGTGACATATGATGATCGAGAGACTGCTCTCGCTGGTCATACTCGTCATCAGTCTCGTTCTCGTCCCCAGTAGGAACATTAGGAGGCAGTGGACCCATAACAGGTGGAGCATCTAAATCATAGGTCCAGTTCCTCTCTACACGTACATCAGTACATCTAGTGCATGGCAAAACAACAGATGGGATAGCCACTCCATGGATCATGAGTTCAAAGCCTCCCTCTCTCCTTACCTTACACAATTGCATATCTTTTAGAAATTTTAAATTAATTGTGCGGGGAGGAAGAGGTGCCAAGGTGGCTATCTTAGTGTCGAGGTTTAGAGCCCTAGAAATAGACGTAATCAAACCTCCAAAAGCAATGGTCCCTGTACTCTTAATAGCAGCCTTCATGTGAGCAATCATAAAAGGAACCAAATTAATCCTCCTATATGTGAGGCACCCTTGCAAAAACAGAAGTTCTTTTGCATTCACTTTGTTTGGATTCTCCCGACCAAAAATAGTACAAGCCAACATATAACGAAAAACACGGATGGTCGGGTTATGGATCCTTGAGGCAAGAATCCCTTCAAAAGAAGTAATTGTAAAATTTGACAATCTGTGCCAGAAGGAAAATGCCTCAACCGACCAATCGGAATCCAAAGGTGCTTCACAAACAGTGCCATCCCCAAAAGGCATTCCTAATCTCTCTGCTAGTTCGTCGGTGGTGAGTTCATATTCGACATTAAACATTCTAAATTTCACCGTACCAACTGTGCTAGCAGTGTTAGGACTAACAATGTAAATCAAGGAACTCAAAAATTCCCGGGTCAACCCTTCAAAAGTGGGATCTTTCCTAGCAAAAATATCGTGTAATCCTAAGACATCTAGCATGTGAAAAACGCTATGATAAATACCAAGAGTATAGAGACAGTCTTCGTCGACGTACCGGGTCGAGATAATCTCCCGTGCTTGCAATCTCTCGAGAAGTTTCTTTTGCCTTTCCCCGGACTTGCTTTGGCGAAGGATGTAGCCGTCATACTCCATTGATGCACCTTTGAGGTTGAAGAATGAGAGAAATGGGTTTCTATAGAAAGGTGGTGAAAAGTGAGTTTTTAAGAGATTTTGATGGATGGGCAAAAATGGAGGTTAGAGATGGTGAGTAGATGAAAAAGTTGTGAACTTTATGGGGGTTGATAGAGGTTTTCGGATGGGTAAAAATGGAGGTTAGGGAGTTTGAAGGTGAGAAAATGGGGGTTTTGGTGGTTCTGCCCCGCATATAGTTCCAGACCCCATGGCGGGCGCCATGGACTATATGGCGGGCGCCACCTTAACAAAAGGTCTGGAAGCCAAATGGAAGCCAAATGCGAGAATGTAAAACATATATATATATATATATATGTCTGAATAACGGAAATAAGTAAATAAAACGGTAAAGAAGATAATGAGAGTAGTGTCATCATGGAGCCGGATGCTCCTCGGTCTGGTCAGAACCTCGAACTGCGGCTAACTCGCGGCGTAGATCTGCGATCTCCTGATACAAGCAATCAGCCTCTGTCGCGTGAGTCAGATCGGACACCTGGACCTGCAAGGTAAGGTCAGTAACCTCCTGTCGAAGTCTGGCAGTCTCCATACGCAGCTCAGCTAGCTGTGTGTACACGTCAGGTCTATGCAAGGAAAGATTATTCGACAACACTGTAATCCTGGGAGAAGGTGGTGTAGGGTGATACTCTGGTAACGGTGGAGTGCGAGTCTCATCAACTGTCTCTCCATAACCCTCTAAAGCATAACTCTAATTAGCAGGGTCATGGACACTAGTCATCATAGGATCAGGTAAAGTGAAGTAATGGATGGTCTCGCCGTAGATCAAGAGCCTGAACTGGTTAGGGTGAAAGAAAGCTCTCCTCATTAACCCTCGGTCTAAGCAGAAATCGATATCCAGCGTGGTATACCCACAGTAGGGAGTCAGGTGAAGCAGCTTACTAGTAAGACCCAAAGCGGTAGCAATCTGAGTAATTGTTCCTCCCACATGGATGATTCCTTCAGAAGATCTAGCTGTGAGTGTGAAGTTATCAAGTAGAAAGTTCCCACAGGCCACAGGACGCGACTGGTTCGCACAGAAAAGGAAGAAGATCTCCTCCTCACTAACATGGACATCAGCATCAGCCTTTCCAAGGAAGGTGTGGGCAAGGATCATCTGGAAATACCTGAGAGCTGGGTTATGGATAATGTGAGATAGCTGGGTGGATGGATCAGGGCTTCCTCCACCTATAATATCACTCCAGAACATGTTGATATCTCGACTCATAAAGTATCCCATAGGTAAATCAGGAATGGCATCAGGGGAAGTTTGGAAACCTAGCAAATCACCAAACCCGTTATGGGTAAAAGAGTACTCTGTCCCAAACAACCTGAAAATGATGCTGCCGTCCTGACCAACATATGGCTCATGGCTAAATGAACTGAGGAACTCCAGGGTGAGGTTTCTGTAGGTCGAATGCATGTCATCAGCATACTCATCCCACTGGAGCTGGCTACATAGAAACCTTATACTAGGCTCGATGCCTAAGGCATCCATGCAAGCCTGGTCAGGGTAACGGGTAGGTGCCATGGGGCGCTGATAAAGGACTAAATAGCGTTGTCTCTGTGCGTCATCTCTGAAAGCGACGTGCATGTCGTCGAAGGTCTGCATCCTGAAAAGAAGGGTTAGAGAATGGGACTGAAAACATAAACATTATAAAAGGATAGTCTATACAAACAAACTAATAAAAACAAAATGTAAGACATGGAAAGTAATAAACATAAAAGAAAAAAAATAAAGAAAAATAAAGAAAACCGTGGGTTGCCTCCCATGCAGCGCTTGTTTAACGTCGTTAGCTTGACGAGTAGAACTCATGTAGCTGAAGTAGGTAGTGGTGGATCGATCAGAGTGTGGCTGGAGTAGTCAATGGGAATGTCACATCCTTCGTAGTGTTTTAACCTCTTCCCATTTACAATGAATGGACTACAAGAATGGTTCTTGATCTCAACTGCTCCAGATTTTAGGACTTTAGAAACTTCAAAAGGACCTGTCCATCTTGAACGAAGCTTGCCAGGAAAAAGTCATAACCTGGAATTAAAGAGGAGAACAGGATCTCCTATATTGAAATCTTTCTTTATAATTCTTTTATCATGCCAAGCTTTGGTTCTTTCTTTATATATTATGGCATTTTCATAGGCAGACTGGCGGAGTTCTTCTAGTTTATGAATGTCAAGGATGCGCTTTTCACCAGCAGTCAAATAATCTAAGTTTAAGGTTTTAATGGCCCAATAGGCCTTGTGTTCTAACTCAAAGGGTAGGTGACAGGACTTTCCATAGACCAATTAGTAAGGAGTTATTCCAATAGGGGTTTTAAAGGCAGTTCTGTAGGCCCATAGTGCTTCTTGTAGCTTCTGAGACCAATCTTTTCTAGTTATTGAAACAGTTTTCTCTAAGATTTGTTTAATCTCCCTATTAGATACCTCTACTTGGCCGCTAGTCTATGGATGGTAAGGTGTTGCTACTCTATGCTTAACTCCATATTTGCTTAAAAGTTTATCAAAAATCCTTGATATGAAGTGCGATCCACCATCTCTTATAACAAGACGGGTTACTCCGAATCTAGGGATATATAATTCCTAAACAGCTTAATCACTACTTGTGTGTCGTTTGCGGGTGAGGCTATAGCTTCGATCCATTTAGACACGTAGTCAACAGCCACTAAGATATATTTATTTCCTAATGAGGATGGAAATGGTCCCATAAAATCGATACCCCAAACATCGAAAAGTTCTACTTCCTGAATGTTCCTTAAAGGCATTTCGTCACGTCTGGAGATGTTCCTAGTGCGCTGGCACCGATCACATTTGACTATATAAGCATGAACATCACGCCACATTGTGGGCCAGAAAAGGCCAACTTGAATAATTTTAGCGTGTGTCTTGGAGGTGCTAGTATGTCCTCCGTAGGGTGCAGAGTGACAGTGTTCTATGATATTTCTTACCTCTTCTTCTGGAACGCAACGACGAAAAATACCGTCTGCACCTCTTTTGAAAAGAAGTGGCTCGTCCCAATAAAATTGTCTTACATCGTTAAAGAACTTCTTTTTCTGTTGATAGTTAAGGTCAGGAGGTATGATATCAGCGGCTAGGTAATTAACAAAATCAGCGTACCAAGGTACGCCACTTACCGCCAAAGATTTTTCAGGGTTATTATAAGGATCTAGGTTATTTTCTTCAATGGCTTCTATCTTAGCTATTAACTTGTTATAGGCAAAATCATCATTTATAGGCACTAAATCTGGTTTCAGGTACTCAAGTCTATAAAGGTGATCAGCAACTACATTTTCTGTGCCTTTCTTGTCTCGAATATCTAGATTAAACTCCTGCAATAAAAGGATCCATCGAAGTAACCTAAGTTTGGCATCTTTCTTGCTTAATAGGTAATGAATAGCAGCGTGGTCTGTGTAAACTATAATTTTAGCTCCTACCAGATAAGATCGAAATTTGTCCATAGCAAAATCCACGACAAGGAGTTCTTTTTCAGTGGTTGCGTAGTTAAGCTGAGCAGCATCTAGGGTTCTACTAGCATAATAAATTACATGTAATTTCTTATCCTTTCTTTGACTTAGAACATCTCCTACAGCGTTATCGCTAGCATCGCACATGATTTCGAAAGGTTCGGCCCAATCTGGGGGTTGCATAATGGGTGCTGAAATTAGCGCTTGTTTCAAAAGGTTAAATGCTCCAATGCATTTTTCATCAAAATTAAATTTGACATCTTTCATCAGGAGGTCAGTTAAAGGTTTGGTTATTTTAGAGAAATCCTTGATAAAACGCCGGTAGAAACCAGCATGTCCAAGAAAACTTCGGACTTCTCTAATGGTCTTAGGGGGTTTTAGGTTTTCTATTACCTCTATCTTGGCTCTATCTACTTCAATACCCCTTTCAGAGACTATGTGTCCTAAAACTATACCTTCGGTAACCATAAAGTGACATTTCTCCCAGTTTAGCACCAGGTTTACATCCACACATCCTTTCAGGATTTTCTCAAGGTTAACGAGACAGTTTTTGAAATCAAATCCGCATACCGAGAAATCATCCATGAATACTTCCATAATTCCATCAAGGTAATCAGCGAATACTGACATCATGCAACGCTGGAAGGTAGCTGGAGCATTACAGAGGCCGAAAGGCATTCGTCTATAGGCAAAGGTTCCATAAGAACATGTGAAGGTTGTTTTTTCTTGATCTTCTGGGTGAATAGGAATTTGAAAGAATCCCGAATATCCATCAAGATAACAAAAATAGGAGTGTCTGGCTAAACGTTCCAGCATTTGGTCTATAATGGTAAAGGGAAATGATCCTTCCTAGTTGCTTTGTTTAGTTTTCTGTAATCTATGCACATACGTCATCCTCCTTCTATCCGTTTTGCTACATGTTCGCCTTTCTCGTTTTGCACGACTGTGATGCCTCCCTTTTTAGGTACTACATACACAGGGCTCACCCACTTACTATCTGAGATTTGATAAATTATACCCGCTTCTAGTAACTTAAGAACTTCCTTCTTAACAACATCACTCATTATAGGGTTTATCCTTCTCTGATGTTCTCTGGAGGGTTTCGAATCTTCCTCAAGTAAAATCTGGTGCATACACACGGATGGACTTATACCTTTCAGATCAGAGATATTATATCCTAAGGCTGAGGTATATTTCCGCAAAACATATAAGAGCTGGTCTGTTTCTTCTTGGTTTAAGGTAGCACTTACTATAACTGGATGGTTCATTTCCTCGTCCAAAAACTCATATCTTAGATTCTTGGGTAGTTCTTTAAGTTCTAAAGTTGGTTTCTTGGGGCATGGTATTGGATTGGGGGTAAGGGATAAACATTCGTGAAGGTTATTATCAATGTAGGGTTCCATAAATCCATCATCTTCCCTTATGAGGGTTGAAGACAATTTGATTGTTTCTATGGGTTCTTCTTGATCTAGTTCTCTAATGCATTCATCAATGATGTCTATGGTATAACATGCGTCTCCTAATACTGGTGCCATAAGAAATTTCGACAAAATGAATTCTATCTTTTCATCACCTACCTCAAAAGTCAACTTTCCTCTCTTGACATCTATTATGGCTCCTGCGGTTGATAAGAATGGCCTACCTAGGAGGATTGGGATGTCATCATCTTCTTTAATGTCCATGACAACAAAATCAATAGGGATAAACAAGTGACCGATCCTAACTGGATCTATCGGTTAATTGAAGAGACATCTTAGTAGGTTACAGTTCTCCTAGTTTTAACCTTTCACAAACTGCTAGAGGCATTAAGCTCACACTTGCTCCTAAGTCCAGGAAAGCTTTATCGATGACATGACTCCCCAAAATACAAGGTATGGAGAAATTTCTATGATTTTTCTCCTTTTTGGCAAGTTTATTCTCGGAAATGGAATTGCATTCCAAAGGTTTTGGATCGTCAAGTCTATGTTTATTGGTAAGGATGTCTTTGAGGAACTTTGCATAAGATGGTATCTGGGTGATGGCTTCTGTGAAAGGGATTTCCACATGAAGTTTCTCTATGACTTTAATGAATTTCTGGTATTGGTTATTGATCTTGGTTTGTTTGAGTCTTTGTGGATAGGGTATTGGAGGTTTATATGGCGGGGGTGGTTCATTAGTTTTATCTATAGTTTCTCCCTTATCTTGGTTTTTCTGTTCTTCAGATTCCACTGATTCCTCTACTTCGTCCGTAGGTACAACGCTTTTCTTAGAAGTTTTGGGTTTGCCCAATGCCGGGTTAAACGGTTCATCGTAAGCGGTCCTACTTCGTAAGTTAATTGCATTGGCTTGTCCTTGGGGGTTTTGTTGAGGTTGTCCAGGAAATTGTCCTCCAAGTGTGGTTTCGGGAGCTTGTTTGAGAGCTACCTGAGAGATCTGGGTTTCAAGCATCTTATTGTGGGTGACTATTTGGTCTACCTTGGTTCCTAACTGGGTAATCATTTCGTTTACATGAATGTTTTGGTTTAGGAATTCTTTGTTTTGCTGGGTTTGAGCCGAAATGAAATTTTCCATGATTTTCTCAAGGTTCGGCTTGGGCGGCACAACTTGCATAGGTTGGTTTTGTCTCTGGGCTTGAAAATCGGGTGGTCTCGGAGGTGCAGGGTTTTGGATAGGGTTATTGTTTTTGTAGGAAAAGTTTGGGTGATTCCTCCATCCAGGGTTCTAAGTGTTTGAAAATGGGTTCCCTTGGGCATAGTTGACCTGGTCTGATTTAGTTTCATTCAACCGATTGCATTCCGCTGATTGGTGTCCTTTGGTTCCACATAATTCTCATTCTGACGAGACTGCTGCTGCAGTAGCTGGGTTTGCGTATATATGTTCGACCTTAAGGGCCAAAGCGTCCATTTTGGCTTGCATCATGTCTATAGAACTTATCTCATGTATTCCTCCTTGGGCTTCTTTCTTCTCCATTGTTGCTCGTTTTGTTCCCCATTGACAATGGTTTTGAGCCATATCTTCTATGAGAACGCAAGCTTCAGGGTAAGGTTTATTCATCAGAGCGCCACCAGTGGCAGCGTCGATGGTCATCTTAGTGTTATAATGAAGTCCATTATAGAAGGTATGAATGATTAGCCATGATTCCAGGCCATGATGTCGACATATTCTCAATAGGTCTTTATATCTCTCCCAAGCTTCAAAGAGTGATTCACCTTGGTTTTGAGTGAATCTGGTTATTTGGTTTCGAAAAATAGCAGTTTTACTTGGGGGAAAATATCTAGCAAGGAATACTCTCCTAAGGTCTTCCCAAGTTGTTATAGAATTGGCTGGAAGGGAATCTAACCATGTAAGGGCTTTGTCTCTGAGGGAGAAAGGAAATAGTCTTAGACGAATCGCCTCAAGAGTAGCACCATTGGTTTTAAAAGTGTCAGCTAATTGGATGAAGACTTTTAGATGTTGATTTGGGTTCTCAGAAGGGAGACCCGCGAATTGGTTTTGCTGTACTAATTATAATAGGGAGGGTTTCAGTTCTAAATTGTTAGCAGGAATATTAGGGTTTACTATACTAGAACTGGGTTCATCATCGAATGGTTGAGCGAAATCCTTAAGGGGTCTTTGGTTACGGTCTTCGGCCATAGTTTCCTTAATTCTACGAAGTGAGAGACGTGCGCGAGCGTAACGTTCAGGTTCCGCTAAAGGATCTATAAGACTACCGGTGCTGCGAGGTCTTCGCATTGACCAGTAGGTAAAGCCTTAGTCTAGACGGTGTAACAACAGGGTAAGAAATTTGACATAATTGGTCCCCGACAACATCACCAAAAACTTGATGCGGTGTTTTCGCAAGTATACGAATCGCGTCAGAGTAATATAAAATATTATCGATCCCACAGAGACCAAACGTCAATCTATCGGTTTCTATTGTTACGATGTTTATCTAAGGCAAATCAATCGGGAGTTCGTGAGAGCACAGTAAAAGCGAAGTAAAGTACGAAGATATAAAATTCAATTTAAAACAACAGGCCTGAATGTAATTCACACAGTCAGATAGTATTCCAAATGCTTGTAAATAGAACCACTTATGGGGTAATGTTTTCTACTTATGAAAAGAATAATTTAACGGGAACTGTCGCTTTCGCGTATTCAGAACCGAGTTTATCCCTTAATCGAACCCTCTTATTGTCACTTATAAAAAGGAGTGCATTGTGTTAAAGTAATAAACCTATTTTTAAGAAATATAGTTTCTTGACTCAGTTGAAAAGTATTTTGACTTGGAACTTTTAACAAAAAGAGGTTCATGCGAACCGGACTTTAAACCCATAAACGCGTCCGAAGATAGTTTTAAAATCGTTTTTCTAAAGTATTAAAAACTCCTACTTAACTAGACAAAGCGCTTTCGCTTCCTTTGAACAGTTAAGACTAACCAAGTTTAACCAAAGGTTGGACGGCTTTCGATCTTACCCAACAGAAATAAAGTGCAGAAAACTTGTGTTAAAAATCAGAATAACCCCTAAGCATTTCTATTGACACCTTGTATGGAATACTACTTTAACTATGATCCTTACATTCTAACCTTAAAAAATTTAGCCGGACATGGAAATGTAAATAGACATGTTGAAATAGATCATGTTAAAGTAGATTCTTTTTTAAGTAAATAGTGCGAGAAAGTAAATAGTGCGAGAAAGTAAATAGTGCGGGAAAGTAAATAGTGCGAGAAAGTAAATAGTGCGAGAAAGTAAATAGTACGAGAAAATAAATGGTGCGGGAAAGTAAATAGTGCGAGAAAATAAATGGTACGAGAAAATAAATGGTGCGGGAAAGTAAATAGAAACCTGCTCCAAATCGGAGGCTTTAAATCTGGTACAACTAGAAATAAATGACTGGAAATGAAAATGGCGGCAGGATTAACTTCTACCAGAGTGCTCCAAACTCGATTACATACTCGATCAAACAGTGTGATAACTCCCCGATGTGAGAAGTTTATCACTTTACAATACTGAAAATATATGGCTTGAGTTCTGAAACTAAGCTTGGATGAAGAAAAAGGATCAAGGACTCATCTATTTATAGCCTAGGAAAAACTATGGAAAGACCAAAGTGCCCCCCAACTTCTTTTGGGAGGGAAACCATACGACAAAGGTGGCGCCCGCCACCCCCTCATGGCGCCCACCATGTGAACCAAGGGAAAAAGAAGTGGAGATCGTGGCAGTTGACAGCATTTGACTCCTATCCAAGTTATGGCCTAACCTATGGCGCCCGCCATGGTGAATGTCATGTGTACAATTTCCTCAAAAACTAGTTTTCTTGCTCGTTTTTCTTCATTTCTTCATGAGGAGCTCTGGGAATACAAAGAACCTGAAAACAAAACAAAACACAAGCATAACACAAGAAAATAGCAATAAAATCCTAAGAAACATGTGCAATCCGAGTCAAATACGTAGTGCGATTCAGTGTTATCAGTATACTGCTCCTGAAAGCTCTCGTATCAGGCTCAAAGACATCCAGCCGACTGGATGGGGAGATACAGCTGAGAGTACAAATACTACGCAAAATGCAACAGAGGAATCCTCCTACGACAACTCTGCTTGGGAGACATATTCCAATGATCCTGCTCCACCAGAAATCAGCGTCATTTCTAAAGACAAATCAAGGAAGGTACCAGACTTTGTGATTCACCGAGGAGTTCGCCGCCAATGGGTTGCTGTCGACGTTCCGAGGATCGTTCATAAGTCAAAGTAATTGTCGTCTTTTAACCTTTCACCCTGCCCAAGCGAAATGGATGTTTTGATAGGGCTCGCTTTCTGTAAATTTCCCTCTTCGCTTTGCCCAAAGCGACAAAGTTTTGTTTTATAGGGTTGTAGTTTCAAGAATCGACTTGTTCATTAATAAAATAACGTTGTTCTGTAATTTCCGCATTAATTGTTGTTTTCTCTTTTTGCTTTTCTCAGAAAATGGTAATCCTAAAAAACAACTCAATAATAAAAACAAGCAGTAGAAAAAGAAATACACTGCACACACTCTTGCATTCTCTCTATCTCTTCTAAACACGAATCATCACGTTATGCAGATTGCCTGTTTTAAACCCCGTTGAAACATACGATCCGATGCCTTCTCCCAACTTTGAGTTCTCGGTATTTAGGGCTGAAGAAGAAAATGACGACGAAATTCCAGAGGAGATATCCCGATTACTCCGACAGGAGGAAAGGTCCATTAAACCTCACAAAGAGCCGTTGGAAACGATCAACGTGGGTTCAGAAAAAGAAAGAAAAGAAATTAGGATTGGGGCACTGCTCAGTCCAACTGCCAAAGAGAGTTTAACTAAGCTTCTCAAAGAATTTCCTGATGTATTCGCTTGGTCCTATCAGGACATGCCAGGGTTGGATACCAGCATCGTAGAACATCATCTACCGTTAAGATCAGAATGTCTGTCGGTAAAACAAAGGTTAAGAAGGACTCATCCAGACATGGTTGTCAAAATCAAGGAGGAAGTACAAAATCAGATCGACGCGGGTTTCCTCGCCACATCAGAATATCCTCAATGGTTAGCCAACATCGTACCCGTTCCGAAAAAGGACGGAAAGGTCAGAATGTGTGTTGATTACAGAGATCTAAACAAGGCAAGTCCAAAGGACGACTTTCCCTTGCCACACATTGACATGCTGGTAGACAGTACAACAAAGTTCAAAGTCTTCTCCTTCATGGATGGATTCTCGGGCTATAATCAAATAAAAATGGCGCCGAAGGACATGGAGAAAACTTCGTTCATTACCCCATGGGGTACCTTTTGTTACAAGGTAATTCCATTCGGTTTGAAGAACGCCGGGGCAACCTATCAAAGGGCCATGACTACTCTGTTTCATGACATGATACACAAACAAATTGAAGTGTATGTCGATGACATAATTGCCAAATCTAAGACAGAAAAGGAGCATGTGACCCATCTGTCAAAGCTATTCGAGCAGTTGAGAAAGTACAAACTTCGCTTGAATCCCAACAAGTGCACCTTCGGTATCCGTTTAGGGAAACTGCTAGGGTTCATCGTCAGCCAGAAAGGAATTGAGGTTGATCCTGACAAGGTCAAGGCCATTCAAGAAATGCCTTCTCCAAAGACTGAAAAACAATTCAGAGGATTCCTGGGACGTTTGAACTACATCTCCAGATTCATATTCCTCATGACCGCCACATGTGCGCCGATCTTCAAATTACTCAAAAAGAATCAGGACTGCATTTGGACATAAGATTGCCAAACCGCCTTCGACAGTATTAAGGAATACCTGTTGAATCCGCCGATTCTATCACTCCAGTGGAAGGAAAACCACTGATCATCTATCTAACAGTCTTGGAAGACTCAATGGGGTGTGTACTTGGCCAACAAGACGAAACCAAAAGGAAGGAGTCCGCCATCTACTATTTGAGCAAGAAATTCACCGACTGGGAGACTCGGTACACTATGCTCGAGAAAAATTGTTGCGCTTTGGCTTGGGCAGCCAAACGTCTTCGCCAGTACATGATTCGCCACACCACTTGGTTAATCTCAGAAATGGATCCAATCAAGTACGTCTTTGAAAAACCTGCTCTCACGGGAAGGATTTCCCGTTGGCAGATGTTGTTATCAGAATATGACATAGAGTACCATGCTCAAAAAGCCGTTAAGGGGAGTATTTTAGCCGATCATTTGGCTCATCAACCGATTGACGTTCAGGAATCAATCGGATTTGACTTCCCAGACGAAGATGTCATGTATTTGAAAATGAAAGATTGCGATGAACCACTACCCAATGAAGGGCCAGAACCAGGTTCCCAGTAGGGACTAATCTTTGACGGAGCTGTCAATCATTACGGAAATGGAATTGGGGCAATCATCATAACACCTCAGGGTACCCACATTCCTTTCACTGCCAGACTGACATTCAAGTGCACAAACAACGAGGCCGAATACGAAGCTTGTATTATGGGTCTCGAGGAAGCGATTGATTTGAGGATCAAGAACTTGGATGTATATGGCGACTCAACCCTGGTTATCAATTAGATCAAAGGAGATTGGAACACTTACCAATCAGGATTGATCCCTTACAAAGAATACGCAAGAAGGTTGTTACCCTTCTTCAACATAATCGAGTTTCATCATATCCCTCGTGAAGAGAATCACATGGCTGATGCATTAGCCACCCTCTCTTCCATGATTAGTGTAGGTCAATGGAACGACCTACCTAAGATCGACATAATGCGCCTTGAAAGGCCCACTTACATCATCACGATTGAAGCAATCATAGATGACAAACCTTGGTATCACGATATCAAATGCTTCCTTCAGAAACAAGAGTACCCACCTGGGGCACTAAAGAAGGACAGAAAAACCCTCAGAAGACTGGCTGGCAGCTTCTTCCTGAGCGGTGATACACTCTATAAGAGGAACTTTGGCATGGTCTTGCTTCGATGCGTCGATAGACCAGAAGCAGACATGCTGATAAAAGAAATTCATGAAGGATCCTTTGGCACTCATGCCAACGGACATACGATGGCGAGAAAAATTCTAAGAGCAGGGTACTATTGGTTGACAATACCGCCTACACATCTCAAAGTTCTCTCTTCCCCATGGCCTTTTTCCATATGGGGAATCGACATGATTAGCATGATTGAACCCAAGGCTTCAAACGGACATCGGTTCATACTGGTAGCCATTGATTACTTCACCAAGTGGGTCGAAGCAGCGTCATACGCCAATGTAACCCTACAAGTGGTGGTCCGATTTATCAAAAACAATATCATTTGTCGTTATGGTGTTCCGAGCTAGATCATTACGGATAATGGATCTAACTTGAACAATAAGATGATGAAAGAGTTGTGTGCTGAGTTCAAAATCGAACACCATAACTCATCTCCCCACCGACCCAAGATAAACAGAGCGGTAGAAGCGGCTAACAAGAACATCAAGAGGATTGTTCAAAAAATGGTTGTAACCTACAAAGACTGGCACGAGATGCTACCCTTTGCTCTTCATGGTTATCGCACATCTGTCCGCACTTCAACAGGGGCAACCCCTTTCTCTCTAGTATATGGCATGGAAGCAGTGCTCCCCATAGAAGTAGAGATCCCATCAATCCGGGTATTGATGGAAGCTAAGCTAACAGAAGCTTAATGGTGTCAAAGTCGACACGAAGAACTGAACCTGATCGAAGAAAAGCGAATCACGGCAATATGCCATGGTCAGTTGTATCAGAAAAGAATGAAGAAGGCGTTCGACAAAAAGGTCCGACCTCGCGTCTTCAAGAAAGGAGACCTCGTGCTCAAGAAGATACAATCATTTCTCACTGACTCTCGAGGCAAATGGACTCCAAACTATGACGGCCCCTATGTGGTCAAGAAAGCTTTCTCAGGTGGCGCCTTGAGACTTACAACCATGGACGGAGAGGAATTTGCCTACCCCACAAATGTTGATGTAGTCAAGAAATACTTCACCTAAACTAAAAAAAAATCGTCTCGGTGGATTGAAAACCCGAAAGGGCAGTCCAGGCAAAAATTAGAGACATGATCAAAAATCATCTCGGTGGATTAGAAATCTCAAAGTACAATCCAAGCAAAATTTAGGGATAAGGGCGAGTAACTATGTTCAACAGGGGCAAATCCCTCAGCAGCAGTAACGTCATCCGTCAGGAAAACTCCAGTCAGGGTCATCTTCGACAGAAGCTTAAGATGTCCAGAATTTCAAGTTGGTAGAAGGATAGTGGTCGTTATGTTTCGATGTAGCCCTTTACCCCTAAATTACCATTTTTCTGACTTTGTATATACTCTATGGAATCACGCGATTGGTTGACTTCCATCCTATCAATAAAATTTGAGCCCTTGTGCTTTTGTTTGCAATTCTTATTTGTTTTAGCTTTATAGAACGACATTTTAACGTAATTAACGATTCTGGAAATAAAACAAAAATGAATTTACTTGTTAAACTTTTTCTGCTTTTAAAATAAAGGTGGCAATTTCTTTTGACTGTTAAACATCAGAAGAACATCGATCGTTTCTCCAGAAGTAAGCAGACCTCAAAGTGCAGAATCAAAGTATTCCTTCTAAACCAGTACGCCTGAACGAAGGATCAACTGAGTCGGAGACCTGGTTTCGTCTGACACACCTCGGCCGAGTTCTCATCTCCTAAGCCCGACCAATGGTTGTTCCCCGCAGGGACTATCCCACCTAAGCAAGGCAGAATTGCTATCTTGAACCAGCAATACTTTTTATCTCCCACTGTGGCCGAGTATCCAGTCGTGTTCATCTACTAGTTTGTATGTCGTGTCAGTGTTATCAGCATATACATACATGCATCATGCATTATTGATTTACATTCATATTCATATTGCATCACTATCACTCTAGCCGGTATTGTCCCCTAGTGATAAAAGTCTTCACGATCGAGTCGTCGGTTCTTTCCTCGTCAGGAAATGTTGTGTCTGAACAATCTCTCTCCTCCAGCTTATCTCTGGATTAAAGTTGGTCTCTTGACCACTTTGATAACTTGAACCTCTGAGACCAAAGAAGACCATCGACGAACATCACTCTTCGCCATTGAAGATGATATTTTTGCTTTCCCGGATTAAGGAAAATCCCCAGAGAAATGCAGCAGTCTTTCTCCGAAAAGTCCGCTGACGGAAAGGTCATCAGCACCTCAAAATTAGATCACATCATATGGTATTTTTCTGAGAAGATCCCGAGAAAAGTATGATGTAATACCCCAAGCAGAAATAGTCTCTCAAGAGACTCGTTTTCCCCGGTAGAGTCGACAAATGGCATCTCCCACAGAGAAGTTTGTGCACCTCTGTAGTTTAGATAGATGGGTTCCCCAGCAAGTCTGACACCAGAACTTTTTCCATCAAATGGCATCTCCCCAGGAAAATTCAGCGAGAATTTTAAGGAAAACCGCTACGCATAGCGTCCCTTGTCAAGAAAGTTTATTGACAAAAGAAACTATGACCAGTTCCTTGGTAGGAAACCAGGATCGAGGGGAAGTTTATATCAGAAACTAAGACCAGTTCCTTGGTAGGAAACCAGGATCGAGGGGAAGTTTATATCGGAAACTGAGGCCAGTTCCTTGGAAGGAAACCAGGATCGAGGGGAAGTTTACCTTTTCTAAGCATCATTGCTTAGCAAAAGAATAAGGGATATGTGAACTACCATTCTTAATCACCATCAAAATTTCGGGTATTCCGATATTTAATCCTCTTGCACCCCGAATGCCCGAATACCTTCATCATTCACACCTTTGGGTCCAAGAAGATTAAATAGGGGCATCTGCCATACCCCAAATTTTGACCACTAAGATTTCCCATCATTGTGCAAATCAGCATCACAATATGGATGAACCATTAGTCTCCCCGAAGATGGGTGAGCATCCACTACAATCAAAATTAGGATTTCAAGCTCTCTTTGAGCCTCAGCCAAAAGATCAGATCAAGGAATGACATGATCTTCAACTTGTCTAAACCTCTCAAACATCCACAAAGGATCAAGAGGACTCCCACTTCAAGGATTAAGCACAAGGCTGCTCCCTTCTAGGTGGATTAAGCCTTGAGATCGCCAGTGTCACCAAATTAGGGTTTTGGTCGACCAGGGCCTCCAGATGGAATTTTTCCTCTGGGCATGAGCCAGTGCTTCAAAGCATAACCTAGGATGATCCAAGGGACATCATAAACCCAATCACCAAGTCAATTTAACCTCATGGGATGCATTCATCAAAAATCAGGAATTAGGGTTTCTTAACCTAATTCACCCCTAAGTTGACTTTTGGGACAAATCATGAGCCAAGACCTCAAGACATGGTTTGAGGGTCACTAGCACACTACATTGATCCATTTTCAACAATGGATTGATCCAAGAAGCTTGAGCAACAAGTTTCAATTTCACATGAACCACAGTTAGGGTTTCGTGAGAAAAGTCAACTGTAGCTTTGACTTTTGACCAGGACATGCTCCCTAACCATAGGACATGATTCAATATACCCTATAATACCTATTAAATCAATCCATCAAGTTTGATTTAGGTCAAGAACTTGATTTCATAGAGGATCGCACAGTTTGGAATTCATCTGACAAAAAGTCAACTGTGCACAAAAGTCAAACTTTGACTTTTTGAGATTTTTCATAATTATGGTTCCTTAACCCTAAAATGATGTTAATGTGTGGTTGGAATCATCATTCATCAATAAAAATCAAGAAAAGTGGGATAACTTATAAAAGGGGTAACCATAAAAACTTAGAAAATTTTCTAAGTTATGGAACAAAGTGGCTACGGTACCAACTTTAGAGGATCATAACTCCTAAACCACAAGGCCATTTTTCCCCATCCAAAGCTAGATTTGTAGCCCTCGTGGCCCTCTACAAAAGCTTCAACTACACCTCATTCCAATTCATCATGGATTTTGAGTTATGGAATGATCAAAATGGATGAAAACATGAAATGTCACTTTTTCTAACACTTAGTGAAATTTTCACTAAGTCAGAATCTGCCTTACTTTTTTCCAAATGTAGGGGCATTTTTCACTTGGATCCAAAAAGTATCAAAACCAATTATGATCAAACAGTTGTTGTATCATATGAGGGCTTTCCAAAATGGCCAAGAACATCACCAAATTCCACTTGAGTCATGAGATATGACAATGGCAATATGCCTTGCTGAAAACTGCAAAGGCTAGGCAGAGTTTTGCACTTTTGCTCGATTTGGCAAAATCAGATAATTCCAAGCCTTGTCATCACTTTGGACACATCTGAGGATCAAATCTAAAGGGAACAAACACTGATCCAAGCCTCCAAAGTCTTTGGAACAAGAAGTAGCATGGCAAACCTAAAAATCCCTAAAAGAGGGACAAGACTCCAATTTTGGATTGGAGCATTTAATGGATGCTTAGAGGTGGCATGGACTGACACATTTGCAACTGAATTCAGTCAAGAATGATCCAACAACTAGGGAACCAAAGGCCTGTGCTCTAACCTCTAGTCAATGGCTAGAGGAGACTTGGCTTCCCATTGATCAACATTGGCCCAACCTCTGCTGTGGTTGCCATTCACTATTGATCCCAAAAAAAACTTGCTCTACTATAAATAGAGCTCATTTGTGCTCAGTTTGAGTACACCAAAGCCATCAAACAGATGCTTTCCTCAAAATCCCTTTCTTTAGGCCAAAATGCCTTCTTTAGCAAGGTAACTCTGAGTTTTTGAGTTAGAGAGCATTTCCATCACAACTCATGATCCTAACACCTCTAATATATCATATCTAAGCTATCCAAACTCTCACAAGTGACCTATAATCCTTAAATCACAAAGTCACCTCTCAAAACCTCAAAATAGTACTTTTGTGCATTTTTCAAGCCATGCCTTGATTCAGTCACTTTCCAAACCAGATAAAACCTCAAACACACTGCAAATATCATCCTTGAACTGTCCCAAATGGTTCCCCCCATCTGGAACACCATTTAAGGGAGTTGCTATTTTGGCCATTTTAGCCCCTTTTGCAAGAAAGGGCCAGTTTGTGTTTTTGCAGGTTCCAGCTGATTCCATTCATCCCAAAAGCTTCTAAGGGATCATTTGAGAGTGTCCAAAGCATCAAACCATTTCTGGAACAAGAAACTTGGCAGATTGCACAAAAACTCCAAAAGCTCAAAAGAGAGGTAAACATCATGACTTGAACTTTCCAAATGCATATAAAAAATACCACCACCATCGGATTTTGAGGAGGGAGCATGATATGAAAAAAAATACCACCACCATTGGATTCCTTGTGAAATTCTAGGCCAGATGCATATAAATTTTGTCCCCAACCATGGAGAAATGAGAAAGTTATGGATCTTCCCGTTTCTTGCCAAAACTTGCCTTGCCTTGCCTTGGCCAGGCCTAGAAAACAAAGCAAGCCTTGTATATTTGTTGGTTTGCTTTAATCAACAGATGTATAACCACCCCAGTGGTAAGGCGCGCGCCCTATAACCTTGAGGTCGTGGGTTCAAACCCCACCCATGCCATTTTGTGTTTTCTCACATTTTGCTATTTTTTCCAATATTTTCATGTTTTGTTAATTAATTGGAAAATTAATAACTCCCTCAATTTTAATTATTTTTTATTGGTTCTTTTTGAAAAAAGTCACAAAAATGTTGAAATATTTTATTCCCTAAAAAAATTAGATTTATATTATTTATTTAATATAATTAGTATTTTTGTGAATAAATGTTTTTTATTTGTTTTTAAACTCATTTAAAAATAAATATCCATTTTGAAAAATCAAAACCAAGTAGGTTTTAATTCATATTGTGATGAAAACCTCATTTTTCAAACCTTCAACAAAAATTACAAGTGGTTTATTCAAACTTATTTGGTATTTTTATCATTTTATTTGATTTTCTTTAAATATTTCCTTTTAAAAGAACACAAATTTAGGGTTTCCTTGATTTTCACTCAAACAAATCATTTTTAAACTCTTTGGGCCTCTAATAGAGTGTAAGACCCAATCCTTTGTAAATACAAACCTATTTTGGGCCTCACTTATTGTATAAGTCTCGTTGTATTTCAAAAGTTCGGCGCGATCATCGCCCGTTTAAAACAAACCATCTGGACCTCTCCTCGAGCTATAAGACTCATTCAAAACAATTTTGGGCCCCTAATAGAGTGTAAGACCCAATCCCCTTTTGAAACCAAAAACTTTTGGGCCTCAGTCATTGTATAAGACCCACAGTTGTTTCAAAACCTCGGCGATCGTCGCCTTTTTTCAAAATTAACCATTGAGCTTCTCCTTGAGCTATAAGACCCATCTTTGTTCACTTTCAATCATTTTTAGGCCTCTTGAGAGAGTGTAAGACACATCCCCTTGTACAGAAAACCTTCTTGGGCCTCAGTCACTTGTATAAGTCCCTGTACCAAACGACAATGCGATCACTGATAAAACCCTAGGCCTCTCCTTGAGCTGTAAGCCCCAATTTTCCTTTCAAAAGCACTTTCTCCTTTAATTTTGTAACATACTATTATTTTCAATTTCTTTGTTGAACAACTAACCAAACAACATGGAAGCTCTACAACCGAGTAAGTGTTTACCCGCTTTCATTTACCGCTTTCATATGTATATAACTGTATTGTGGGGCTGTTTCACTGTAAGTCTTCTTTCATAAACTCATATCGACTGTGTAATAATAGTATAGATATTTAGAGTTTCCCCGGCAACTACGTCTAGAACTAGACAAAACCTCGTCTCCCTACATCCGACGTTATACCGGATATTTCAACATAACCTAAACCATGAGAATTTTCTTTCACAACAATTTTAGATAACTAGATTTAAGAAATCTCCCCCCTTGAACAGTTCATATACAGAAGGCCAATGTTCCAAGTGAAACCCCTTCTGGACCTGTTCATCAGCCTCCTCTTGGGCTTAGTGCAAGGACCCAAAGGCTTCTTAAAAGCATCCCCGCCTCCTCTTGGGCGTTGTACAAGGACCCGTCGGCTTCTTAGAAGTTTTCACAGCCTCCTCTTAGGCTTCGTATAACAATTCTTCCTCCAGGAAGATAGCCTCCTCTTAGGCTTCATACAAATTGTCCCTCGACTTCTTAAAAGTTACTCTCGCCTCCTTTTGGGCTTCGTACAAATTGTCCCGACGACCTCTTAAAGGTATAGGAACAGAAATTAGTCATCTTAATAGAACAGTCTTTCAAGGAGTCTAGATCTTTCTACCGCAAATGTGATGTCTCTTAATTTCTCTTAAGCATAGTACAAAAGATAAAACTCTAGACTTGGACAGTCTAATTTCCTTGAGTCTCAAAGACATTCTTAAGCTCCTTTCAAAAATGGGAAGATGAAAACCTGTAAGACTCGGACAGTCTAAAGCTCCTTTGGATTCCCCGTTTCCTTAGAGAACAGGAAATAATCCCGATCCTCAGATCAAATCCATGAGTACGACGTTACCCATATAAGAACTGATTTTCTCTTTATCCGATACTGGACCTGTCACTAAACTGAAACAGTTACAATGGTCTCCTCTTGGGCTTTGTACAATGATTCTCCCTAGCGGAGCTAACCTTTTCACACTCTCTTGTTGAGTATAAAAGACTCTCTTGTTGAGCCAATCCCTTTTAGCCTCCATCTCAGGCTTCTTACGAGATACAAAAACACTCTCTTGTTGAGTATAAAAGACTCTCTTGTCGAGTCAATCACCTTTGAGCCTCCGTCTTGGGCTTCGTACAAGACACATATAAAAACACTCTCTTATTGAGTATAAAAGACTCTCTTGTTGAGTCAAACCCCTTTTTAGCCTCCATCTCGGGCCTCGTACGAGATACAAAACACTCTCTTGTTGAGTATAAAAATACTCTCTTGTTGATTCAATCTTCCAATAGCCTCCATCTCGGGCTTCATACGATATACTAAATCACTCTCTTATTGAGTATAAAAGGCTCTCTTGTTGAGTCAACTCCGTTTTAGCTTCCATCTCGGGCTTCGTACGAGATACAAAGCACTCTCTCGGGCTTCGTACGAGACACATAAAAGCACCCTCTTGTTGGGCCAATAGCCTCCTCTTAGGCTTTGTATAAAGAAATCCCCGTTTGATTCAATCAACCTTTTAGCATCAAATCATGCTTTGGACACAACGTACAAACATCAACAACTCCTTTTCCCTAGGCTAATTGGTGTAAGCGGCAAGCCTCTGGATTATTTACATCCACGTCACTGTCCCTCTTTTAGCCTGAGAAATTCCTAAGGAAAGATGGCATTGCTCTACACTGGGTTAAAGTCTTCTCCTTCAGGTTGAAAATCCCCTATAAAGGAAATTATGGCATTGTTGGATTCACAAATCCCAGTTAAAGTAATTCTCCTTTATAATCAGTCACCCAACAGTTGTGACAGACAAACCCTTCTTTAGAGATGACAAATTCTCTCTGGAGTCAAAACCTTTTAGCTTCACATCTTGGGCTTCGAACAAGATACAAATAGACCCTTCAGCTTCACATCTTGGGCTTTGAACAAGATACAAACCATCTTTAGCTTCATATCTTGGGCTTTGAACAAGACACCAAAATAACCTTTTTCCTCCCATAGAATAGGAGGAACTACGATCGCTCTGATTTCCCTATCCCGGGAATACGTAGGCATAAGATTGAAAAATCTTAGCGAGCACACTAATCAAAAACCCAAAATCCCATATATCAACCGAATAACATCGGTCCCCAACACCCTACCCCGACACTGTTTTCAACAAAATAACCCCAAAGGGCGAACCCCCTATTTTGATAGCATCTATAAATCAACAGTTTTGACTGTTTAACCTCAGTTTGCAAGCAGGGTTAATTGGAGACATCTATTTCTCTTCCTTCGTCAGCTTTAATAGGATAAAAAATGAATCGAACTGTAGTACCCAAGCGATAGTGCTTCGAAACCACAAAAATCACGCTACAGCTGGCACCCTCACAAAACATATCCAATCACATGTCTGCAATCATACACATCATACGCGTCACATTCGTCATCATAAGCATCATGTGCATCATATGCATACACAAAACCAAATCATACTTCCCTAGCACTTGCATCTCCGCGCGTCAGCATTTGCATCGCATTTCCATTCGACATGGAACATCATTACAAAATCAAGCATTCATACATGCACAAGTCAAGATCCAGGATCAATATCAAGATTTCAAGACGATCTTCAACCCAGCCAAGGGCGTCTTCTTTAAATCCATGGGCGTTCCTCACGAAGTTTTTTCAACCTTTTGTTGATCAAGATAAGATATCATCATCCCAATTAGGGGCATCTTCTTCAAGTCTGTGAGCATTCCTCATGGAATTACTTCAACCTTTTGTTGATGAAGCTGTGATCCCCAAGCAAATCAGTGGGCATTCCTCATTGAATCGTTCTCCTCAACCTATTGTTGATGAAGTTGTCATCCCCAGCTCAACCAATAAGCATTTCTCTGAGTCAGTGGGCGTTCCCCTATGAGTTGGTTTTCCTCAACCTTTTGTTGATAAAGTTGTTATTCTCAGACCAGTCAGTGGTTTTCTCAAAACAAAATTCTCAACCTTCCATTGGGTGTTCCCCAGTGATTTAGTTCCTTTCAACCTTTTGTTGACAAGGATAGTGTTCCTTAGTGACTCCTTTGCTTCAACCTTTTGTTGATGTCTCCAAATAAGCCTCACTCATCATATCTCCAGCAAACTTGACCTTTTATAAATTGCCTTACTATCATCCTTTTGGTGCTAGCCAAACCCTGTCGATTCAACCCGACCTTCATCCTTTTGGTGTTGGTAATCCTAAAAATCGAAAATTTACTATCATCCTTTTGGTGGTAGCCATTCATGTTGTTTCAACCTAATCTTCATTCTTTTGGTTTTGGTGGCACTCGAATTGGAAAGTTTTCTATCATCCTTTTGGTGGTATCCATTCATGTCGTTTCAATTTAACCTGCATCCTTTTGGTGTTGGTGGTTCTCAAAATTTGGAAATTCCTATCATCCTTTTGGTGTTAGCAACTTGTGTCGTTTGATCTTACCGTAATCCTTTTGGTGGCGGCGATCGGTGAACCTTTGGTCTGTGTATCATCCTTTTGGTGAATGACATCCTTTGATATCATTTTGCTTACTGTTATCCTTTTGGTAGTAGTAAGTTGTGACCTTATTTTCATCCTTTTGGTGAAGGGTCATCAAGTCGTGTGTCATTTATCATCCTTTTGGTGATAGACCCGTCATCCTTTTGATGTCGGGAATCTGTGTTGCTTACTATTATCCTTTTGGTAATTGCGAGTTTCGACTTCACTTTCATCCTTTTGGCGAAGGGTCATTGCGTGTGAGTTTACTATCATCCTTTTGATGATAGGTATGTCATCCTTTTGGTGTCAGATATCCTTGTGTGTGTGTGTACTATCTTCCTTTTGATGATAGGTCTGCCATCCTTTTGGTGCCAGATATCCCTGTGTGTGTGTGTGTGTGTGTGTTCTATCATCCTTTTAGTGATATGTCTGTCTTCCTTTTGTTTTCAGATATCCCTGTGTGCATGTGTCCTCTATCATCCTTTTGGTGTCAGATATCCCTGTGTGGATGTGTTTGCTTACTATTATCCTTTTGGTAATAGCAAGTCTTGACCTCGTTTTCATCCTTTGGGTGAAAGGTCTGTGTGTGTGTTTGCTTACTATTATCCTTTTGGTAATAGCGAGTCGAGTCATGTTTACTATCATCCTTTTGGTGATAGGTCTGCCATCCTTTTGGTGTCAGATATCTTTTTGCGTGTGTTTACTGTCATCTTTTTGGTGATAGGTCTGTCATCCTTTTGGTGTTAGAATTTTGTGTTATCATCCTTTAGGGTGATAATGACCTTTGCAAGTTATTTCAGCGTCCACTCGAGGGTCGACATTGATTTGTTATTCCACCTCCTAAACGTTTTCTTTCTTTTCGGACAAATTTGGTGTCTTCTTCATATCTAATTGACTTCAACCTCGAAATTATGAACGCCATAGCAGTTCATCTTACTAGGTTTAAGCAAATTAGATATGGGCATCTTTCATACCCCAAATTTGTCCTACATGTATATCACCTTCATCTGTACATCCATCCACTAACCAATATTCAAAAAAATCCAAAATATGCTGTTCATTTGAGGTCAGGCAAGGATTTGTGTCATGATCAGAGCCATGGTATGCATAAGTCAGGTGATGTGTGTCTAAGGACTCAATTAGGGTTGTGTGCCAATTCAGGATTGTTATGAATGGATCAAGTTCTTAGACTGAAACAAAGTGAGTATTCTGTGATGGAAGACCACCAGGGACCAGATTACAATCAATTAGGGTTTTGTGTGATACATTGAAGTTCAAATCTTAATTTGTGAATTCTTTAATTTCAAAGTATGATTATTGCACAATGAAGATTTGGTTCAATATGATTCAAGTGGCTCATTTCAAGATTAGTTAATTGACTTAGAACTTTCAATATGTTCAAGGCCCAAGATTGGTTCATAGTTGGTGTTGTTGCGCAAGATTAATTCGGGTTTTTTATTTCACAAGAAGTTTCGCTTTGGTTCATTGGGATCAAGAAGAAACATTCAATTCTATTTGCCATAGTTTTTAATTAGAAATTAATTGTGAGATTTCTCCTGGTTAGAGTATGATAAATATGGATCAAATAACGAAACTGGAGGGTGTAGATTCAAGTTGCAAGATTTGAGGTTCGTTCATCATTTGGTCTTACGAATTGCAAAAAGAGAACAAAAGCTCACGAAAATAAAAAATTCACAAGTCCATTACAAAGCCCATGGCCAAAAGTTACAATATGTGCTACATGAAATTAAAGGCCCGTCCAAAGAAGAAGAGTTCAAGAACCATTACAAAATTAAGTTTCCAAAGTCCATTGTTATTTAATAAATTATACAAAAGGCCATGTTAATTTTAATATCATTCCACAATAAAGGCTCAGAGATCTATGTTATACATTATAGGAAATTACAAAAATGTAGAAGAAGGCCCATGAAGCTTAACTCACATCCGGCCCATTGTGCTACCAAGTCTTTCTCATGTGAATGCAAAACTCTCAGCACAAACCATCATATGCAAAACCTGTTTTCTTCCTACAAGTTGCTACACATAATCCCAAACTTTCCACATCTACACGCCATGAGCCCTCACAAGATGCTTTTTTCTCCAAAACATGATGCACCATAAGCTTTCTTGCAAAAAAATCCTTGCAGCAATTGATTTCATAATCTGCAGCATATACCACCTCACTAAGCCTACCAATTTCCATGCCAAAAAGTTGTACAACCTTACACAAAATAAACCGTGAGCATAACCTCACCAAACATTCCATGCTGCAGCAAGATACCATTATGCAGCACCACATGATACACCACAGGTTATACACACTTGACTCCCCAAGATTGAAAAAATCCACAGCAATATCAGCACAAAAACAACGCATAACATACACCAAGAATTAACCAGGACCCCACCTATTCCGAAAATAATACGCAGCAGCAGTACCTCTCCACACAACAACAAATTGTAAATACACAACCTCATCACAACCTGAAAAAAAAATGACAAAAAATAATGAATACGTCACCAATTTTCACACCTTTTTCGTTCCTATAAAGAGAACCCTGCACAATAAATCAGCAAAAAAAAGGGGAAGGATTGGTTCACTACCGGATTCCATCAAATAACCATCAAATGAACAACCAACTGATCCTCCATTAAATCTCTTCAACCGATACTAAGAACCACAACCCTTCAACCTCCCTCACTCCAACAACCACTCTTCAATCTTCTTTTACTCTTCATCAACAACAACAAAACCATACCATCAAATCCTTCAACAACCTTCAAACCTCGCCATTGTACAACCTTTCTCCTTCGAATTACCCCAATTCAAATCAACAATAACCCGCATCCATCTTAACCCACAAACACGATTCACAAACACCAAACAGAACAAAAAGAGAGACGCAGCGAAATCAGATCAGAAGACGAGAAGAGGAGCAATAACGATTTAGAAACAGAATAGAAGAGGAAGAAGAAAGAAAACGATTGAGAGACAAACCTAGAGCGATAAGGACTAGAGCGGAGGAGGTTGAGTCCGCTTCTTCTCCGTTCTTCAGATCCCTTATTTTTATTGTTGGAATTCGATAAGGAAGTTTCTCCTTCACGGCGTGTTTTTAACGACTTGTTGGCTTGTGTTGCATTGACTAAATCATAGCTAGAATGCTGATGTTATATGCAAACATAAAGGGAGCTCCATTTCTTTTTCTTTTTTTAACCGAGTTTTAGGTTTGGGCTTTTAAGAGCCCGTGTTGGTTTTTTTTTATTTATCTATTTTCTTTGCCTTTTGAACCATGTTGAATGGTGATAATGGGCTTAAAAGCCCACATGATTCACCCACCTCACACCATGATTCTCAAACGCACACCCACACAAATCTTCAACGCACCCTTTTTCCTTTTCTATTACTTCTTTTTCTTTTTTTATATATACATTTTATTCTTTAAGAATTGTTTCCATTTAATACATTTAGAATGTTTTTTGCTTTTTGATTTAATGTTTTTTTATCTATGTTTTTCTTTTAGCTCTTGGTTTTCCATTTGTGTTTCATTTCTTTTTTTTTTCATTTTGGCCGATGAACAGCTAAATAGTCACGGATTATCGATTCATCGATGAAAATCCATGACTAAGATTAGACCATTTTTCTCCTTTTACTTTTATGTCATTTCATAATAACTTTGTTTTTTATTTTAAACTTCACTTTTCATTTTCATCGTAATTTCCATTTTCGACTTTATTTTAATGTTGTTTCGATCGATGAAGTCTTTCTATTCACGAATGCTGGTTGGTTGAGGTTGCTTAACCTTCATGATTTCAAATCTGTAGAAAATGATCATCGAGATCATTTTCTATACTTTGGGATCGTGAGAGGTTGACGCAAGTTTGTGATTAAGTCGGGATCATCCACTTTTCTTTTCGTGTGGCGCGATTTCTTTGAGAATGATTCACAATATCATTTCTCTATCGTGTTTTAGCACAAATACCTTCGTCATAGATTGTGCTACGATGGTTTAACACTAAAGTCGACCCGATTCAATAACAATTAACGATTAATCACTAACAACTAACTTTAATTTTCGTTCGATATTATCTTGTTTTATTTTTGTGTGAATTATCTTATCATATTATTCATCTGTTCATATTATCATCATACTTGTTCATACTTTGTTCATACTACACGAAAACACATTTAAAAATATCGAAACCATAAAAAACTCAATTGGTGGACTGTTGGTTACTTTTCCGAGCAACAGAACTTTGACTTTGTACATAAATCCTAGCTTGGAGCTTTTGTCCGACTCTTGCTCAAGGCTTAGTTTAGGACACCTCGCACACACACGGCTTCCTCTTGGGCTACCTGATAATGAGACCTTTTATTTCTTGCAAACCCGTGTAATTTACATGTACCCCGCTCCCATTCCGATGTACGCATTTACTCGCTTTTTGATTGTGGTTTGTTTACAAGGAGCACCCCTAGGGACTAGCATAGACTAAACCATCGATTCGTCTTTGAGCCATTCTCACCTTTTTCAATCGAACCCTCGATTCGCCGTTGAGCCATTTTCAAAATCAAACCTTTTACGCCGAGTGCCTTTTGCCTCGCAATCAACCCAAGCGCATACAAACAAACTCTTGATCCAACTACAAGTGGATTTTCATAATCAAACTTTAAAATAATTAACAACCATCAAAACTCTTTTCAAGGGGAAAAAGAGGGGGGGTTGAGCCTTTGACCTCTCTTCAGTTGTTTGGGTGCGAGTTCTCTTACTCGTGTGTGAGCAATTGACACCTCTAAAACATTTTCAAACTCGACAACATTCAAACTATTTTCCAAACACTCATCGTTCTAAGCACTTAACAAACATCAAACACAATCTTCTTTTCGAGGTGGAATGGAAGGGAATGGAGTCTTCTGTCTTTTTCCACAATTGTTTGGGTGCGAGTTCTCTTACTCGTGTGTGAACAATTGTCACCTCTAAATCAAACCACTCCTTCTTTTCGTGGTCGTATCCATGAACTATGGATGCTCTGATTCTTCATTCATTTTTGAATGTAAGATACGTAGGCACAAGATTGCGATGATCTTGCCTGACACACTTTTTCTTTTTCCACATTTTCACACTTCCATCTTTTTCCTCCATTCCGCATCTACCCTCTATCCTTTCCCGTAGTCGAACTACGATTGTTCTTATTTCTCATTCTCGTCTGAATGAGCATACGTAGGAACAATGGGCCTAATCCTTCGCAAGTACCCTAACCTAAAACCACCCATTTCCCCTTAGCATCATTTCCTTTTACATTATCCTTTCGCATTTTATCGTTGAGAAAAAAACAAATAAGCTTAGCTAACATTCATCACAATTCGAATTAAGAGGTTCCCGTTGAGTACAACGGACGTGAGAGGGTGTGTATACCTTCCTCTCATGTAACTGACTCCCGAACCCAGAATGTGGTTGCGACGACCATGTTCTTATCTCTTTAAAGGTTTTCTCAATATTTTCCTTTCCCTCTTTTGGGATAAATAAAGTTTTGTGGCAACTCTGTCGAACCACAATTTCTTCCGCGCCTTTTGCTCGAGGGTTGTATTTTCGATTATGATTTTTCGAGGTGCGACATATATTCTCTTTTAGTTTTGATGATAAAAAAAGTATTAATAAAACAATGGTTTATTTGACGTGTGTTTTATTTATGCAGGTTCTTGTTCTTGTACATAAATAATCAGAATTTATTTTACATAGACACACTTTTGAGTTGCTTCATTGCTATCTTCTAGTGGCAGAGTCTGAAATACAATTGCTAGTGTGGCTTGGCGCAGACTCTGAGCTAAAGGCATCAACATTCAGATGAGTTACTACACTTGGTAATTGTATATCAGCATCTGGTACCATTCAGAGTTGGTGATAAAGTTGTGGATTGTCCATACTGCATAAAGCATGTTGTATTGTCTTATCAGCTTGTCAGCTAAGAGTCTACAAGATTGTAAGTCTCAAGAAAGGTTGGCATGCTCTACGGATGTTTGCTCTCAACGGCTTTATCAGTACAAAACCTCTTGAAGACTCGAAGGTTAAACGTGTTACACACTGGATTCAGAATCTATTGTGCATCCATCTTCAACGTCTCTTGTACTATGGAGTAAAGGCAAAGACACTTGATCTAGTCAATTCCTCAACGACTAGTTTCTGCAAAGGCTATATATATGGTTGAAGATTCAAGTTTGAATTTTAACAAGGATTCTTCAGATGAAGGAATAGCAAGATCAAGCAATTATCAACTCTAATGTAATATGCAAATTGTTTGGTTTAGGTTGTAATTGTAAAAGCCTTAAGATTTCTTACCATTAAATATCTTAGAAATCTTAAGAGCTTTAGGTTTTTATTATGGTGATTTCTCGTACCTCTGATGCTTGCATCATGTACACCTTGTTCTCTATTCTGTTGAACCTTTAGTAGTTTAGATTAAGTTTCTTGTTATGTGCTTGAGCAGAAGTCTTGTCTCATTGGATTCAAGCAACACGTCTTGAGCCAATATGCTTAAGCTAAGTAAGTCTCATTGCTTAAGTGCTTAAGCTGTGAAAGTCTTATTCAACTAGTCTGATTGAGCAAGAGGGAAGTCTATGTCTGAGGGTCGTGAGCAAGAAGTCTTAGATATGTGTTATAAGTAAGGGGAAGTCTCAGTCTGGTGACCAGAAGAACAGATGGCTCGGTCAGAGGGTGTGAGTAAGAAATCTTAGACATGTACTCTAAGCAAGGGGAAGTCTCAACCAGAAGATCTTTGAGCAGGTGGCTCGGTCTAAAGGTGTGAGCAAGGGAAAGTCTTAGACATGTGCTCTAAGCAAGGAAGTCTCAGACATTTGGTCTGAGAAGGTGTAAAAGACTTATGCAGAAGCATAAGCGATTGTAATCATGAAGGGGTTATAATGAAAATCTCTTGTGAGCCAAAGGGACTGGAGTAATCTCAGTTAGGGGAGGAACTAGAATAAATCTTTTGTGTCTTCTGCTGTTATTTATTTACTTCTGTTATATCCACTGTTAATGAATTAAAACAGAATCTCAACACCAGTTCTGATTCTGAAACTCTGATCAGAAGTTGATTTAAAGAAAACGTAAAACACAATTCAACCCCTCTTGTGTACTTTTCACACCTTCAATTGATATCAGAGCATGGTATGTGCTTAACACTTAACAGTGGCGCATATAATGATCCAATAATAAAAGTATATTTCTTCTTCAAGAAGGAATCAAGTGTCACATGAAAAATATCATACAACTTTTCCTACCATATTCAATTGGATGATTCCACTTAATTTAAATGATGGAAAAGTTAAACATATTTTTAACTCATTGGTCTTGATAAAAGGTTGCTGAATGTCTATAGAATATCTTTGAAAGATGTATTACTATAGAAATTGATGGTGTAAAGATGATCATCTTGAAAATTTCTTTCACCAGCTCAGAAGATGCATATTGAATATCTTCAGAGGTAGTTGCATTCTGGTAGATACTCTATCTTACTTCTGAGTATATCAACATCATTGATATGTCTGATGCATGGACTATCTTTGAATTTTTGTGCTCATATTTGTGGGGATCAGTTTTTGAAGCTTGAGCAGTTACACTTCATCTAATCTTTTCAAGCAAATTCTGAGAAGATTGCTTTTTTGACTTAAATCTAAAGTCATAGTTTTTTTAGGATGTTAACATCTTGAATCTGCTGTGTTTTGAAGGTTTGTCTTGCAGTCTTCAAAGGAAAGAAATGAAGTTAGATGATGAAAAACTGTTCAATAGATCACCTTCTCAATTTAGCTCAGTTCCTTGGAATGACTGATGATGAGAGACTTAGATCTCTTGTCAGAAGAACTTCCATACTGACTGAATGGATTATGATATTTGTTGATAGAAGGGTAACTTCAGAAGCTTCTGAAATACTTGTATTTCAACTGATCACCCAGATCCAAAAGCTAGAAGAAACACTACTAGAACCTAATATCTGATGCTCTTCAATGTCTAATCTTTTGAAGCTGATATTAGTGCAGGATACAGATGAAAAGAAGCATTTGTGTTCTGAAATAAAAATCAAGTATTGTAGAGCAAGAGATGTTGTTAAATCTATCTTGCTTCAAAATATTTGATAATATGGAGTTTGTTCTTTAAGGTGGTAGCTTTTCAATGTATTTGATAGTATGTTATTCAATGTCTCCTCTTTGAGTTTTGTCAATTGTACTAAGATAGTACTTTGATTTGCTTTATGTCAATTTCTAATAACTAACACCATCTGGTTCTTAGCTTGTCAATGATTTCAGAGTCAAAAGATTTAATCCTAGACAATGAGATTAGTGACTCTGCTTAGAACAAGATTTTGTTCCTATCATATCTCATCCTAGACTTATACTCTAGAGTGACTTATGATTGCTTGAGACATAAGGTAAAGAAGAGTCTGTTTGTACTTACATGTATGGTCTTATAGAAATATGAGTATCATAATGTATCTGCTACATATATCATTAAAAGAAGCAGAGGCATCTTCCACAAAGTTGTTTACAACATTTATTGGAGGAAGAGCAAATAGCCCAGATTCAAGTATTGGTGGCACTGAATTTGGTGAGAGTAGTGGAATCAATGGTCAGACAGTCATAGAATCAGAATCCACTAAAAGTTGTGTTCAGACTCTATTGGTCAAGTCTAAATACATAATCGAGTCTAGCCAACAAAAAAGGGTATGCTTATTCTTTTCTGGTTTTTCTTTTGATTCAATGAAACATTTGTATAGAGGTTAATACAAAGTTTCTGTTAGACTTCTAGAGATTTTATTTTGAAAAGAAGAACTTCAGAAATCTTTAAGAGGAAACTTTATTATGTGTGTCTATACTAATGTGTTATTAAGCCAGATGATGATCATATTTATGGAAACAGTTTTCTCACTTTTGTGTTAATACTATTGCTTGTTAGTTGTCTAATGAAGACAATTCAATATTCATCTATCACTCATGACTCTTGTTTCAAGATAAAGTGCTAGTTCTTAATGGAATCTTAGAGACTTGCGACAGACAGATGATATTTCTCTCTAAGTCTAGATCTACTACACTCTGATGGATGATAGCTTCTGAAAGTTGTCAGATTCTGAGATTCAGAAGAAGATTCTTTATGACTGACATAACAATTTAAGTAAAAAGTTTTCTAAAAACTTTTATAATACTTAAATTTTCATAAAGGTGAAACTCATCTAGTGGAATTGAAATATTTGTTGGATAAAGAACCTTTGGGTAATGATGTTTTCTCTTTTGGTACTTGTTGTTACTATTCCCTGTCTTGTGAAACATCATTGTGTTATTTTTCTGATAAGATTCTTATTCTTGTAGGATTCTTGTTCAGTTCTTCTTCTTCTTCTTCTTCTACTTCTTCTTCTTCTTTTCCTCTTGTTTGTGTGCTGCTCAAACCAAACCTGAGATGAGTTCTTCAGTTAATTTTCCTTTGAATCAGCTAGTTGTCATCAATGAAAAGTTTGTGGATTTTGATGAGTTGCTTAAGATTGGTTTCAACTTCTGGAAGACTGTGTCTAAACAAGGTTGGAATGGCTACTTTGAGATGCTTTATGGTTTCACTTATCCAAGTCTTATCAAAGAGTTTTAGATTAATGCTTCTATTGTTGAGTTGAACTCTGAGTATGTTATTCTGTCTAGAGTAACTGTTGTTTCTGTTACAGTAACCTCTAAAGCAATTGAAAATGTGATCAATTGTGAGGAGATTGGAGAAATCCCAGAAACTCTTGTTTGGGAACACTATCTTCCTACTTGGTGTATCTTTGTAGACCCATCTAATACATCAGAGGTCTCAAATCTTCTTCCTGGTGATGTTGTTTGGAATTAGATTCTGAATTCAAACTTACTTCTAAGGATAAGGATTTAGACCAAGTGGACGCTATTGAAAAAAAATCTGTTGATACTTCTTAATTCAGATTTGAAGATTGATCTTCCTCAAGTTATGTTTGACCATCTGAAGAGGTCTCTTTCTTCTTTTCAAAAGGGAAAGACCTTCTCCATTCCTTTTGGACAAGTTATTTTTGAAATACTTATTCAATAGGGGGTTAACATAAGTTCTGAGGCTAGTTCTTCCAAGATTTGGAGAGACAGATTTGAAGTTATCTATGAAAGATTCTGATGTTAGATTTCTGCACAGTTATGCTTTGTATTTTGTTGAAATATTTGTATTAAGCTTCTTATTATTAATTCAAAGTTTGTTCATGCTTGTGTTCAGATTTAAACTGTTGAATATTTATTCTTTGTTGTTCATGAGAATCAAAAAAGAAATTAAATAGGTAAAAGTACTCAACATTTGCAACTTATTTCATTAATGAAAAGGAAGCTATTAAAAGACAATTAGATTTCCTAGTCAGTTGGATTGGCCCTATGGAATTCCCTAGGATCATCTGACATGTCCAGATTATCTAAGAAATCTTGCCATTCTTCCTTAGCAAACTACAAAGCCTCCTTCTTCAGTTGGTTTCTGTGTCTGGATCCATAAGATCTTCTTCTTCTCTGTGTCTTCACAAAGGATGCTGAAGAGGAGAGCACTTCTGAAGCTGTCTGATTGCTTGTAGATCCTTCAGATGCTGATTTGCCTTAGTTTGCTTGAGCTGCTGCATTCAGTAATGCTGCCTTCCTGAAATATCTCTATGGAACCCAGATTTGCTTTTGCTTCAGCATCTTGGTGTTTTAGGGATTAAGTGATGATGGAAGAAAGCTTACTTGAGTCCTTCTAATAGACGTATTACATACATTGTCTTGAGTTTAATATTATTTAAGTATTGGTTAAATCTTATTGGTACTCTAATAATAACTCTTAGAAATATTATCTGGTAGTCTAATCTATTTAGGATTCTATGAACACTTATGAGTTAATGTTTGATTTGTTTTTACTGATGTTTCTGTGTTAGTTCCACCTTTTTAATGTATTTTCGGAAAATCTAAAGAAACATTGCTGGAAAGTACTTGCATAATAAAGAAATATTGGTCAAAATCAACTATTTCATTAATATTAAGCATATGGATTACAAAAATATATTTTTTTAAAAGTACAAGATGTCTCTACTAGTAAAGATCCATAGCTAGAGCATCTCGTGCCCAACAATGTCCACTGTTGCCATAATCCACCTCTTCGTCTTCAGAGTCAACTTCTTCATCCTCTTCTATGACTGGGAGTGATTGGTAGAACTGCTTGTTGACCCTTCTTTTCTTCTTTGACCTCTTCATACTTCTTCTTTTTGGCTTCAGAGCAGCTACCGACGAACCTCCTTCTGAAGGTTGTTCAAGAACTGCTGAAGTTGCCTCTTCAGAAGTAAGTGGTGTTTAGGGCAAAGGCTCAGTTGTAGAAGATTCATAAGCAGCTCGCCTATGAGGAGATTGGATTGTTAAATTTGTAGAGCTCTCAGTTACATGTGTTATGACGGATGTATTATGACTCTCAGTTGATGACTCTATTTCTCTAGGAAGATGTTGATAAAAATGACCAAGAGTCTGAAATTAATCCTTTCTAAATTCTTGGAATAGTAATGACCAATAAAACTTTAAAGCGTGCACTTTAAAAACCTTAATGATTCTTATTATTTGATTACTCTTCCTCTTGGAAACTGATCAAGTAATGATGATCTAATTTGCATTAATAAGTGGAAATTTTTTCTTTCTTCTTCTTCCTTCTTTTATTTTATTCTTTTTGATGTGACAAAAGGGGGAGAAATAATAGTGAGTATTTAAGTGGAAACTGAACCCATTGAGTACCTATTCAGTTGTACATATTGGTCATTTATCTTCTTGTCATTTATTTTCTTTTGTTATGGTTACCTTGCCCAGGACATATTTTAACTTTCTTGTACATATGGATAAGGAAAAGCATACAAACCTCAGACTTAGTCTATCAGACCCAGAAGGAGCTTGCAAACCTCATATTCTGGTGTTGCCAAAGAAAGTTAAAAAGGACAACATATTTTAACTATCTTGTACATAGTGTTAGGTAAGAGCTTACAAACCTATGACTTAGCCTATTAAACTCAGAAGGAGATTACAAACCTCGTATTCTGATGTTGCAAAAGGAAGTTAAAATGTTGTTATTTTGGTTTTCTTAAATATGGAACTAAAGGGGAGCTTACAAACCTCAACCTTGGAACTGTTTGACTCAGGGGGAGCTTGCAAACCTCAGACCATGATGTTACTAAGAAGACTGATTTATTTTTTCTTGAAAAATAGTTCTTGGTGTTAAAGTCAATAGAACTCAGCTATGGACTATCAGGCTCAGGGGGAGCTTACAAACCTCATACCCTGTTGTTGCAGAGAAAATTAAATGGCCAATATTGTCCTTTAAATACTTGTGTTTATCATCATAAAAAAGGGGGAGATTGTTAGAATAAGATTTGTTCATGACATATTCTCTTTTAGTTTTGATGATAACAAGCGTATTAAAAGAAAATGGTTTATTTGATGTGTGTTTTATTTATGCAGGTTCTTGTTCTTGTACATAAATAATCATAATCTATTTTACTTAGACACACCTGGGAGTTGCTTCATTGTTAGCTTCTAGTGGCAAAGTCTAAAGAACAATTGCTAATGTGGCTTGGCACAGACTCTGAGCTGAAGGCCTAAGCATTCAAACAAGTTACTACACTTGGTAATTGTATATCAGCATCTGGTACCATTCAGAGATGGTGATAAAGTTGTGGATTGTCCGTACTACAAAAAGCACGTTGTATTGTCTTATCAGCTTATCACCTAAGAGTCTACAAGATTACAAGCCTCAAGAAAGGTTGGCATGCTCTATGGATGTCTGCTCTCAATGGCTATATCAGTATAAAACCTCTTAAAGACTCAAAGGTTAAACGTGTTACACACTGGATTTAGAATCTTCTTTGTATCCATCTTCAACATCTCTTATACTATGGAGTAAAGGTAAAGACACTTGATCAAGTCACTTCCTCAACAACTAGTTTCTGCAAAGCCTATATATATGGCTGAAGATTCAAGTTTGAATTTTAACAAGGATTCTTCAGATGAAGGAGTAGCAAGATTAAGCAATTATTAACTCTAATGTAATATGCAGATTTTCTGTTTTAGGATGTAGTTGTAAAAGCCTTAAGATTTCTTACCATTGAATATCTTAGAAATCTTAAGAGCTTTAGGTCTTAGTTATGGTGATTTCCCGTACGTCTGATGCTTGCATGATGTACACCTTATTCTCTATTTTGATGAGCCTTTAGTAGTTTAGATTAAGTCTCTTGCTATGTGCTTGAGCATAAGTCTTGTCTAATTGGGATTCAAGCAACAAGTCGTGAGCCAAGATGCTTAAACCACGTAAGTCTGATTGCTTAAGTGCTTGAATTGTGAAAGTCTTATTCAGCTAGTCTGATTGAGCAAGAGGGAAGTCTCTGTCTGAGGGGCGTGACCAAGAAGTCTTATACATGTTCTCTAAGCAAGGGAAAGTCTCAGTCTGATGACCAGAAGAGTAAGTGGCTCGGTCAGAGGGCGTGAGCAAGAAGTCTTAAACATGTACTCTAAGCAAGGAAGTCTTAGACAGTTGGTCTGAGCAGGTGTAAAAGACTTATGCATAAGAATAAGTGATTGTAATCATGAAGTGGTTATAATGAAAAACTCTTGTGAGGCAAGGGGACTAGAGTACTCTCAGTTAGGGGAGGAACCAGGATAAATCTTTTGTGTCTTCTGCTGTTATTTATTTACTTCTGTTATATCTGCTGCCAATGAATTAAAACAAAATCTAAACACCAGTTCTGATTTTGAAACTCTGATCAGAAGTTAAATTAAAGAAAACACGAAACACAATTCAACCCCCCTTCTTGTGTATTTTTCACACCTTCACACTTCACATTAATTTCCTTCTTGCCTTGAGGAAATTTGACAAGTGACCAAGTGTTGTTGACTTCGATGGACTCTAGTTCCTCATTCATTGCTTTCTTCCACTTCGAATCTTTCGATGCCTCAACTACATTGACTGTTTTGACATTTGCGTAGAAAGCATAATTTACCAGCTCACCTTCTTCATTGGCCACATCATCTGATGTAATCACACATTCTTGTAACCTTGCACGCACGTGTCTTATTCGTTAATGTCTGTTTGGGCCTGCTTCACCTCTGACTTCTTCTTGTCGAACTTCTCTTTCGACTTCACTAGCAGGTTCTTCAAATAATATTTTCAATGAATCCTTCTTAACATTCTCAGTCCAATTCCATTATTTAAGCTCATATCTGATCACGTCCCTGCTAATGACAACTTTCTTGTTCATTGGGTCGAACAATTTGTATCCTTCAGTCAAATAATATCCTATCAAGATCATTTGACTCGACTTGTCATCAAGTTTTCTTCTCAACTGATTCTGGCACATGTCTATGTGTTATAGATCCAAACACGTTCAAATGACTTAGGTTAGGATTGACACCAGACCAACACTCTTCTAGTGTAATTCCTTCTAGCTTTTTCGTCGGACATTTGTTCAAGATATAAGTTGCAGTCGACAAAGCTTCTCCTCACAATTCTTTGGGTAGATGCTTGCCTTTCAACATACTTCTCATCATATTCATGATGGCTCTATTCTTCCTTTCTGCAATTCCATTCTGCTGTGGAGTGTAGGGTGGCACCACCTCATGCACAATCCCTTCTTTCTCATATAATGCATCGAAATCTTTCGACACATAGTCTCCACCACCATCAGTCCTCAGAATCTTTAGCTTTCTACAACTTTGTCTTTCGACCATAAATTTAAAATTGGAAAATAGCTCAATCACTTCACTTTTCTTGTTGATCAGGTAAGTCCACAGTTTTCGACTTAAATCATCAATGAAAGTGACAAAGTATATGTTACCTCCAATTGAATCCACCTGGATAATACCACATACATCAGAGTATATGACTTCAAGAATTGCCTTCGATTTGCTTCCTGCATCCTTGCTGAAGTTATTCTTGTGTTGCTTTTCCTGCACACATTCTTCACACACTTCATTCGGAATGTCGATTTCTGGTAATCCTAAAACCATATTTCTTCTCTTCTGATCTCCGATGTCTTTAAAGTTGAGATGGCCAAGTCTATAGTGCCATATCCATTCATCCTTGTTAGCTGCAGTTCCAAGGCACTTATGCTCCATCACATTAAGCTCAATATTGAAGGTTTTGTTCTGAGACATTGGAGCCTTCAAGATCAACTTTTCATTTGAGTCGAGAACTCTCATCATCTTGTATTTAATCGACACCTTGTAGATCTTTTCGACCAACTTCCCTATGTTGAGCAAATTTCTCTTCATGCCTGGCATGTATAACACATTAGAAATTACTAACATTTTGCCATCTTTCCTCATAATCAGAACATCACCGATACCTTTAGTTGCTAGAGTATTGTCATTTGCAAATTTCACCATGTTCTTCATTGAGGGCTTTATGTTGACAAACTAATCTTTCCTACTAGTCGTGTGTGAAGAGTGTCATGAGTCCAAGTACATCTTTTTCTTCATGTTTCGCGAGCTTTGCATCAGTTTCTTGATTCATCTATTTTTCAGGACAATCACTAGTATAGTGACTATACTTCTAACAATTGTAACACTGAATGTGGCTTAAGTCAGGTTTTCGACCACCGCCTCTTCCTCTACCTGCTACACCACCTCTTTGGTTGATTTGGTATGAGGAGTTTCTCAAATTCGACCTGCCTCCTTCTTGTTGATTTTGACCAGTCGAATTGTTGTAGCCTCCTCTTGCTTTGTTGCCACTCTAACTTCTTTTGCCTTTCTTTTCTTTTATTGAATGCGCCTACAAAACCATACTGTGAGAGCAAGAGTTGTCTCTACAAGTCAATCTATGTTTTGATGATAACAATACGTATTTGTGAAAGAACTATTTTATGTTTTAACGTGTGTTGTGTGCAGATCATAATCATAGAAGATATCAGATCCAACAAACACCAAACCAGATGTGCGTAATTGATAATATGTGAAGTTACTATGTGTGACACAAGTCGCAAGAAGCAAGAATGCTTCTGTATCTGATCGTGATCAGTCAGATCCAAGGATGCCAATATTGTTGTTGCAATGCTCTTGTGGATGCTCTCTGAAAGTGATCGAGATTCTAAAGATTACGAAGCTTCTGAAGAAGAGAACCGAAGTGCTGAAGACTCTCGTGACTTGAAGTTCTGAAGGCGGAAGGCTCTGAAGACCAAGTGTAGAAAGACTCTGAAGACTTATATGTTCTGAAGTTTACGGTTCCAAAGGTCAAGTGCTGAAGACTCTGAAGACAGATTCCTAATGGACAAGTTCTGAAGTTTCAGAAGACTTGAAGAAGTAAAGGATAATGTTCTTAAAGACAAGTGTTGAAGTTCTGAAGACTGATTCCTAATGGACTTCTTCAAATGACTGAAGACTTGACGTATCAGATATCCTGTTAAGAAGACTCTACTCATGCTTCATCAATTTACCATCAGAAGCCTCTGAAGTTTGGAAGTTAAATGTTACCGTTGTGAGTAACTGTACACAGCGCCCAAGAAAGATATATCCTATCACTTCTCTCCCACATCAAAAAGGAGATGTGTCAGTACATCTAATTATTACACAGCAACAACCAACAGTATTTCAAACGGCTATATTTTTACTGGGCTATTTAAAGGAAAGAGTATTCGCTTCTGAATGAATCGATTCATTCCATCAAAGATGAATTGATCAAGTCATTGTGTGAAGATAGCAACAACGATGAGTTCTTGTTGTAACACTTAGAATATCCAAAGCTGTCATCAATTTACACATGACCATTGTTGTTAAAGCTCAAAGATCATAAATAAACACAACAACAATCAATTGGTACAAAAGCTGTTGATGAAGAAGACAACATTGCAAATCAGTCAAGTCATCAACCACCTTCTCGTCAGTGCTACATTGAAGATCTGAAGCAAGGAGTTGTTGCTCAAAGCTTGCTCACCCAAGAAGACGAAGAACAAGAAGATCTACAAGATGGAAACAACTGTCATATCATTATACATCTTTGTTGTTTCTTAGGATAGAAAGGAGTTGTTGCTCATATATTGCTTGAACACTTATGTGTTCTTTGTACTTAAACTTAGGAGTAATCTGCTTGTTAAGAAGCATCTTTGTAATCTCCTGTATAACTAATTCTTGGTGAATTAGGATTCCTTGAGTGGTCAGTGTGATCGGAGACTCGAGAAGACAATGGCGAGATGTCATTGTGGGAAAAGCCTGAAATAGGGTCAGTAGCGTTATATTCATTGCGATGAATCCCTGAACGTCTAGCTGTGAAAGCCTAGCAGTAGATCTTGCGAGATTGGAACATGTAGGTCAATGTTCGTTATATTCATTAAGTTGAATCCCTGAACGGTTCATTGCATGTTAGTCACAGTGCGGTTGTGCAGTTTGTTAGTCACCAGCTATGTGCTCGTGCATCTGTAATCAAGATTGATTATAGTGGATTAAGACCTTATGTTCAAGGAGAAATCACCTGAGGAGGGTGGACTGGATTAGCCTTTGTGGTGAACCAGGATATATCGTGTGTTCTTTACTCTTATGCTTAACGTCTTGTTTATGTTTCTATATTGAGTATCAGAACCTTACATAAGCAAGTCAGAACCTTGCAACTCTGATAAGCTTCCGCTTTGCAAGCTCTGAATGTTGTACATATCATTCAGACTCTTATTGGTTCTCAAGCTCTAAGCATTACCAAGTCTGAACATAACTTCGCAAGTCAGAGTCTCTCAACGAACTCTGATGTAACGCAAAGTGTCTTATTGACAAGAAGCGAAAAATTGTTAAAAGAGTAAATACACAATTCAAACCCCCCATTTCTTGTGTCTTTCTCGCACCTTCACATACCACTCTTCGAATTGCCTGCAGCTCTTTCAGCCATCCTTTGTTCATGAGATTCAAGCGTCCCATAAAGCTCTTCCTTTGTCAATGTTGACAAGTCTTTCGACTCTTTGGAGCCAATGACCTCAAGATCTTTGCAACAACTTATCTTGATGTCAACACTTCTCCACATACCTTGATTTGATTCACCAGTTTTGTAAACCTAATTAAAAAATCTGTTATGCTTTCATTGTCTTCCATTTGAATCAATTCATAGGTTCTTTTGTGAGTTTGTAACCTCACCTCTTTCACTTTTTTTGCGCCTCCAAACGATTTCTCCATAATTTCCCATGCTTTTTTCACTGATTCTACATCACTAACCTTTTCAAAATTATCTAGATCAAAGCATTGATAAATTATAAAGAGAGCTTTATAATCTTTCTTCTTCAATTCTTTGTGTGTGGCCTTTTCATGATCCAACGCGTTTTCTGCAAGTGGTGTTACTCATTCCTTCACAAGATCCCAAAGATTTTGATAACAGAAGACAACCTTCATTTGCTTGCACCAATTCTCATGATTATTGTTCTTGAGAACCAGAAGATTCACCGAAAAATGCCCGTTTAAATGATTCATCACCATCATGATTTTCTTCCACGAATCTCAACTGGAGCTCTAGATACCAGATGTTGGAAATCCACCAAAACCTATGGAGAATTTCTATGAATCTTGATGAACAAGATTATCATCGATACACAATAACAGTGAAAAGGAAGAAAAATTGTAGAAGAAAGAAAATTAGCGTTTGACAAAATATAGAAGTAGATGGTGATTTTTGAAGAGTAACTCTCTGCTCAGAAATTGTGAAAAACTTATTCACTTTGCAACTGTAAAATTTTGTGAATTCAAGTTGTTACAAGAATAGGGGTTACTCCCTCTATTTATAGTTGTAGGTTTTCTTGCTCCCTAAGTCAAAGCCCAAAAATACAAAATCCCAAAATACCTATTTTGGTCTAAGTCGAAATCCTTTCAAGCAATCTGCTTCGACATTTCGACACACACACACTAGGCTAATTTCGACACATCCTTATTTTTGTCGAGCACTACATGCTTCGACACAAGGAATTACATTCTCAACATAATTTACAAATAAATTTATCCAATTTATTGCATTGAGAATTTCTCTTTTTTTATAATGTTATTTATTTACAATTTTTACAATTTTTTAAAGCTTAAAACATACAGGCTCATCATACATCATGGCAACAAAAATCGAATCAACGCTAAACATAAAATTCACACATTTAAATAGTGATCGATTAATCAATATTCAATAATTTAATAAAGTAGCTACTTTTATTCTTATTTTATCATTTAAAAGACTAAATCAATTATAAGAAAAATACTAGCACACTATCTAATGTATTCATTTATGTTTAAGTTAATCATATATATATATATATATATATATATATATATATATATATATATATATATATATATATATTAATGAAAAATACTAGCACAGAATCTAATATATCTTTTTATGTTTAATTTTTTTGTTATGCAGATATCACCAAGCACCTTTCTTTGTATCTTTTAATTTGTGTTTATATACTTTATATTTCACTAACCACTAATTGAAATGCCAAAAATATGATTTGTCCCTTTTGTTTCTTTGCAAGGTAGGGTGTTATATCAAGAATATCAAGCATGATTCATCAGCTAGGGTTTTGCTCCCTCAAGGTTAAAGTGTGGTCAACTATTGGTTCCCAAGGGCTATTTCATCAAGTCATGACTTCTAGTATCAAAGTACAAGGTTTCAAACATCATTCAATTTCATTTTGATCAAATAAATCTCAAAGTTTAGTAACTTTTCTCTCAAGAAAAGTCAAAGGTTCATGTGTTTATTTCCATGCCTTCTCCAACAATTTACCTCAAGCCTTGGTCAATTCAATCAAAGGAAATTCAAGAACACCTTATTTTGAGTTCATATGATTATCCATGTGCTTTGAAATGCAAGGAAAGTCCAAATTTACAAGTTGAATCAAGGAAGTTTGACCTAAAAAGTCAACTTTTCAAGTCAAAGTTCCAAAGATCACAACTCCTTAAATTCTCAATATTTTTGAATGCTTCTTTTTGAATATGACTCTTCTCAACTTCTTCTTCAACTTCTCGTCACATGACAAGAGCCAATTATGCTTGGAGGATCATCAAGAGTTTGAAGACATTATAGGTCATTTGTGGACTTAGTGAAATTTTGTCTATTTTCAAGTGACTTTTTCTCAACTTTCAAGAATCTCAACTTCTTAAATTTTCAACATATTGAGCTCATTCTTTTTGCACAATTTCATTTGTGATACCCTCTACAATATTGCTTCAATGATCAATGTCAAATTGTCCTTGGAAGGCCATGGAATTCATTGATACATTATAGGTCATTTTCAACCATTTGGACTTAGAATTTTTCAAGTTTGGTTTGCCAGATTTTTGTGCCAACTTCAACATGACATAATTTTTTCTCAAGCATCCAAATGAAACCTTTATTGGCACATTGTGATCTTTGCCACGATGTTAACAAATTTCAAAAAGAACGGGATCAAAAAGCCTCTTGTACAAGATGCCCCATTGATGCAAACTTGGTTACTTGGAACTGAAGATTTGCACCATGATCAGATTTGTACCTCAACTAATCTTCAATTACAAGCCAAATTACTACGTGTTTTGGACCTAAACATGTTTAATCAAGTTTCCAGAAGTTAATTGACTAACAAAATACATGGTTTGGCTGAGTTTTGAGCTAATTCAAGTCACACTTTTTCCATGATGTGGGTGCACGTGAATTCAATCAATTATCGATCATTCCACCCCTCTCATTATTCCATCATCACCTCCTATAAATAGAGGATCATTCCACTGAAAACTAAGCTTTTGATAGCCAGAAAACTCCTGCTCCACCTTTAAATTTTCAGCAAAAAAGTGAGTTATCGTGTTTTCATTTCCAGCCACTTTCAACTTAATTTCTTGATTCCGTTAGATCTATCGTGTTCCTCTGAAGCTTCCACAACATGAATCAAACTCTAAGAGTCCCTGAATTGCTCCAACCAATTCCAGTTTCAGAGCTTCTCAGATCGTTTTTTGACAAGGTAGTTGGAAGTTTCATTTTCAATCAAACAAGTTACCACAATATAGTCCTTTGCTTGCTAAATGTTTCCCCTAAACTAACTGGCTTCGATTCATCATGTTCATCATTTAATTTTTGTTTTAGTGTGTGCGTGTTCTTCTAATTTTTCTCAAAATTATCTCTACTCCCTTTCAATAAATGAAAATAGAGAGTGAGGTCATGAAACGGTTGCAATGATGGTGGTTTCATGCCTGAATGTTACCATTTAGCAATTTCTGGTGAGCATATCACCGGAGAAGATGGCCGGAGAAGATGGACGATGACCTGAGGTGTCATACACGTTGGCAATTTGAAATGTTTTCATTGGTTGGATTTGAATGCATTCCTGTGTTATTTTTGAACTAATTTCCATCGTGCATCATCATTTTAGGAGCATAGGATCTGCCACATCAATTAATGAAGTCAGATCCTGCGCTCCTCCTTTTTCTCATTTATTTTTTTCTGTTTTTATTTTTAAATTGTTTTTTCTTTGAAAATTCATAGAAATTTAATTTTTAATACAAAAAATCTCAGAGTAATTTCTAAAATTTTATTTTATTTTTCTCTTTCTTATTTTATACTTTTCATATTTTATATTCATCATTTTTTTAATTTTCATGATTTTTCTCTTTTTTGAAGCATTTTAATTAGTTTTAAAATATTTTCATGCATTAAAAAATTCTCAAAATTTTTATATAACATTCTTGACTTGTTTTTGACTTACATGATTTTTCTTGATCATTTATTATGTTATTTGATGCATCATTTTCATTTTCATCTTTATTTTTATTTTAAAATTAATTTTAAAAATCATTTTAGTGCATTTTAATTCATATTATTGCATTTTATTCTTGTTTGACCTTTGTTGACTTCTATTGGCCTTGGATCTTAGTTGATTTGGTCATAAGTCTCATCAAACTCAATGGATCTTGGGTTTTGATGGGGGTGAAAATCCTAATCCACCAAAATGGATGATTGATTTTGATGATAATTTGATCATCACTTGGAACCAATTTGGTTTGGCCTTTTTGGTTGATCCTCTCTTCTTCATCATTTTCTTTTTCTTTTTCACCATTTCTTTGGATCAATTGGAGGATGTGTAGGCCATCTTGTTCATGAGATCTTTAATGGTGCTTGATGAACATTCATAATTTCAAATCTACCATTTGATTGATCATTTGATCAATTGAGGTACTTTGGATTGATGCATAAGTTTTTCAAAAGTATCATGAGAGATTGATTGATGTAATGGATCCATCTTTTCTTGACTTAGGTCTTGATCAATCTTGTTTTGACTTGTGCTACATGTTTTAGGAGTATGATCTTTATATAATATCTCTAACATGTATGGTACATAAATTGTTATTGACCGACATCCCATAGTATGACCTTCCTTATAGATTATGCTACGATTGCTTAACATAGCGCTAAATTTGTCCCTAATAGGAAAGTGATCATATTGGTCTAATTTTATATATGAGTCATTTTTAGTTTAGATGCAAATCTCCTATCTCCATAATGTGTAGATTATTTTCCACCTAAGAGAGCTAGTGGCATACTTGTTGATTTTATCCAAGTTGGAGCCCTTCTCAAAGGATGATGCAAAGTTCTCACACTTGTTGGGTTGATTAGTTGGGTGATCTACTTTAAATGATAAAATGTCTTCATGAAGGTTCCATGGTTTATGGATTGGCAACAATATTTCTAAAACATGGTTCACTACAGGATGTCGTGTGTGATATTGTAACATGTTGCCCATCTCACCTTGAGAGCAGATGTCCTAACAGATGTTGGAACATGTTCTATCAGAACATCCTTTCTGAATGTTTTAAAATCTTGACATATTTGTTTTGTTTTAATTCTGTGATATTTCTTTTGGATATATCTCAGTAATTTACGCAGGTCAAGATGATGCTATCAAGAACAAAGTTTTGTATCTCCAGTTGTACACAAAATACTAAATTAAATGATGAGACATTTTAGGAAACTTTAAAGATTTGTTCCTACTATTTTAGAGAAGATTCTGCAGTAGGTTAAAACTGACAAAATGGGAAGAGTCCAAGCCAATTCTGCACAAGGCTATAAAAGGAGACTTGCTAAACCTAATTCGTGTGCATCATTCACTTTAAGAAACCATGTGTGTAAATAAGGGTTTAGGGTTTGAGTTTTCCTTTAGGATACTGTTGTTGTATTATGTCACTCATGTGTCTTTTGATACATAGAGGTAGACTGATTGGTGAGCCATTCATTCATCACCTAGATGCTTGAACTGGACTATCTCTATTGAGTTGTAAGTCTTGTCAATCACTTCTAAGCTTTTAAACATTGAGTGATTGTGTGTCTTTGAAAGTGTATTCTCTAAAAACATTGAAAAAGTTATAGTTCTGTCACTGAGGTGACTGATAGGAAATGTAAAGGGTTTTTCATACATAGGAGTGTCTTAGGTAGAAGTTACACTGGGTAGGTATTAAGTGAGGAGTTGTAAACTGGGTTGTTTAGCTTTGAATTAATACTGCTAATAGTGGATTTCCTTCCTGGCTTGGTAGCCCCCAGACGTAGGTGTTGTTATGCACTGAGCTGGGTTAACAACTCTCTGTGTCTTGTTTATTTTATGTACTTTTAACTTTGTATACCTTGGTCCAAGTGTGTTTAACAGATATCAGTGTCTTGACATCTCTTAGGACATCTGATATCTGCATACCAGAATTTCAATTGGTATCAGAGCAGGCATCCTGCTCTGTATCTGGGTGAGATCAAGGGAAGATACATTTTGCTCCAATGGACAAGGAATGAGGATTTGTGAACAGACCACCCATCCTTGATGGAACCAATTATGATTATTGGAAGGCACAGATGGTGGCCTTTCTGAAGTCTATGGACAACAAGGTTTGGAAGTCAGTGATCAAGGGGTGGGATCCACCAAGAGTTAGAGATGAGGATGGTAATATTACTGATGTGCTAAAGGCTGAGAAAGACTAGGATGATGAAGATGACAAGCTAGCTCAGGGAAACTCCAAAGCATTGAATGTCTTGTTCAATAGAGTGGACAAGAACATCTTTAGACTAATAAACAATTGCATTGTGTCTAAAGATGCTTGGGATATTTTGAAGACTTCTCATGAAGGAACCTCTAAGGTGAAAATGTCAAGACTTCAACTCCTTACCACCAAGTTTGAGAACTTGAAAATGAAGGAGGATGAAAGCATTCACGATTTTCACATGAGTATTATTGAGATAGCCAATACCTCAAATGCTCTAGGAGAGAAGATGTCAGAGGCTAAATTAGTCAGAAAATTCTCAGATCTCTTCCAAAGATTTTTGACATGAAGGTAACTGCCATAGAAGAAGCTCAAGACATAAATAACATGAAAATTGATGGACTTATGGGATCCCTTCAGACCTTTGAGCTAGGAATCATTGAAAAGTCTAAAAAGAAGAAAAATGTAGCTTTTGTGTATAATGTTGAAGAATCAAAAGATGAATGTGGCCTAGATACAGATGAATGTATATCTAATGCTATTGTGTTACTTGGAAGACAGTTCAATAAAGTCATGAAGAAGATGGACTGGAAGTCTATATTAAATGTCAAAAGTAAGTCAGCTGACAAAAATCAAGATTCTGGAAAAAGGTCCAAGACTGAAGAGAAGACTGACCAAAGCAAAGGAATCAAATTCCATGGATGTGAAGGTTTTGGACACATAAAATCTGAGTGTCCTACTTACCTTAAAAAACAAAAGAAGGGTTTATCTGTGTCATGGTCAGACGATGATTCTGAAAGTGACCCTGAAGGGGAATCTGCCAAGCAGGTTACTGCCTTGACTGGAATTTGTGATTTTGATGAAGAGTCTGATAGTGAAGAACTCACTTTTGATGAACTTGCTACTTCTTACAAGGAGTTGTGCATCAAAAGTGAAGAAGTGTGTCAACTGGGAGAGAATCAGAAGAGAATCGTTGCTCAACTTCAGGCTAAAAAAGTGGAGAATCTGGCTATAATATCTGGTCTGAAAGATGAAGTTGTATTGCTCAATTCAAAACTAGACAACATGACTAAATCTGTAAGAATGCTAAATAGTAGTTCTGAAGTGCTGGATGAAATCCTTCAAACTGTGAAGAATGCTGGAGATGTTATGGGTATTGGCTATAATAATCAAGGTGTGAAAAACAAAGGAAAAAGGCCTGCAGTAAAATATGTTCAACCTAAGGGAAAACAGGAACCAAAGATGTCAAGTCAAATATCTCAACATTACCAAAGACATTAGAATAATTACTCAGGAGGCAAGACTCAACAATGGAGATGTCATTATTGTGGAAGTGTTTACCGTGAAAATTGGTAAACAACCGCTGATCTTCCAAATCTAACTTTGGTGACTCACAGGATCGATCAGATTGATCCTAGGACATATGCTAACAGTTGATCTAAGTTAAATTCTAAAGCAATGAATACTTCGACAATACTTAAAAAGGAAAGTTTGTTGGAAATATAGTACAAGACAACACTTCAAAGTGTGAAGTTAAAAGGCTGAAAATGTAAAAGGAAGGGTCGAACATGTGCAATAAAGATCAAAGGTATAAAACGAAAGTAAGTGCAGAAACGTAACTGGCTTCAAATAAAAGATAAAAATTTAAGTAAAGATCAAAGTAAATTGTTTTAAAGGATAAATGGTGTTTACATCACGTACATTCTCACAATACTCTTTTCTCAACACGCGGATACTTTTGAGTAAATTTGGAGTTACTTGTACAAAGTGAACACAACACCCCTAATCCTATTGCTAGGACCCTTATTTATAATACTAAAACTAACTGCTATAAACTGCCTGAAATAATCAACAAATGACAAGTTTCATATTGCATGCTTCCATTGCTTGGATACACGCCACCTGTCTTTCCTCAAGAGCGAACCAAAGTAACTACTCCCTCCTTTATTTGAATTTGAATTCCTAGCGTCAGACATCATCAACATTCTCGGTCGAAGGTTCCCCCTTCAACTCTTAGAAATATTTTCTAAGTCCCAAAAGATCTCCTTTCCTCTTATGAGCACCTTCGACTCAAACCTATCACACAAATCCTGTCGAAAGCTTTTCTAACCCTCTTCAAGAGCTTAACATTCCCCTCAACACTTCCAACTACATATGGGCATCGAATTTACGAGCTAACAGGAAGGTTTGGTCACATAAAACCCTATTGTTACAAATTATATGGATATCCCAAACATGTTACACAATCCAGAATGATACATATTGTTGTTAAGGCCAAGAAAGAGTGGATTCCCAAAACTGGCACTACTGGACTCATAGCTCACACCTCTCTAAGAGCGTTCGCTAGAGAGGATAGGTATTTTGATAGTGGTTGCTCTAGACACATGATTGGTGTCAGTAAATTCTTGGTTGACATTAAACCACATTCCACTAGCTATGTCACTTTTGGTGATGGATTGAAAGGAGAAATTAAAGGAGTAGGAAGGTTGATGTGTGCAAGATCTCCTAACTTAGAAGATGTTTTTCTAGTAAAAGGATTAACTGCTAACCTGATTAGCATTAGTCAGCTTTGTCGTTAAGGATCTTTGGTCAATTTTTTAAAATCAGAATGCATAATCAAAGATGAGAAAGGTGTTGTTCTAGTGAGAGGTATAAGGTCCAAAGATAATTGTTATATGTTGGATCCTCAAACAACTGCTTATTCCTCCACATGGTCTATAACCAATGAGGATGAAGTGGAGTTATGGCATCAGATTCTTGGACATCTTCATCCCAAAAGAATGAAGGAAATAATGTCTGTAGGAGATTGTAAGGTTGGAGAGCATGGTATGATGTCTCACACAATGTTGCGACATCAAAATACATCCAGAGTGCTGGAAATGCTTCATATGGGTTTGATGGGACCAATGAAGATAGACAACTTGGATGGAAAGAGGTATGTGTATGTGATTGTAGATGACGGTTCTGGATTCACATGGATGAAATTTATTAGAGAGAAATCAGACTTGTTTAAAGTCTTCAAAGATTTGTGTGAAAGTATTCAGAGGGAAAAGAACAGTGTGATTGTAAAGATTAGAAGTGTCCATGACAAGGAATTTGAGAGTACAGAATTCTGAGAGTTTTGTAATTCTAAAAATATCAGTCGTGAATTCTCTTCTCAGCTGGGTGGAGTTGTTGAACAGAAGACCAGAGGGATACAAGAATCTGCTAGAGTGATGCTTCATGCCAGGCAATTTTCATTGGTATTTTGGGATGAAGCGATGAATACTGCGTGCAACATTCATAACAGAGTCACATTAAGAGGATGTACTTCAAGCACTATCTATGAGCTATGGAAAGGGAGGAAACCTACAGTCAAACACTTACATACGTTTGGAAGTAAATGCTTTGTATTGACTGATAAAGATCAGAATGATAAGACAACTCCTAAAAGTGATGAAGGAATATTTTTGGGGTACTCTTCAAGCTATAGGGCCTACAGAGTTTTTAACTCCAGAGTTAAAGTGATTGAGGAATCTATCAATGTGATAATTGATGATTCAATTACTAAGTAAAGGATGGATGTTGAACACGATGTTGGGACACTCTCTGTGCAGACTAGAAAATAAGAAAGATGTAATCTTTCTAGCATTATGACAGATGACCCTCAACACACTCCAGGTCTCTCTTTTAGAGTTTAGGCAGAGCTATCCAAGGAACTCATTGCAAGACACCCTTCTGAAGATATAAAGAGAATGTCAGATTATTGTCTTGTCTTTAAGCTGGAACCAAGAATGAGTTATACTATTCAAGAAAGGAAGTTCTTGAATTACATCATTTAAACAAGCATCTATGGTGTATTATACCCTCATAACACTGAATTCTTGATGAAAGAATCCTACGGTGCAGATGGATGTGTTTCTGGGAACATTGTTGAAACTAACTATGGTCGGACAAGAAGGGGTTGCTTTCAACTAGTGTGGATGAAGCAGATGATGGGGAGATATAATGTCAAGGTGAATGTTATGACATTAGACTGTGAAGGTCTTAAAGTTGTCAGTTACGTGGTTCAACATGACTGGAGCAAGAGCCTTGACTGAAATCATGATAAAGGAAATATGGTTGTTCTGAAGTGTGTGGAGTCTAAGGATCAGATGACTGGTATGGGTACAAAGTATTATGTGCGGGTCAGTTCAAGAACATATGTTGTGGGCTAAGCACTGGCCTTATGAAGGAGTTATAACAGTTACAGGTACGAAGAAAGGCAACAACCACTATATCTTTCCTCTATTCTCAGAGGCATGGTATGCCTAAGAAGGTTATTATTATTGAGATATTGAAGAATACAGGGTGTAAAGCTGTAGCAAGGGGGTTCAGTGTCATCTCTCCTAAGGCTTATGACAACAACAAGTGTAGATGGATCTTTGACAGGGGAAATATGTGGCATAGCACCTGAAGTTAACCAAGTAATATGTGTTTCCACCAAGTGATGTGTGTTTTCATTTTTGTGTGTATACTTGAATACACTATGTCTGGACATTGTCTCCCTTTGTGTTATACAATTCAGGGGGAGTTCTGCTAATGGTCCTGTGGTGATGTCTTAACAAGTTTTGTTTGGTGTATGTATTGATGGATGTCTCTTTTATTCCACTGTGTTTGCTTCTGATAACTCCTCGTTGAGAAACTATTTCTCTACAGTGGGAGTATGAATGAGATGGATGGTGGTGCTATGTATAAGAGTTGGAATTGCTTAAGGTGTTTTATTTGGTCTCCACCTTCAGGGGGAGAACTGATTATGTGTGATAGGGGGAGATGTGTACATGTCTGCTGTGGAGGTGTTTTGGTACAAAGCATGCATGATCTCATGCAATATGGTTTTTGTTTGGCTCTAGTGAAAGGATGATGTCAGATAAGATGTCTTGACATTGTTCAGTCAGGATGGTTATGGACTTGGTTGTGATATGGTTAGTGTAATGTCGTGACATTGTTTGTGTGTTGAGCTGATCATTAATGAATTTTCTAGGCAAGGAATTTGGTGGGAAACTTTATGTTTGGAGCATGTTGTGGTTCTATGGTTAGGTCATAAAGAAAAAAAAATGTCTATCAGAATGTCAGGACATTGTACCAAGCTGTTTCAGTTAAGATTGACAAGAGTCTATGCATGGTCAGCATGCCAAGGACGGTGGATTTAGTCAGCAGTGCTCTAATATTAGGCCTGAAAAATGTTTTTTTTGGTGCATGCGTAACATGTTTCTTTGCCATGGGAACTGTCTTGATTCTTGTTTGAAAAACGGGACCTATAGTTAATAGATTCATTTCCCACTTGTGGACGGTGGTCCATTTTCAAGGCTGACTTAACTGTTTCTAACATTGCTCTTCTTGACTTGTCAGGCGTTACAAACAAAGATTTTGTGCTATATAAAGACCGAAACCTGCGTGTTTATTTTCATCCCCTCACGTTGTACTTTTAACATGAGCCAAGCTTCCAAACTTTCTGATAAGAAGAAGGAACCTCTGAACGAAAAAAAAGGATCAGTCAAGTGCTGTGACATTTGCTGGGTCATCAACAGGAGCTATCCTGACAGGGAAAACTTATGTGATAGTTTTAAAGAAGACTCGATCTAAGGATCGTGGTTCTGGAAGGAATGGTGATGATGACTGGGTTTAATTTGTGAACTCAGGAGGCCGGAGGGAATAACTAGTTTTCATCAGTTTGTTAAATTTTTTTTTGTGTTAAGGTCCTTGTTTTTTTTTCCTTTGGGGGGTTTTAGGGTGATTTCTTTGGTGTGTGTTGTAGTATTGCTTTCCTTGCTGGGTGTGTTTGTTCTTGCAGAGTCAGTTTTATTTACTTGTTATTGGTCAAATTTTAGCTCAAACAGGGGGAGAAAATAAATAAAAGTAAAAGCCCTTGAACTAGTATTGTTGGGTTTGTGATGTCCTATCAGATGTTTTGTCTTTCTGGACATGTTTGGGATCTATTGTGTTGACTTCTGCCATATGTGTTTCTAATGACTGTGGCTTATGCCATATGTGTTTCTAATGACCTGAACTAGTTTAGTTCAACCTTGTGTTCAGGTTGGTTTTCTTTTTCTTCGGAAAAGTTTCTTCTTCTGAGTTGAGAGGAAGATTTATCCCTCTGTGACAAGAACTGGTTATAGGGTCTAGGGGGAGTGTTGTGGATATTCCTGAAGATGCAGGTTATCTTCTTCCTCATGTACATACACAGTCTCCAAGGTTTATTGTGCAAAAGGTTTTTTATCCAAAATTTGCCAAAGGGGGAGATTGAAGGTTCCATGGTTTATGGATTAGCAACAATTTTGCTAAAACATGGTTCACTACAGGATGTCATGTGTGATGTTCTAACATGCTGCTCAGCTCACCTTGAGAGTAGATGTCCTAACAGATGTTGGAACATGTGCTATCAGAACATCCATTCTGAATGTTTTGAAATCTTGACAAATTTGTTTTGTTTTAATTATGTGATATTTCTTTTGGATATATCTCAGTAATTTACGCAGGTCAAGATGATGCTATCAGGAACAAAGTTTTGTATCTCCAGCTGTACACAAAATGCTAAATTAAATGATGAGACATTTTAGGAAACTTTGAAGATTTGTTCCTGATATTTTGGAGAAGATTCTGCAGTAGGTTAAAACTGACAAAATGAGAAGAGTCCAAGATTATTCTGCACAAGGCTATAAAAGGAGACTTGCTAAACCTAATTCGTGTGCATCATTCACTTGAAGAAACCGTGTGTGCAAATAAGGTTTAGGGTTTGAGTTTTCTTTTAGGATACTGTTGTTGTATTCCGTCACTCATGTGTCTTTTGATATGTATAGGTAGACTGATTTGTGAGTCGTTCATTCATCACCTAGATGCTTGAACTGGACTGTCTCTATTGAGTTGTAAGTCTTGTCAATCACTTCTAAGCTTTTAAGCATTGAGTGATTATGTTTCTTTGAAAGTGTATTTTCTAAAAACATTGGAAAAAGTTATAGTTGTATCACTGTGGTGACTTATAAGAAGTGTAAGGGGTTTTTCATACCTAGGAGTGTCTTAGTTAGAAGTTGCACTGGGTAGGTATTAAGTGAGAAGTTATAAACTGGGTTGTTTAGCTTTGAATTAATACTTCTGATAGTGGATTTCCTTCCTGGCTTGGTAGCCCCCAGATGTAGGTGTTGTTATGCACTGAATTGAGTTAACAACTCTCTGTGTCTTGTTTATTTTTTGCACTTTTAACTTTGTATACATTGGTCCTTGTGTGTTTAATAGATATCAGTGTCTCGACATCTCTTAGGAAACCTGATATCTGCATACCAGAATTTCAATTCATTAACACTAACATTAACTTTAATTGTGCTAACTTTTACTTTATGCTCTTTATTTTTATGCACTTTTATATTTATGCTCTTTATCTTTATGCTTTTTATTTTATGCTTATCATTTCATATCATATTGTCATCTTGTTTATGTTTATTGCCTTTTTCTCTTTGTCCACTTGGGCTTTCTTTTTCTTTTTTAAGACATTAATAAAGGCTTAAACACTTAAAAAACTCTTAATGTTCCTTGGACTAATTGGTGACTATCCTTTGCTCATGGATGATGGACTTAGAATTAGGTTCCTTGTCATATGCTTTGGAGTTATATCTTGAGACCTTGGATCTTATTTGGCACTTTGACCTTGAGTTGACCTCTATGAAGACTTGGCTTGGATACTTGGTTTTCATCTGATGTTTGGTTATTTCTCTACTTATCTTATTGTTTATCTTGTTGCTTGAGTCCATAGGATGGGATAGCTTGTATCTTAGTTAGATATTTCCTTTCTTAGCTTTTATTTTATTGCTTTAGGACAGTCTCTTCATCTCTTCCCCTTATTATATTTTCAAAATCTTCTCCCTTGTTAAAAAAACCATCTTGTTTTTAAACTTGAACCTCTTTCTTAATAAACCTTGACTTTGTCTAGTGGTTTTTAAACTCTTTTCTTGAATAAAGTGCTAATCAATCTTAAGCATATCAAGACCATTTTCATAAGACATAAAAAATACTTAACTCATCCAAATCACTTTGTGACCTTTTGTGAACTTTTCCCTGTAAACTTTTTCATAAGGTTTAGACACGAGTCATTTTCATAGTTGAGATGTAATTCTCCTATCTCCACAGTGATTATTAGTGTTGATTCTTTTCCACTTGAGAGAGCTAGTGGCATACTTGTTAATTTTAATCCAGGTTGGAGCCCTTCTCAACAGTGATGCAAAGGTCCATTTTCATACACTTGTGGGTGACTAGATGAGTGTTCTCCTTAAAATGACATGTTGTCTTCCCATTTAAAATCAATTAAACAGATATATTTTGTCATAGTTACCATGAACTATGAGGTTTTGATCCTCCATTGAACTTTGTGGGTATGTAGGCACGAGGCTCAAGAAGTCTTGTCAAACACAAAATTATTAAAAATACTTTTCTCCTCACCTCACTAATATTTTGCAAACAACACCTTTTTAAGCAAAGCATAGATTTTCAAGAGGTTCCTATAGAGTACTATAGACGTTTTGGGTGCTAATTCCTTCCCTTTGCGTAACCAACTCCCTTACCCTTGTCTCTGTTTTTATTAGTTTTTGTTTTAAAACTCATTTAGGTTTTGTTCGCTCTTTTCCCTTTCCTTTGGAAAAATAAAAGTACGGTGGCGACTCTTGTTTAGTGAGTTAAGTTAATCAGTAGCTTAATCTTAAATTTTCCCGCTACAGAAAAGTGGCGACTCTGCTGGGGAGATTTTCACTAGGGGTTAAGCATATCTTTGTTTATATGTGTTTGTATTATATCTATTGTTTGATGTTTTGTTTTTCTGGTTCTTGGTGATCTCTGAGTGGTGAGATAAGTCCTATACCCGGACTTGAGAGCACTTATGATAGGAGGGTGGTATAGTCATGTTTGGCTTACATGGAGTTAATCCTTAATAAGCTGACTTGAGATCCCCCGCTCAGTGGCGGCCTCCTTGAGGGTAAATATGTTGAACAAGTAGTTGTGAAGGCATTTTACTTTCAACCTGAGAGCCCAAGAAGTTGAGTACCTTAGAACCCTTTAACCCATCTTGGCCTTATTAGGGTGTAGTGTGGTGGCTATTCAGGTGTAGACTTGAATTAGTTGTTACATGATACTACACTCATACGAGTTTCTCTTGAGAATATTATTGGCTGGCGAGTAGTCGTTTAAGCCGATAGTATCCAAAAGATGGAATTACGACTCTAGGAACCTTTGTAGAACCTTGTTATAAAGGTGATTTTTAACCCCTAGTACATACCTTGTGGGTGGTTCAAACCCTTGAATCTATGCTCGTGACTCAGAACCCTTGACCTTGTTTGTTATCTTGTTTGTGCTTGTTACATCATGCACTCATGCATTCATGAACTTCTTATTTCAATCAGTTTTCAAGGAACTTAGAGATTGTCTTTGCAAACATCGTAGATACTGAGACTATGGACATTGGAAGGAGAAACACTCAAAAGTACAGTTTTAGAGCTCATGATCTTAAAGATTTGAGAAAGATAATATCCTTTGTGACTGATCTTGTGGACTTCAAATCTTGTTAAGGAAGACTTTTGTCTATTCTTGCTACCAACGTTAAAGACGGAATTCTCAATACTCTTGTGTAGTTCTATGATTCTGTCTACCGATGCTTTACCTTTCCGGATTATCAAATGTTGCCTACCTTGGAGGAGTACGCTTATCTTATGGGTGTACCAGTTTCTGACAAAGTCCCTTTCACTGGTTTGGAGGAAGTTCCCAAGTTCCAAGTTATTGTTGCAGCCATTCATTTAAAGAAATCTGACATAAACGCCGATCTTACTGTTAAGGGAGGAATTCAAGGGTTAACTTCTAAGTTTCTGATTGAGAGAGCTTCTATTTTTGCTAGTGCTAGTAGTATGATAGCTTTTGAGGCTATTCTGGATTTTCTCATCTATGGACTTGTCATATTCCCTAACAATGACAACTTTGTTGATGTTAACGCTATTAAGATCTTCTTGATTGGAAATCCAATTCCAAATTTACTTGGCGATACTTATTTCTCCATCCACCATAGGACTTCTAAGGGAAATGGTACCATTGTTTGCTGCGCACATTTGCTGTACAAGTGGTTTATTTCGCACTTGCCACAGTCATCTGCTTTCAAGGAGAACAACGACTGTTTGAGATGGTATCATAGGATCATGTCCCTTACCAATGCTGATATTACTTAGTATTCTTCTGTGTTTGATGGTGTCAAGATCATTGATAGTTGTGGGGAATTCTCCATTGTGTCTCTTCTTGGTACACAAGGTGGAATTAACTACAACCCGAGTTTAGCAAGGCGTCAGCTTGGATATGCTTTAAAGGATAAACCTAATAATGTTCTATTAGAGGGTTAGTTTTTCCAAGAAGGAAAAGATACTCATGGTTTGAAAGAGAGAATGACTCATGCTTGGCATAACATTCATAGGAAAGGAAAAGGAGAAGTTGGGAAACCAAATTGTGGAGCTTTGGAACCATATACTCTTTGGGTGAAGGAATGAGCTAGGGAGCTTAAAATGGCTTTATAACAAGTGTAACTCGTTCCAATTATTAATAAAATGAGATTTTTTAGTATTTCAAGTGTTGTTATTCCTTTTTGATGTTTTGCTATATCTTAAAGTTCCTTGAAAATTGAATGAAAAGCATTTGCATTGCATATCATGCATCATTCTGCATTTGGTCTTGCTTTTGAGAGTTTCACAGGGGTCTTATTGCTTTCTTCCTGGTTTTCTCAAAAGTTAAGTTGTCGCACCAATACAACACTCGTGCTAATTCTCAAAAAAGGATGGTGGATCAAAATCAATCTCCTCGTCCTCCTACTCCTCAGGTTGCTCAACCTCAGCCCACTATTATCTCTGAAGTGGTTTCTATGCCCATTTCCGTGGCTCCTATTAGTGCTCCGTCACACTCTATGCCTCCTGGTTTTCCCTGGGGCATGCCTCTAAACTTCATTCTTGAGGGATACAAGCCTGCTGCTGAAGTCTCCACTATTCAACATATGATGTCAATTCCTCCTCCTGTGGTGCATTTTGTCCTACAGACTGATGAACCTATCTTCCATGCTGAGGCAAGTGAGAGTTTAGGCGTCTATGATAGTATGGATGAATTTCAAGATCAGTTTGAAGAAATGCAAAAAGAGATCAAGGCTTTAAGAGGGAAGGAGTTGTTCAGAAAGAATGCTCATGAGATATGTCTTGTCCTGAATATGAATATTCCCGCCAAGTTCAAAGTTCCCGATTTCAAAAAGTATAAGGGTAACACGTGTCCACAAAGTCATTTGGTCATGTATGCTAGAAAGATGTCCACTCACACTGACAACCATCAGCTGTTAATTCATTACTTCTAAGACAGTCTCAATGGCACTGCATTGAAATGCTATATGGGTCTAGATAGCACTCAAATCTATACTTTCAATGATATGGGTGAATCTTTCATTCGTCAGTATAAGTTCAACTTAGATATGGTGCCAAACTGTGATTAACTCAATGCTATGTCATAGAATAAGAAGGAAACCTTTAAGGAATACGCCCAAAGGTGGCATGAGATTGCAACGTAGATAAGTCCTCCGCTTGAAGAAAAGGAGATGACTAAGATTTTTCAAAAGACATTGAGTTCATTTTACTATGAGAAAATGGTAGCCAGTGCGCCCAACGATTTTACCGAAATGGTGAATATGGGTATGCGCTTAGAAGAGGGAGTCTGTGAAGGATGTTTGACCAAAGAATCTAATTCTGTTGGAAGTACAAAGAAGTATGGTATTGGGTTTTCTAAGAAAAAGGATGGGGAAGCCAATGCTGTTTCCTAAGAGAGGCCAAGAAGACACAGGGGAAGAAATAATAATCATCATCATCGTCAGCAACAAGTAGCTTCTGTTACACCCATCATCAAGGCTGCTCCATCCACTCAAGCTGCTTCAAACTATCAACCTCAATTCCAACAGAGAACACGTCAAAATAATCAACAGATTCGTCCACAAAGGAAGAATCAGTTTGATCTTATTCTGATGTCTTATGCTGAGTTATACACTGCCTTGATACAGAAGAACCTAGTACATCCCAGAGACCCACCGGTTATTCCTAAAGAGCTTCTATGGTGGCACAGAGCTGATCATTCTTGTGCCTATCATTAAGGGGCACCCAGACATGATATTGAAAATTGTTTTACTTTGAAACCTGAGGTCCAGAGACTCGTCCGAAGTGGAATTCTGTCGTTTAAAGATCTTGGGCTTAATGTTCAAATGAATCCTTTGCCCAAGCATGGTAATGCTAATGTGAATATGGTGGAAGGTTGCCCTGGTACTTATCATATTTTTGATGTGAATTTGGTTGAAATACCTGCTACTTTGTGTCAGTTGAGCTATTATGAACACGATCATGCTGCTTGTCTTGTATGTTCAAGAAACCCTCGTGGGTGTGTAGTTGTGAAAAGAGATTTGCAAGAAATGATTGATCAGAGTTTAATTCTGGTTACTCGTCCGAGGAATTATGCTGATCACGGAGTAATGTGATTGTCCCTTAATTCAATATTCCTGAACATGTTGAGATTTCTTACAATAGTTGAAAGTCATCTGTTACTCCATTTGTGATTTGTTTACCTGGTCCTATGTCTTATGAGTCGGATAAAGCTGTATTGTATCGATACAATGATACAATGTTGGAAGATGGAAAAGAGGTTCCTATTCCCTCCCTTTTGTCTATTGTGAATATTGCTGACATTAGAAGGGTGACCGAAGCGGTCGTGTGTTTGTTGCACCACCTCCTAAGAAGGATGAGAATATCCCTGTTAACAAGCCTATTGTGTTTGAGACACCCATGGTGCAATCCGAATCCGGATTTATTACCGGCCAATCTAGTGGTACAAGTCAAGATGTGGATGATGAAATGTTAAAATTGATTAGGAAAAGTGAGTACAAAATTATGGATCAGTTATTGCAAACTCCATCTAATATTTTTGTGTTATCATTGTTAATGAACTCCGAGGTTCATAGTGAAGCCCCGAGGAAAGTACTAGAACATGCATATATGGACTATGACGTGATCGTTGATCAATTTGACGATATTATTGGTAATATTACTGCCTATAACAACTTAGGCTTCAGTGATGAGGAATTTCCAAAAGAAGGGAGGAATCATAACATGGCTTTACATATTTCTATGAACTGTCAAGATGACGCTTTGTCTAATGTGCTGGTTGACATTGGTTTGTCTTTTAATGTGATGCCAAAATCTACTTTGTCGAGACTGTCATATCAGGGTACTCCTATGAGGTTCAGTGGTGTGTTTGTTAAAGCTTTTGATGGTTCAAGGAAGACGGTGATATGAGAGGTTGATCTCCCTATAAAAATAGGTCCACAATATTTCATGATTACCTTCCAAGTTATGGATATTCGTCCCGCCTACAATTGTTTGATAGGCACCCCATGGATCCATGAGGCCGGAGCTGTCACTTCGACACTCCACCAAAAGCTGAAATTTGTAAAGAATGGGAAACTTGTTGTGGTAGGTGGAGAACAGGCTATGCTGGTAAGTCATTTGTCATCTTTCTCATATATTGACGCTGACGAGCCTGTGGGAACTCTGTTCCAAGCCCTATCCATTGTTGACAATGTTGAAAAGAATAGTGGGGCATACATCTCTTCTTTGAAAGATGCACAACAGGTTGTTGAGAACGCTCAGGTTGTATTGAACTTGTTGAAAACAAGAATAGAATCGACCTAGGTTTCTCTCCTGGAACAACTAGAAGGCAATTGAAGCGCTACCAAGATATATTTCATAGTGCTGGGTTCATCCACTCTGGAGACCAAACTGCTGCCGCTATCAATGAAGATGACTCAGAGGATGATATGCCAAACTTTGTGACTCATTGAGTGATCTACCACAATTGGAAAACTGTCAACATTCATACTATTGTTCACTCTTCAAAGTATTTTTTTTTTGTGTTTTTCAAATATCCTTTCACTCTTCCCAAGGTGAAAGTGAATCTGGGAGGGCTTGTTTCAAACTTTATTATCATAAATAAAATGTTATTTTGCTTATCTAAGTGTGTTTTTTTTTTATCTTTTTGCCTTTTCTGGAAAATGGCAACATAAAAAACCAAAAAATGATAATAATTTCAATATCTGCATGATTCTTACACATTTATTTGTTTCCTAAATTCAAGCATATATCACTGTGCAGATCGATTGTTAAACCATTGAAAACAATGTCCTTATGCCCTCTCCCAACTTTGAATTCTTTGTGTTTGAAGCTGAAGAAGAGGATGTTGAAGGAAATTCCAGATGAAATTTCTCGGTTTCTTAAGCACAAGGAAAAAGCCATTCAGCCTCACGAAGAGCCGGTGGAAGTGTTTAATTTGGGTTCAGAAAAGGTTAGAAAAGAAGTCAATATTGGGGCATTGCTTCAGTCAGATGTTAAGAAGAGGATGGTAGAGCTTCTTAAAGAGTACGTGGATGTCTTTGCTTGGTCCTATCAAGATATGCCTGGTCATGATACTGATATTGTGGAGCACAGATTTCTGTTGAAGCCAGAATGCCCGCCGGTAAAACAAAAGTTGAAAAGAAATCACCCTGACATGGCTGTTTATAATAAAGAGGATGTTCAGAAGCAGTTTGATGCTTGTTTCCTTGTGACTGATAAGTATCCTCAATGGGTGGCCAACATTATGCCAGTTCCAAATAAATATGGAAAATTTTGGACGTGCGTTGACTATAGAGATTTAAATAAGGTCAGTCCGAAAGATGACTTTCCACTACCAAAAATTGATATGTTGGTACATAATACTGCTAAATTTAATATATTTTCCTTTATGGATGGATTCTCTGACTATAACTAAATTAAGATGACACCCGAGGATATGGAAAAAACAACATTTATTACACCCTTGGGAACATTTTGTTATGCAGTGATGCCCTTTGGTCTGAAAAATTCTAGTGCAACGTACCAGAGAGCTATGACTACTCTATACCATGATATGATGCATAAAGAAATAACGGTTTATGTGGATGATATGATTTGTAAGTCAAAGACTAAAGAAGATCATATTGAGTATTTTTTGAAGCTATTTCAGCGATTGAGGAAGCTTAAACTTTGTCTGAATCCTAATAAGCGCACTTTTGGTGTCCGTTCTGGAAAATTGTTGGGCTTTATTGTTAGCCGAAAAGGTATTGATGTTGATCATGATAAAGTTAGAGCAATTCAGGAAATGCCTCTTCCTAAAATAAAAAAACAAGTCAGAGGATTTCTTGGACGTTTGAATTATATCTCTGGATTTATATCTAATATGACTGCCATTTGTGGGCCGATCTTTAAGCTTCTACGTAAAGATCAAAGTTGTGTATGTACAAAGGATTGTCAGAAGTCTTTTTATAGTATCAAAGAATATATGCTTGAACCTCCTATCTTCTTTCCTCCTCTGTAAAGAAGACTATTAATTACGTATTTGATTGTACTAGAAGAGTCTATGAGATGTGTTCTTGGTCAACTAGATACGACTGGTAGGAAAGAATGTGCCATTTACTACCTGAGCAAAAAGTTTACAGATTGTGAGTCCCGGTACTCAATGTTAGAAAAGACGTGTTGTGCTTTGGCATGGGCTGCCAAACGTTTGCGCCAGTACATGATTAATCATACTACTTGGTTGATATAAAAAATGGATCCAATCAAGTATATTTTTGAAAAGCGTGCTTTGATTGGGAGGATTGCCCGCTGGAAAATGCTGTTATCTGAATATGACATTGAGTACCGTACTCAAAAGGTAATCAAAGGAAGTGTTTTGGCTGATCATTTAGCTCATCAACCACTTGATGATTATTAACCTATCAAGTTTGACTTTCCTGATAAGGATATTATGTATCTAAAAGCTAAAGATTGTGATGAACCATTACCTGAAGAGGGGCCTGATCTAGAATCTCGTTGGGGTTTCATATTTGATGAAGCTATCAATGTTTATGGAAACGGAATCGGGACATTTATTATCACTCCTCATGGTTCCCATATACCCTTTACTACAAGGATGACGTTTGACTGCACAAACAATATGGCAGAGTATGAAGCTTGTATAATGGCTCTTGAAGAGGCCATTGATTTGAGGATTAAAACTCTTGATGTGTTTGGGGATATCCCTAGTGATTAACTAGATTAAAGGTGAATGGGAGACTCGTCAGATTGGACCGATTCCTCATTGAAGCTAGTGGGATTATACCTGAGTGAATCGCACTCAAAGATACAACAGAGTCACCACCGAACTTTATTTAGTCCCAAAGGACAGGGAAAATATCGATAAAATCCAAAGGGAAGAGAAACGGGTAAGGGGGTCGGTTATGCGAGAGGAAGGTACTAGCACCTCGCGCATCCGTCGCACACGGCGATAATCGTTTTGCTCACTTCTAGGCTTGGGTGGGTTATCTATCTAAATACTACTAGCTAAAGAGAAAAGGGAAAATAAAAAATAAAGTGCTCACGGAGGATTAGGACCCTCGTGCCTATGTATCCTCATAGTGCAATGAGGAATTCAGAGCTCTGTAGTTTACGGAACCAGGAAAGAGGAAGAAGAAGGTGAGGAAGAAGAATAGAACAAGGTAGAAGGTAGCTCGCCAAGATCTCGCGATCTCGTGCCTACGTATCCTCACAGTGCAATGAGGAAGTCAGGGCTCCGTAGTTCGGGGAACGAAGACGGAGAATGAAAAGGAAAACGATGTCAAAACTAAGAGAGAAAGGAGGTAGAAAGACTCTACTGGGGAACAGAAAAGAATGGTGTTAAAACCAAGAAAGAAAGGCAAAGGAATGGTGTCAAAACCAAGAAAGTAAAGGATCAAGAGACTTGAATCAAGATGGAGTAAGAGACACTAAAGATTCGGTACATTATCTGACAGACAATGATTAACCAAAGAAATAGAAGATTATGACTCTGTGGGGAAAAAGGGTTAGTGTCAACAGACAGACTGTAATAAACTGAAAGGAAGGTATTGAACCAAGAGAAGGTGTTTGACTCTCTAGAGACTCGGTGTGTTAACTGATGAATAGTGGTTAACCGAAAGAGAAAGGAATTGGACTTTAACCAACAGACGGTGCTTAACCAAAGGACGGGTGTGGAACCAAGCGAAGGTTGTGACTCAAAGGACGGGTGTGGAACCAAGCGAAGGTTGTGACCCAAAGGACGGTTTTGGAACCAAGCAAAGGTTGTGACCCAAAGGATTTCGGTACGCTGACTGACCAAGCAGTACTTGACCGAAGAAAGGGTATTTGAACCAAAAGAAGGTTACTAACCTAAAGGTGCGGGTGTTTGAACAAAAAGAAGGTTACTAACTCAAAGGTGCGAGTGTTTGAACTAAAATAAGGTTACTAACTCACAAGGGATTCAGTATTTTAATAGACGGACTGTGATTAACCGAAAAGAATGAGTGATTAACCAAAAGACGGTGATTGAGGGTAAGATATGCTCCATCCTCAATCCTTCTCTAGAACCCAAAGTGTAGTGTGGAAATTGAAACCGACAGAGAAACTGCGCAATTTGTACAGTGCTCCAATGCGTTGCGCAGACTTCCTACTCCGCAGGGTATCAATAAGGATGAACTCTAAAGGAAGCCTAAAGAGAGGAGCAAAAGGAGGATTAGCTGATCGAAACAAGGTTTCGATTAATCAATCAAAGGGAAAGGATATGCCAATAATTTTCCAAACGAGTCGAAAAACCGTTAAAGCAAAAGGTGTGAATTAATGATTATATAAAATTAAATTTGTTCAATAAAGAACAAACTTAATACAAACAAGAATGAAATTTCCAAGCATTAACAAGAATCAATTAGCATACATCACTAATCATGTTAACACAAAGACAAGAAAGTTGAACAAAAGTGCTTTGAATACATGATTAAATCGCAAAATAATCGAAGAAAATTAAGCAATTAATCGAGCAAAAATCATGTCATGTAAATTCTGCCCTAAAACAGTAGCAATAACATGTATACAAGTAAGCATATGAAGAAGTATGATCAAAACATCCAAAACAACCTTTAGAAACATGATTTTGGCCAAACAGCAGTGATGTAACCGGTTACATGACTGAGGTAACCGGTTACATCAACCAGAACTGCACTTTCAAGGGCGTGACAAGGTGATATAACCGGTTACATGGCTGATGTAACCTGTTACATCAGCAAAAAATAGCAATACCAGATTTTTAGAAAAGCATTTTCGAGAATAGCTTTTTTCATGCAATTGCAATGGATCGAAGCATAGAAGGAAATGCATAATTCACATTAATTTATAACAAATAAAAGCTACAAGAATTGATCATGCAAAGCTAGAATTCATGCAATAAAACATCAATTAAGAGCTACATTGCGAAAATATAAAAATGATCGAAAATAGCGAATCGAGTAAGAACAACCAACCTGGAAGGCAGAGGTTTGCCTTGGTAATGGTTGTAAGTAAAATGTGGTGAGAATAAACAAAGAAAACCAGAGAATTCCAAGCTTGAGATCAAATCATAGTGAAACCGACAAAAACGCGATAAATGCTCTAAATATGAATTTGCACCGAATGCCTTAAGATAATTACTTGAATTGAACTAAAAGCTACTGTAATTCCAGAAAAATAAGGAGAAATGCAATGTGATGGAGGTTTAAGCTCAAGAGAAAAGCAATTTCAATGTGAAATTTGTTACTCTTCAATGGTGGAAAATTGAGCTCTAGTGTGGTTTTGTGAAGAAGATGAAGATGAATGTGAGAAAAAGTTGCAGAGATTTGAGAGAAAAATAAGAATGAGAGAGAGAATTGAGAGTCAAGAAAGTGAAAAATGGTTGAAGGTCCTTGTGAAAAGTGAAGGTTTTCTTAAATAGACGCTTGGTTCTGAGTGGTTTAGGTTTGGACTTAGGTTAGTGCTTGCTTTGGAGTTTGCTTGAGAATTAGTTACATCTAACTCATTGAGTCGGAAGTTGACTCAGTTAGTTATTTGTTAACTCGGTGGAGCAATCCCAATGCAAGTCCAAAATCCAAAGGTTTTCATGCTTGGAAATGAATTTACATGGTGGTCTTGATTGGAAATGATGTATTGTAGCAAATGCAAGTGGATTCTTGAAGTGTCTAAAATATTCCACACAGTGATTTTTCTGCACAAACAGTGATGTAACTGGTTACATAGCTGACATAACCGGTTACATCAGCCCAAACCTGAGTTATGTGGCTGAGTAACAGTGATGTAACCGGTTACATGGCTGATGTAACCCGTTACATCAGCAAACTTCATTTTCCTGCCTTTGAAACATCTTAACTTGAGTTCTAAGGATCCAAATGATGTGTTTTTGGTATCAAAAGAAAGCTTGAAGAATGAAGAAAAACTTTCATGCATGAATAAAATTGAATTGGAGCTTGGAAACACGTGAAAATTGCACTTGAAAACAAGCCCTCCAAGATGAATTTCTACACTTAGAAAGTATCCAAAAACCCTAATTTAGCAAATTCTCCTAATTTTATAATTTATCTTGATTACTATTGATTAAACCTCATAATAACATGGACGATTATTTGAAATGCCCAAATATGACTCAAGAACTCAAAAGTTGACTTTTGTAGGTCACCGCTTGACTTTTTGACCAGATGAATTCAATGACTCCCAAATCCACTTCAGAAATCCTTGAAATGATTTGTGATGAACCATGAGGCCTATATGAATGATTTTAGATGTATCAAGACCATGCAATCTTGTCTTGATCAAGAAAATTGCCATAAGTGGCCTTTGTCCAAAACCCTAGTTCATAGCCACTAGGAGCTTGATTAGATGAATACCTTGAAACCAAAGAAACCCTAATCACCAAATGATTAGGTGCACTTGTTGAGATACTTTGATATGTATGAGACCCTTGTATTTTACTTGATGTGATGATGTGATGACTTTATGAGGATGTGATTAATCAGGCTTCGAAACTATCTGAATTTCTGGATATGCCTGCAACAAAATCACAAAGAAAAAAATGCTAATGCGTATGCCGGTAATGCGAATGCACATGCTTATGCAAAAAGGTAAATAAGGGAGGTCAAATTCCGGGTTACGACAGCTGCCCCTATTTAATCCTCTTGGACCTGAATCTACGAATTACGCTAGCTTTTCGATAATTCGAGGTGGAAGGGGATTAAATAAAAAAGTAGCTCGAGAAATTGGCCGACGACGATGGTAGACGTGTTTAGAGAGGTGGATGTGTAGAGAGTTTTGATTAGGTGAGAAATTTGGCTGAATATCTGCTTGGGAGATGAATCAGTCAACGGGGAGTATGCTTGATGCATATGCTATGTATGTTTAGTTTTACATGATGTGTGATATTATGTCATGCAACGATGCAGGTTATGGTACAGTGTTGTAAGTTGACAGGTTCTGGATGGAACAGAGAGAACTATAAAGGTTTTGGATGAACCAGAGAGAATAAAAAGATTATGGACAGACCAAAATAAAGGCTTTGGGCAGATCAAAGATAAAGAATAGATTTTGAAAAAGTTTGCCATACGAGAACTGGACTTTGAAAAAGTTTGTCAGACGAGAACTGGACTTTGAAAAAGTTTTCCAGACGAGAACTGGACTTTATAAAAGTTTTTCAGATGAGAACTGGACTTTGGAAAAGTTTTCCAGACGAGAACTGGACTTTTGAAAAAGTTTTCCAGACGAGAACTGGATTTTGCAAGGATAAGCCAGACGAGAACTAGATTTTGAAAAGACAAGTCAGACGGAAACTGACTACCAGATAAGAACTGGATTTTAAAGAGACAAGTCAGACGAGAATTGACTACCAGACGAGAACTGGATTTTGAAGAGACAAGTTAGACGAGAACTGGATTTTGAAGAGACAAGTCAGACAATAATTGATTACCAGACGGGAACTGACTACCAGACTAGAACTGGGATTTGTAAAGACAAGTTAGACAGGAACTGACCACCAGACGAGAACTGGATTTTGTAAAGACAGGTCAGACGAGAACTGACCACCAAACAAAACCTGGATTTTGATTGGGACGCGTGTTTAAACTTGTATGGCGTAATGCTCCATCTTGATGGATATGCTACGCGTTTGAGGATGCAATGCTATGCGATGATGATTACTATATGTAGAATGTCAGTAATCGGGTTTTGAAGATATGTTAAGTATGATCGGGCTTATGTCAAGGTTTCATGCTATGCCAGATGAATGATATGCATGAGTGAAGCGACATGATTGTTGCGGGAGGTGGAAGAGTTGAGGTTGGGGTGTAGGCCATAAAGACGTGATTCCCCGACACCTACTCCAGGATCAGTAGTTGTTGATGTACCATTGCTCTTGCCTCAAAATAAGGAGAAAACTTGTAACTTTGTAGCCTATCTCTGCCCCAGTCTGTTGGGTATTTACATGGATTACCTTAGTCATAAGTTTGACTTGCCCCAGTTTATCGGAACAGTATGCCCCTGACTAATCTTCTCTTGGAGAGGTTAACTTCTTGTGCCCTTGAGGTGGCCTACCCCAATGTGAGCCTTGCAGTGATTTTTCCATGGTTGAATGATCTTTGGAGGAATGCCCCTGCCTAATTGATATTTGAGAGATTTGTCGAGTCTCGACGTGATTGGCCTAGATTGACTGAATCTTGAGGTGGCTAGGCCTTTTTGCTCAAAGGAGTTTTCAGGCATTTTGCCCCTTGAGATGATCAAACTTTCCATTGTGGAAACTTTCTTGATCTCAAGTGCTTGTTCGTAAGTAGAAAGTGTTAGTTTTGAAAATGATAATGTTAATGTTATGCATATGTCGGTTTTAGAATCCAAGTATGTTCACTAAGATTATGACATATAGTGAATGGATCACCATTTAGAATGCCATGTCAATACCAGCACAAATGATAAGCAAATCTTTAGGAGTCAGCTTTGATGCGATTTTACCGTAGTACGCTTTCGAAATAAGCCCTGCTTCAATTAGATCTTTTGAGGGTTGTAACGGGGTCTGGTTCATGGTTTAAGAAATAAAGGATATAAGGCTCAAAATTTATTGTAACCCACCCATTCTCCTTGATGTTATCCAGTCCTACGTTTAGCTAGTTTGACACAAGCTTTCACCTCTTAAAAAGGGCTTTGATCGGTAGATGTGATGGTAGAGGAACCGACGAGGGTTTTCGAGTGGCAGTCACTCACCTTTTGTTTTTGTCACATGTGATCACACGAACTTGTTCTTATTGAGGACTTTTATCTTTTGATTCTCTGTTTTGTTCTTTTTGTTTTCCCTAATTTTTGCGCAGACTTTTAAATTTGCAGTCTATCGGGATGCCCAAATTTTTGCCTACATCATTTGTTTTTGACTTAGCGAGCTTCTTTTTTTTTTCTTGCTTTTTTTATTTTGATTTTTTTTGGAACAAATCGTGTGACATTTGTTTGTTTGATAAAGGGTTGTGACTGCCTCGCTCTTTTGATCGGTGAGGGATATCCATTGTGGATTTGTGATTTTCCAACCTCGCATGAGGGATAGGATGTGGTTGACCCTCAAATGGGGTACTCCTTTTTTGAAATTTGAACGCATGGTCAAACTAACTGAAGACTACCCTGCCCTGGTAAGATTGAGGGTTTGTGTATGCAAAAAGAAACTCTTACTTCAAGGCACAAAGGGGTTGACAAGGGATTATCTTCCTTATAACTCCAGTGTTTGGGGATTTGAACAAATTCCTTACATCTTCAGCAAGGTTTTATTCAAAAGCATACAGACAATAATCTCGTGTCTTTTGATTTCATCATTCTCTTTTTGATTTTGCTTGATCAAATGTGTGATACAGATAAAAAGTATGAGTGAACACGAATGAATTTATTCAAAACATGCATATTCATTTCATTATTATTATCATTCGAAAACAAACAAGTTTTACAAATGAACAGTGCTAGACAAACAAAAAGATTACAAATGGAAAAGATGGAGTGACATAATGATTGCCAATGTTGAGGAGGTGCTCTCAGGCTTGATCAATTATTTCAAAGGATGATTTTGCAATCTTGGCCCCTACACGGACAAGGGACTTCCGTTCACCCACAGTTTCTCATCTTGAACAATTAAGTGCTTCTTGTCAATCAACTATTGGACTTTATCTTTGAAAGCGTTGCAATCCTCGGTCGAATGCCCAGCCGACCAAGCATGATACCCGCATTGCATATTGGGATCATACCCAGGTGGGAATGGTTCTGGTGGGGGCTTCAAAGCTTTGGGAACCACCAGCGAGTTTTGAATCAGATATGGGAGAAGTTGATTGTATGTCACGGGAATCGAATCTAGAGGAGCATTCCTTCGTTCTAGATTATTCTGGGGTTTGTGCTGGTTCTGACATTCTCGACCTTGGGCTTGCTTATTATGAGTCTGAGAAGGTTGTTGATATGGTGGTTGTTGGCACTGGGCAACAACAACATATAGGTACGAACAGTATGACATATGAGCCATGGGAGTTTACGCTTGAAGTTGGACACTTGCCATGACAACACTTGTTTCCTCTTCCTTTTCTTTAAAGAACCCACCTTGTGGCTTATTGGCCCCTGATTGTTGATTCACAGTGCCAGCAATTTTCCCTGTTTTGAGCCCATTCTTAATACGTTCCCCAATGGTCACAACATCCACAAGATTGGAGGATGAGCTACCAACCATCTTCTCATAGTAAAAACCCTAAAAATTGCCCATGAATATGTCAACCAACTCTGTATCAGATAGAGCAGGTCGGACTCGTGAAGCTATCTCACGCCACCTCAGAGCGTATTCTCTAAATGATTCACCAGCTTTCTTAGCTTGATTTTGCAGCTGCAACCTGGTGGGAGCCATATCCAAGTTGTACTTGTATTGCTTCAAGAACGCTTCAGATAGATCTTTCCAGGTTCTGATCTTACCTTGCTCAAGGTTCATGTACCAATCCAGGGAAGCCCCAGATAGGCTATCTTGGAAACAGTGGATATGCAAATCATTATTGTCTATGTAGGAAGCCATTTTTCTACAATATATTGTAACGTGGCTTCGTGGACAACTCAACGCCTTATACTTAGGAAAATCAGACACCTTGAATTTCTGGGGTAGCACAACATTTGGAACCAAGCACAATTCTTTGGGGTCCATGCCAAAAGCAGAAAATCCTTCAATAGCTCTGATTCGGTCGCCTAATAGCTTGTAGTCTGCAGGTTTGTTCTGATCAGCGAGTCTGATAAGAGTCTGTGGATTCGGGAGCTGAGACGTGGCTGGAGCAAGTACTTGAGGAGAAGCAAACTGAGATAGATGTATCAACCCTAAACCAACCATCTGACCAGAAGTCTGACCCATCTGAACACTATATGGATAACCAGGAGGAGGTTCCATCAATGTTGAGGATGCCCCAGGGTAAGGCATTCCAGGATGAACATTCTGAACAGCAGTTTGAGCAGATTGAGACAAAATCAGAACATGAGTTAGAGGACCTCTGTACACATGCTCGTCCTCATCAGAGGTCTCAACATCAGTCGGCACAGGAGTCTGGCGAGTATGTGTTTGAGGAATCTCATGATCATCATGGTTCAGCACAGGAGGTAGAATCGGAGTAGGCATGCCCCATGGGTACACCACATAATTCCCATTGGGCACGGGTGCAACAAAAAGGTTGATACGGCACAAAGGCACTACCGCTGGCAATCTGAGGAGTGAAATTCGAGGGCATTCCCCATGGAAAGGCAACAGGCATCCGATTAGGACCAAGCTGAGAGTTTGGTAGGTTGACAGTAGGTTGAACAACAATCTCAACGGGCACTTCAATAATAGTAGGAGAAGAAGTAACAATAGGAGTGACGATAGTTATATTAGTGACAGTTGTTACAACAACAGTGGTAACAACGGTATCCCTCGGAGTACGAAAGAGTTCCATGATGGTGTCCATGTTGCCCTGGACTTGTTCCATCCTACATTGGAACTGAGCCAATGTTTCTGCGTAAGCAGTATTCTCATAATTAGCCATGATTCTTGACTTGTTGGATCTGATGGAGTACTGGTGTCGGGTCGTTGTTGTCTTTTAGATGATGAAGGGAAGAAGGTGAGCTTTTTGGTTTGGATGTATGCAAATGTATGTATGCATGTGTTGTTTATGCGGATGAAATGAAAATGAGATATGCAACACCCATTGATTCAAAGATTAGAAGATGCAAAAGTTTAACATACATATGATAATGCAATAACTCAGGTTCAAAAGTTTGGCATACATAATGATGCAATAATGTAAGTTAAAGATGCAACATCTTCGAGATAGTATGCACATGTAACTCTGTATAGGTGCAAAGGTATGACGTGTACGAGAGAACAAAAGGTATGAGGAGTCTTGGTTTCCTGCAGAAAAACCCAATATCCCCTCACAAGTGTAATCTAGTCTTGAACAGGGGTTCCTAATTGTCCTCAGCTTCTCAGGCTCTCAGGTCGAGAAGTAATAATAAGTTCACCATTTCTGGTTTGGCATTATTACCCCTCAAGGAGGACTTCACTGATTTCCAATGAACGGTCCCCAAAGTTATAAGCCCTCAAGGAAAGCACCCTGGCTACTGCATAAACATGAAGGACACAACATCTCCAAGAAAACCTCGTCTAGATGTGGGCCCGTGCTAACAATACGTATCAAGCGCTACGCATGTCAATATAAGTCCACTTTAGTCTCATGTGTATCGTCAAGCCTGGGTAATGGGCTTATCTCTCAAGTAACACCAGCCCAACAACAGCAAAAAAATATAGCATATATCCAGAGTATGCATCATATGAATATTTAAAGTAGTAAAGAAATGTAGTAAATAACATAAATATAAAGCGAGTAAAGCATACAGATAAACACCCAAACAAGAAATAAAGCAAAAAAAACTAGGCGAGACCCCAACTTGCGAGAGCAAGGACTCCCCAGCAGAGTCGCCAGCTGAAGCTAGCGGGATTATACCTGAGTTAATCGCACACTCAAAGATACAACAGAGTCGACACCAAACTTTATTTAGTCCCAAAGGAAAGGGGAAATATTGATAAACCCAAAGGGAAGAGAAACGGGTAAGGGGGTCGGTTATGCGAGAGGAAGGTACTAGCACCTCACGCATACGTCGTACTCGACGGGAACCGTTTTGCTTACTTCTAGGCTTGAATGGTTTCTATATAAAGGCTACTAGCTAAAGAGAAAAGGGAAAATAAAAAGAAAGCGCTTGCGGAGTATGTGGATGTCTTTGCTTGGTCCTATCAAGATATGCCTGGTCGTGATATTGATATTGTGGAGCATAGATTTCCGTTGAAGCCAGAATGCCCGCCGGTCAAACAAAAGTTGAGAAGAAATCACCCCGACATAGCTGTTTATATCAAAGAGGATGTTCAGAAGCAGATTGGTGCTGGTTTCCTTGTGACTGTTGAGTATCCTCAATGGGTGGCCAACATTGTGACAATTCCAAAGAAATACGGAAAAGTTCGGATGTGCATTGACTAAAGAGATTTGAATAAGGCCAGTTCGGACGATGACTTTCCACTACCACACATTGATATGTTGGTAGATAATACTGCTAAATTCAATATCTTTTCCTTTATGGATGGATTCTCCGACTATAACCAAATTAAGATGGCACCTGAGGATATGGAAAAAACAACATTCATTACACCCTGGGGAACATTTTATTATACAGTGATGCCCTTCGGTCTGAAAAATACTGGTGCAACGTACCAGAGAGCTATGACCACTTTGTTCCATGATATGATGCATAAAGAAATAAAGGTCTATGTGGATGATATGATTTGTAAGTCGAAGAATGAAGAAGATCATATTGAGTATTTGTTGAAGCTATTTCTGCAGTTGAGGAAGTTTAAACTCCGTCTGAATCATAATAAGTGCACTTTTGGTGTCCGTTCTGGAAAATTGTTGGGCTTTATTGTTAGACAAAAAGGTATTGATGTTGATCTTGACAAAGTCAGAGCTATTCAGGAAATGCCTCCGCCCAAAACAGAAAAACAAGTTAGAGGATTTCTCGGACGTTTGAATTATATCTCCTGATGTATATCCAATATGACTGCCACTTGTGGGTCGATCTTTAAGCTTCTACGCAAAGATAAAAGTTGTGTATATACAAAGGATTGTCAGAAGTCTTTTTATAGTATCAAAGAATATCTACTTTAACCTCATATCTTGTCTCCTCCTGTGGAAGGAAGACTATTGATTATGTACTTGACTATGCTAGAAGAGTCTATGGGATGTGTTCTTGGTCAACAAGATACGACTAGTAGAAAAGAATGTGCCATTTACTACCTGAGCAAAAATTTTACAGATTGTGAGTCTCAGTACTCAATGTTAGAAAAGACGTGTTGTGCTTTGGCATGGGCTGCCAAACGTTTGCGCCAGTACATGATTAATTATACTACTTGGTTGATATAAAAAATGGATCCAATCAAGTATATTTTTGAAAAGCCTGCGTTGAAGGGGAGGATTGCCCGTTGGCAAATGTTGTTACCGTACTCAAAAGGCAATCAAAGTAAGTGTTTTGGCTGATCATCTAGCTCATCAACCACTTGATGATTATTAACCAACCAGGTTTGACTTTCCTGATGAGGATGTTATGTATTTAAAAGCTAAAGATTGTGATGAACCGTTACCTGAAGAGGGCCCTGATCCAGAACCCCGATGGGGTTTCATATTTGATGGAGCTGTCAATGCTTATGGCAATGGAATCAGGGTATTTATTATCACTCCTCATGGTTCCCATTCACCCTTTACTACAAGGATGACGTTTGACTGCACAAACAATATGGCAGAGTATGAAGCTTGTATAATAGGTCTTGAAGAAGCCATTGATTTGAGGATTAAAACTCTTAATGTGTTTGGGGATAGCCCTAGTGATTAACTAGATTAAAGGTGAATGGGAGACTCGTCAGATTGGCCTGATTCATTATTGAAGCTAGCGAGATTATACCTGAGTGAATCGCACACTCAAAGATACAACAAAGTGGCCACTGAACTTTATTTAGTCCTAAAGGACATGGAAAGTATCGATAAAACCCAAAGGGAAAAGAAACGGGTAAGGGGGTCGGTTATGCGAGAGGAAGGTACTAGCACCTCACGCATCCATCATGCTCGCGGAGGATCAAGGGCCCTCGTGCCTACGTATCCTCATAGTGCAATGACGAATTCAGAGCTTTGTAGTTCATGGAACCAGGAAAGAGGAAGAAGAAGGTGAGGAAGAAGAACATAATAAGGTAGAAGGTAGCTCGCCAAGATCTTGCGATCTCGTGTCTACGTATCCTCACAGTGCAATGAGGAAGTCAGAGCTCCGTAGTCCGGGGAACAATGACGGAGAATAAAAAGGAAAACTATGTCAAAACCAAGAGGGAAAGGAGGTAGAAAGACTCTACTGGGGAACACAAAAGAATGGTGTCAAAACCAAGAAAGAAAGGCAAAGGAATGGTGTCGAAACCAAGAAAATAAAGGAGCAAGAGACTAGAATCGAGACGGAGTAAGAGACACTGAAGATTAGGTACATTAACTGGCAGACAGTGATTAACTGAAGAAATAGAAGATTATGACTCTGTGGGGGGGAAAATGGTTAGTGTCAACAGACGGACTATAATAAACCGAAAGGAGGGTATTGAACCAAGAAAAGGTGTTTGACTCTCTGGAGACTCGGTGTGTTAACTGATGAACAGTGGTTAACCGAAAGAGAAAGGAATTGGACTTTAACTGACAGACGGTGATTAACCAAAGGACGGGTGTGGAACCAAGCGAAGGTTGTGACCCAAAGGACGAGTGTGGAACCAAGCAAAGGTTGTGACCCAGAGGAGTTCGGTACACTGACTAAACAAGCAGTACTTGACCAAAGAAAGAGTCTTTGAACCAAAAGAAGGTTACTAACCCAATGGTGCGAGTGTTTGAACCAAAAGAAGGTTACTAACTCAAAGATGCTAGTGTTTGAACCAAAAGAAGGTTACTAACTCACAAGGGATTCAGTATTTTAACAGACGGACTGTGATTAACCGAAAAGAATGAATGATTAGCAAAAAGACAATGATTAACTCAAGAGAAGCTCAGTATGTTAACAGATGGATTGTGGTTAACTAAGGAACAGGTGATTAACCAAGAGAAGGTGATTAACCCAAGAAATGTTGGTTTTAACAGGTGGGTTATGATTAACCAAAGAACGGGTGATTAAAAAAGAGAAGGTTATTAACCCAAGAGGAACTCAGTATGTTAAAACACAGACTGTGGTTAACTGAGAAAAAGGAGCAATTGGTGTTTTAACTGTCAGACAGTGGTTAACCAATGAAAAGGGAGAAAGAACCAAGAGAAGGTTGCGAACTCCACTAAGGATTCAGTGTTTAACAGACAGACTGTGATTAACCAAAGAATGGGTGACTTTGCTAAGGAAGAAAATAATTGGTAATTAACAGACTGACTTTGATTAACCAAAGAACAGGTGATTAACAATGATCCATAACCAAGGAAATGGCGATTGATCAATGGAAAGATTGAAAAGATATGAATGATCAAGGATCAAACTCAAGATACACCACAGTTCAGATATAGAGGTGACTATTCTAAGTTCAGGGTCAAGTGCCCCCTACCAGAAATAGTTAGAATAAGGGTAAGATATGCTCCATCCCCACTCCTTCTCTAGAACCCAAAGTATAGTGTGGAAATTGGAACCGACAGAGAAACTGCGCAATTTGTACAGTGCTCCAATGTGTTGCACAGACCTCTGACTCTGCAGGGTATCAAGAAGGATAAACTCTAAAGGAAGCCTAAAGAGAAGAGCAAAAGTAGGATTAACCGATCGAAACAAGGTTTTGATTAATCAATCAAAGGGAAAGGATATGCCAACAATTTTCCAAATGAGTCGAAAAACCGTTAAAGCAAAAGGTGTGAATTGATGATTATACAAAATTAAATTTGTTCAATAAAGAACAAACTTAATACAAACAAGAACGAAATTGCCAAGCATTAACATGAATCAATTAGCATACATCACTAATCATGTTAACACAAAGACAAGAAAGGTGAACAAAAGTGCTTTGAATACATGATTCAATCGCAAAATAATCAAAGAAAATTAAGCAATTAATCGAGCAAAAATCATGTCATGTAAATTCTGCCCTAAAACAGTAGCAATAACATGTATACAAGTAAGCATATGAAGAAGTATGATCAAAACATCCAAAACAACCTATAGAAACATGATTTTGGCCAAATAGCAGTGATGTAACCGGTTACATGACTGAGGTAACCAGTTACATCAGCCAGAACTGCACTTCCAGGGGCATGACAAGGTGATGTAACCAGTTACATGGCTGATGTAACTCGTTACATCAGCAAAAAACAACAATACCAGATTTTCAGAAAGGCACTTTCGAGAACAGCTTTTTCATGCAATTATAATGGATCAAAGCATAGAAGCAAATGCATAATTCACATTAATTTATAGCAAATAAAATCTACAAGAATTGATCATGCAAAGCAAGAATTCAAGCAACAAACCATCAATTAAGAGCTACATTACGAAAATACAAAAATGATCGAAAATAGCAAATCGAGCAAGAACAACCCACCTAGAAGGCGGAGGCTTGCCTTGGTAATTGTTGTAAGTAAAATATGGTGAGAATAAACAAAGAAAACCAGAGAATTCCAAGCTTGAGATCAAATCGTAGCGAAACCAACAAAAACACGATAAATGCTCTGAATATGAATTTGCACCGAAAGCCTTGAGATGATTACTTGAATTGAAGTAGAAGCTACTGTAATTCCAGAAATCCAAGGAGAAATGCAATGTGATGGAGGTTTAAGCTCAAGAGAAAAGCAATTTCAATGTGAAATTTGCTACTCTTCAATGGTGGAAAATTGAGCTCTAGTGTGGTTTTGTGAAGAAGATGAAGATGAATGTGAGAAAAAGTTGCAGAGATTTGAGTGAGAAATGAGAATGAGAGAGAATTGAGAGTGAAGAAAGTGAAAAATGGTTGAAGGTCCTTGTGAAAAAGTGAAGGTTTACTTAAATAGAAGTTTGGTTTGGAGTGGTTTAGGTTTAGACTTAGGTTAGGGCTTGCTTTGGAGTTTGCTTTGGAGTTAGTTACATCTAAATCACTGAGTCGGAAGTTGACTCAGGTAGTTATTTGTTAACTCAGTGGAGCAATCCCAATGCAAGTCCAAAATCCAAAGGTTCTCATGCTTGGAAATGAAGTTACATGGTGGTCTTGATTAGAAATGATGTATTGTAGTAAATGCAAGTGGATTCTTGAAGTGTCTTGAAGTGTCTAGAATATTTCACACAATGCTAGAACCATATGGACCAAAAGAGAGTGGAAGAAGTTGCTGCAATGTGATGAAAACACTGATTTTTCTGCAAAAACAATGATGTAACCAGTTACATGGCTGAGGTAACCGGTTACATCATCCCAAACGTGAGTTATGTGGCTGAGTAATAGTGATGTAACCGGTTACATGGCTGATGTAACCTGTTACATCAGCAAACTTTATTTCCTGCCTTTGAAACATCATAACTTGAGTTCTAGGGATCCAAATTATGCGTTCTTGGTATCAAAAGAAAGCTTGAAGAATGAGAAACAACTTTCATGCTTGAATAAAATTGAATTGGAGCTTGGAAACACGTGAAAATTGCACTTGAAAACAAGCTCTCCAAGCTGAATTTCTACACTTAGAAAAAATCCAAAAACCCTAATTTAGCAACTTCTCCTGATTTTATAATTTATCTTGATTCCTCTTGATTAAAACTCATAATAACATGGATGATGACTTTAAATTGCCAAATATGACTCAAGAATTCAAGAGTTAACTATTGTAGGGCATTAGTTGACTTTTTGACCAGATGAATTCAATGCCTCCCATATCCACTTCAGAAACCCTTGAAATGATTTGTGATGAACCATGAGGCATATATGAATGATTTGAGATGTATGAAGACCTTGGAATCTTTTCTTGCTCAAGAAAATGACCATAAGTGGCCTTTATCCAAAACCCTAGTTCAGAGCCACTAGGAGCTTGATCAGATGAATACCTTGAAACCAAAGAAACCCTAATCACCAAATGATTAGGTGAACTTGTTGAGATACTTTGATATGTATGAGACCCTTGTATTTTGCTTGATGTGATAATGTGATGACTTTGTGAGGATGTGATTAATCAGGCTTCAAAACTATCTAAAATTCTGGATATGCCTGCAACAAAACCACATAGAAAAAAATGCTAATGCGTATGCCGGTAATGCGAATGCACATGCTTATGCAAAAAGGTAAAAGGGGAGGTCAAATTTCAAGTTATGACACTTATAAATATCATGCAAGAAGGTTGCTCACCTTCTTTAACAAGGTTGAATTACATCATATTCCCTGTGAAAAAAAATCAGATGGCCCAAAATTAGAGTGAATCGTTGGAATGATGTGTCCAAAATTAATGTTATGCGTCTTGATAGACCAGCTCATGTGTTTGTGGTAGAAGAAGTAAAAGATGATAAACTGTGGTATCATGATATCAAATGTTTTATCCAGGGTCAAGAGTACCCACTTGGGGCATCCAATAAGGATAGGAAGACTTTGAGAAGGTTGGCTGGTAATTTCTTCCTGAATGGAGATGTGTTATACAAGAGAAACTATGACATGGTCTTGCTCAGATGCGTGGATAGACACGAAGCAGACATGTTGATGAAAGAAATTCATGAAGGATCCTTTGGTACCCATGCCAATGGACATGTGATGGCTAAGAAAATGTTGAGAGCATGTTACTATTGGCTGACAATGGAATCTGACTGTTGCAAATATGTGAAGAAGTGCCATAAGTGCCAGATTTATGCTGACAAAATTCATGTGCCACCAACTCTTCTCAATGTTGTCTCATCCCCATGGCTTTTCTCCATGTGGGGAATTGATATGATTGGTATGATCGAACCTAAGGCTTCGAACGGACACCATTTTATATTGGTAGTTATTGATTATTTTACCAAGTGGGTTGAAGCGGCGTCGTATGCCAATGTGACCAAGAAAGTGGTGGTCCGGTTTATCAAGAACCAAATTATTTGTCGGTACGATATTCCAAGAAAGATTATCACTAATAATGGGTCGAACCTGAATAATAAGATGCTGAAAGAATTATGTGATGAGTTCAAGATTGAGCATCTTAATTCTTCTCCCTACAGACCAAAGATGAATGGGGATGTTGAAGCTGCTAATAAGAATATTAAGAAGATCATTCAAAAGATGGTTGTCATATACAAGGACTGGCATGAGATGCTCCCTTTTGCTTTACATGGGTATCGTACATTTGTTTGCACTTCAACAAGGGCAACCCATATCTCCCTTGTATATGGTAGGGAAGCAGTGCTCCCTGTAGAGGTTGAGATCCCGTCAATGAGAGTCTTGATGGAATCTAAATTGGCTAAGGTTGAATGGTGTTAGAGTAGGAATGATCAGCTAAATCTGATTGAAGAAAAGAGAATGACGGCCTTTGCCATGGCCAGTTGTATCAACTTAGAATGAAGAAATATTTTTATAAGAAGGTCAGACCTCGTGTGTTCAGAGAAGGTGACCTCGTACTCAAAAGGATCTTGTCTTCTACCACTGATTCTAGGGGCAAGTGGACTCTTAATTATGAAGGCCCATATGTTATCAAGAAAGCCTTCTCTGGTGGTGCATTAATTCTTGCAAATATGGATGGTGAAGAGTTCACTCGTCCTGTGATTGCCGATGCAGTTAAGAAATACTTCGCCTAGAAAAATAAAAGAACAACTCGCTAAGTTGAAAACCCGAAAGGGCGACTTAGGCAAAAATGAGCGTCTCGGTGGGCTGAAAACCCGAAAGGGTGGTCCATGCAAAAGTTAGATACATAAACAGAAATAATTATCCTGGTAGATTGAAAACCCAAAAGGGAAATCTAGGCAAAAGTTAGGGATTATGGCATGTAACTGCATCCGGCCAGACGTGATCACTTGAAGCAACATTGTTCATCAAGGTTTCTCATCCTCGTCATTCTCAACAGAAGTGTAAAGCACAGTGGAATTCAAAGTTGTTAGGAAGAATGGTGGACATTGTATTTCACTGTAACATTTTCCATGTATTTACCATTTTTCAACTTTGTAATGATCCATAGAGTCACGCCATTTGTGGACTACCATTCTATCAATAAAACTTGGGCCTTAGTCCCTTTGTTTGCAATTCTTATATTTGTTTCTGTTTACAAAATTTCATTTATTTTTTATGATAATTTTGAAACAAAAATGTAATTAATAATGATGCTTTTGAAAATTACAAATTTTTTTTCTTTGATTTGTGAACGATAAAAGGAATGTCCACGGTTACTTCAAGGAATGGTAAGATCCCGAAGTGAGAAACTCAATATTCTCCCAAGCAGAGTTTGTTCTTGTTGGTGGTATTCCCAACAAAGCGCTAATTCAAGTGTTATCCAATTGAGTATTGAGTTTAGCACCCCGTTGGAATCACATACTTGGTTTCCTCCAGTTAAGTCTTGATTCAGTTTTTTCCCCAATCGAGTGTGATTTTTCTTCTCTAGCTAGGGTATGATCAAACAAGTATATGTGTTAAAGACTCCCCAGCAGGTTTTATCCCTTTTATGGTGTTTTTAATAATTTTCCCCGTTAAGAAGTAGTGAGATGGCAGTCGACTGTTGGGTTTTCTCTCACCCTGTGTTGAGTTTTAAAAACTCCCACAGGTTGATTTGTTGCTACGATGTTAACTTCTTATTTCTCATAGGATTGTTAATCCCCAGAGAATTCTCCTTGGTGACCATCAACAGTTTCATATTATACCAGGGCAGATTATTGCAAGTTTGTCTTTTGGAAGATTCATCCTTCCATCCCTTAGCAGAGTTAATGCAAGTGTTATCCCTTTCGGAGGTTGATATCCCCAGAAGATCTTTCTTTACATTTTCCTCAGCAAGTCTTCATCCTTTTGCAACGTGATTCTATGAGGATTTCTTTTTTCCCAATCATGGTTTTGGAAGTATGTGTTGCATGATTCCTCAGCGGAGTTCATATGAATTTTCCTTATCCCCAGGAAGAGTCAGGAAGATTTGGGTTGTGGTGTTTCCCAACCAGACATTTCCATTCTTTGGCGTAGTTCATACAATTTTCCCTTCAGTGGATTATTGGTAATAGAATATTCAGCATTGGGCTTCTCCCCAAGTGTTGTCCTTCTCTCCTCAGAGATATGAGCCTCGTAGCAAGATTTCAATCTTTTGATGGCTTCTGTTTATCTCTAACTGAAATTCCTAGCAGATTATCTTTCAGCATTGTTAAGATTTAGTCGAGTATCCAGTTGTACTGTGGTGATTGGTCGTTCCTAGTCTATCTTTTTTTTGTCTTGTCAGCATATACATACATGCATCATACAAATTCATGACCATTGTGCATTTCTTGGTGTTTTGGTCCACTCTCTGGTGTTATTACCCCCACAGAGTGTGTATATTTCTATCCATTATAATGTCTACCTTTAAGCAGAAAGTGTGTACCCTTTCTAACTCCCCACTGAGTTCATTCCTCGTGGGAACATTTTTCTTTATTTTTCCTTCCCAATCATTTATCTGGATGGAATTATTCCCCAGTTGAGCTATTTCCTCATTGGGTAGAGTCTTGTTTGATCGTTTCTCTCCAGTTTTTTCATGGGTTGAACTTTGGTCGCCTGCAACAATTATTTTGAATCTCTCTGGGCTGAGAAAACTGGATGATGAGAAGGCATTTATTTTGTCCCTCTTGAGGATTTATTTTCCTCAAAATAAGCCAGTTTATGATTCCCCATCAGAGATGAAGATTTTATTTCCCCAATAGTGGTAATAACAATCTCTTGGAATATTTGCCTGACAACAAGTGGTTTTCTCTTTATTTGAGAGGCTTGCATATCCTCAGCATATTGACAAGTGGTAGTCTCTTTGAGAAGCTTGTTCGATATCTTAACCTTTTGTGCGACTTCAAGTGACGGTCTCTCTATGTGAGCAGTTTGTATTTCCCCGGCATGGTAAACCTCACCTGGTAACAAGTGGCAGTCTCTTTATTTGAGCAGCTTGTATGTCTCCAGGAATTAATTTGTATCTTCGCAATAAATGGCATCTCTCTAGTTCATCCTCAGCAGAGAAGTTTATTGTGAAATGTTGGATCCCTATCCAATCAACTCTCCCATCAAATGGCATCTCTCTGGAAAATTCTCAAAGGGAAGTTTGGTGAAGTTATTTTTCCATCAAATGGCATCTATTCGAAAAAGTCTCGAAGGGAAGTTTGGTGAGTTATTTTTCCGTCAAATGGCATCTCTCCGAAAAAGTCTCGAAGGGAAGTTTGGTGAAGTTATTTTTCCATCAAATGGCATCTCTCCGAAAAATTCTTGAAGGGAAGTTTGGTGAAGTTTTTTTTCCATCAAATGGCATATCTCCGAAAAAGTCTCGAAGGGAAGTTTGCTGAAGTTATTTTTCCATCAAATGGCATCTTTTCGAAAAAGTATCGAAGGGAAGTTTGGTGAAGTTTTTTTCCATCAAATGACATCTCTCCGAAAAAGTCTCGAAGGGAAGTTTGGCGAAGTTATCTTCCAGCAAATGGCATCTCTCCGAAAAAGTCTTGCAGAGAAGTTTGTTGTGAAATTTATCTAACCTGCCCGTATCTCTTTTGAAGATTCCCAGGTAGAGTTATTGATTACTAATTCCTAGAAAATGGCAGTCCCTTTAGCGGAGATAGTTTGTATTTGGTCCATTTTCAAGTTTGAAACTTGATTAAAGAAGAAGTTGAGCCCTATCTTTATAGTGGAAGCTTGTTATCTTTTAACTTGGTTCGTTATTTGAACATGTGTTTATTTCCTCATATGAGAATCCAGTTGCGATCCAGTGGATATTTCATCCCTAACAGATGACCGTCTCTTTATTTGAGAAGTATGTTATGATATTTGACCTGCCCGTATCTCTTTTGAGTGTCCCCAGCAAAGTTTTTGTTTATCTCCAGTAAGTAGTTATCCTTTGTGAAGCATGTCTGTTATCCTTTTATTCTTTGTCTACCAAGGAATCCTTCCCCAGTAGGGTAATGATTTTGAGAATCCCCAGTGGAGTCCAGACCATCTCTCCTGTTTATCTCCAACATCTTTAAGTCATAGTTTCATCTATGCACTCTTTCCATCTCTTGTAGAGTTTTACATTCCCCAGCTGGATCTATTATTGTTTATCCTCTGCACAGTTTCTTTCAATAAGTCTCTCTAGCAGTTGTCTATCTCCTGTGGCACCTTTTTCCAAAAAGATTATGTGTTTGCATTCATTCATATCATATCATAATCATTTTTGCGGTATCTTAGGGCCAAACATTGGGTCTTCTATATTTAAGTCTCTTTTATCCCGTCGAGACAAAGATGTCAATCTTTATATCTCCGAATAGAAGAAACTTAAATAGGAGCATCTGTCATACTCTAATTTTTAACCCTAAGATCCCACCTCATTTGCATCTTCACAATGCATAGCGATCACAAACGTGGTTCTCCTCTAGCCCCCCATCCTTGGGTTTGCTTATGCAGAGATCACCAAGCACCTTTCTTTGTATCTTTTCATATGTGTTTATATACTTTATATTTCACTAACCACTAATTAAAATTCCAAAAATATGCTTTGTCCCTTTTGTTTCTTTGCAAGGTAGGGTGCTATATCAAGAACACCAAGCATGATTCATTAGCTAGGGTTTTGCTCTATTAAGGTTAAAGTGTGGTCAACCATTGGTTCCCAAGGGACATTTCATCAAGTTATGGCTTCTAATATCAAAGTACAAGGTTTCAAACATCATTCAATCTCATTTTGATCAAAGAAATCCAAAGTTTAGTAACTTGTCTCTCAAGAAAAGTCAAAGGTTCATGTGTTTATTTCCATGCCTTCTCCAACAGGTTACCTCAAGCCTTGGTCCATTCAATCAAATGAAATTCAAGAACACTTTATTTTGAGTTCATATGATTATCCATGTGCTTTGAAATTCAAGAAAATTCCAAGTTACAAGTTGATTCAAAGAAGTTTGACATAAAAATTAAACTTTTCAAGCCAAAGTTCCAAAGATCACAACTCCTTCAATTCTCAATATTTTTTAATGATTTCTTTTTCATATGACTCTTCTCAACATCTTCTTCAAGTTCTCTTTACAAGACAAGAGCCAATTATGCTTTGAGGATCATCAAAAGTTTGAAGACATTATAGGTCATTTGTGGACTTAGTGAAATTTTGCCTATTTTCAAGTGACTTTTTCTCAACTTTCAAAATCAAAACTTCTTAAATTTTCAACATATGGAGCTCATTCTTTTTGCACAATATCATTTGTGAAACCCTCTACAAGATTGCTTCAATGATCAAAGTCAAATTGTGCTTGGAAGGCCATGGAATTCATTGATACATTATACGTCATTTTTCAGCCATTTGGACTTAGAATTTTTCAAGTTTGGTTTGCCAGATTTTTGTGCCAACTTCAACATGACGTAACCTTTTGCTCAAGCATCCAAATGAAACATTTCTCGGCACATTGTGATCTTTGCCATGATGTTAACAAATTGCAAAAATAATGGGATCAAAAAGCCTTTTGTACAAGATGCCTCATTGATGCAAACATGGTAACTTGGAACTGAAGATTTGCACCATGATCAGATTTTTACCTCAACTAATATTCAATTACAAGCCAAATTACCATGTGTTTTGAACCTAAATATGTTTAATCAAGTTTCCAGAAGTTAATTGACTCACAAAATACACGGTTTGGCTGATTTTTGAGCTAATTCAAGTCACACTTTTCCATGATGAGGGTGCACACAAATTCACTCAATTCTGGATCATTCCACCCCTCTTATTATGCCATCATCATCTCATATAAATAGAGAATCATTCCACACTTAAAATCAAGCTTTTGATAGCCACAAAACCCCTGCTCCACCTTCAATTTTTTTGCAAAAAAGTGAGCTATCGTGTTTTCATTTCCAGCCATTTTCAACTCAATTTATTGATTCCATTAGCTCTATCGTGTCCCTCTGAAGCTTCTGCAACAGGAATCAAGCTCTAAGAGTCCATGAATTGCTCCAACCAAATCCAGTTTCAGAGCTTCTCAAATCTTTTTTGGACAAGGTAGTTGGAAGCTTCATTTTCAATCAAACAAGTTATCACAATGTAGTCCTTTGCTTGCTGAATGTTTCCCCTAACCTAGTTGGCTTTGATTCATCATGTTCATCATTTAATTTTTGTTTTAGTGTGTGTGTGTGTGTGTGTGTGTGTGTTCTTCTAATTTTCCTCAAAATTCTCTCTACTCCCTTTCAATAAATGAAAATGGAGAGTGAGGTTGAGTTCGCCTTATTGAGACGATTGCAATGATGGTAGTTTCGTGCCTGAATGTTACCATTTAGCAATCTCTGGTGAGTATCTCATCGGAGAAGACGACCGAAGAGGTTGGACGATGACCTGAGGTGTCATACACGTTGGTAATTTGAATGTTTTCATTAGTTGGATTTGAATGTGTTCCTGTGTTATTTTTGAACTAATATCCACCATGCATCATCATCTCAGGAGCGTGGGATCTGCCACGTCAATTAATGAAGTCAGATCCTACGCTCCTCCTTTTTTCTCATTTATTTCTTTTTCTATTTTTATTTTTAAATTGCATTTTCTTTGAAAATTCATAGAAATTTAAATTTTAATCCAAAAAATCTCAAAATAATTTTTAAAATTTACTTTTATTTTTCTATTTCTGATTTTATATTTTTCATATTTTATTTTCCTCATTTTCTATTTTTCATGATTTTTGGCTTTTTTGAAGCATTTTAATTAGTTTAAAAATATTTTCATGCATTAAAAAATTCTAAAAAAATTTATATAACATTCTTGAGTTGTTTCTGTTTTACATGATTTTTCTTGATCATTTGTTATGTTATTTGATACAGCATTTGCATTTTCATCTTTATTTTCATTTTAAAATTAATTTTAAAAATCATTTTAGTGCATTTTAATTCATATTATTGCATTTTATTCTTGTTTGACCTTTGTTGGCTTCTGTTGGCCTTGGATCTTAGTTGATTTGGTCATAAGTCTGATCAAACTTAATGGATCTTGGGTGTTGATGCGGGTGAAAACCCTAATCCACCAAAATGGATTATTGATTTAGATGATGACTTGATCATCACTTGGATCCAATTTGGTTTTGCCTTTTTGTTTGATCATCTCTTCTTCATCCCTTTCTTTTTGTTTTTCTCACTTTCTTTGGATCAATTGGAGGATGTGTAGGTCATCTTGTTCATGAGATCTTGAATGATGCTTGATGAACTTTCATAATTTCAAATCTACCATTTGATTTATCAATTGATCAAGTGAGGTACTTTGGATTGATGCATAAGTTTTTCCAAAGTGTCATGAAAGATTGATTGATGTAATGGATCCATCTTTCCTTGACTTATGTCTTGATTAACCGTGTTTTGACTTGTGCTACATGTTTTAGGTGTATGATCTTTATGTCATATCTATAACATGTATGGTACATAAATTGTTATTGACCGGCCTCCCATAGTATGATCTTCCTTATAGATTGTGCTACAATTGCTTAACATAATGCTAAATTTGTCCCTAATCGGAAAGTGATCATATTGGTCCAATTTTAGAAATGAGACATTTTTAGTTTAGATTTAAATCTCCTATCTCCATAGTGTGTATATTATTTTCCACCTTAGAAAGCTAGTGGCATACTTGTTGATTTTATCCAAGTTGGAGCCCTTCTCAAAGGATGATGCAAAGTTTTCACATTTGTTGGGTTGATTAGTTGAGTAATCAACTTTAAATGACAAAGTGTCTTCATTAACACTAACACTAACTTTAATTGTGCTAACTTTTACTTTATACTCTTTATTTTTATGCACTTTTATCTTTATGCTCTTTATCTTTATGCTTTTTATTTTTATGCTCTTTATTTTATGCTTATCATTTCATATCATATTATCATCTTGTTTATGTTTATTGCCTTTTTCTCTTTGTCCACTTGGATTTTCTTTTTCTTTTTTAAGACATTAATAAAGGTTTAAACACTTAAAAAACTCTTAATGTTCCTTGGAATATTTGGTGACTATCCTTTGCTCATGGATGATGGACTTAGAATTAGGTTCTTTGCCCTATGCTTTGGAGTTATATCTTGAGACCTTGGATCTTATTTGGCACTTTGTCCTTGAATTTACCTCTATGAAGACTTGGCTTTCATCTGATGTTTGGTTATTTTTCTACTTATCTTATTGCTTATCTTGTTGCTTGAGTCCAAAGGATGGGATAGTTTGTATCTTGGTTAGATATTTTCTTCCTTAACTTTTATTTTATTGCTTTAGGACAGTCTCTTCATTTCTTCCCTCTTCTTTTGTTTTCAAAATCTTCTCCCTTTTTCAAAACCTTCTTGTTTTTAAACTTGAACCTCTTTCTTAATAAACCTTGACTTTGTCAAGTAGTTTTTAAACTCTTTTCTTGAATAAAATGCTAATCAATATTAAGCATATCAAGACCATTTTCATAAGACATAAAAAATACTTAGATCATCCAAATCATTTTGTGCCCTTTTGTGCACTTTTCCCTTTAAACTTTTTCATAAGGTTTAGACATGAGTCATTTTCATAGTTGAGATGTAATTCTCCTATCTCCATAGTGATTATTAGTGTTGATTCTTTTCCTCTTGAGAGAGCTAGTGGCATACTTGTTTATTTTAATCCAGGTTGAGGTCCTTCTCAATAATGATGCAAAGGTCCATTTTCATACACTTGTGTGTGACTAGATGAGTGTTCTCCTTAAAATGGCAACTTGTCTTCCCATTTAAAATCAATCAAACAACTATCTTTTGTCATTTGTACCATGAACTACGAGGTTTTGATCCTCCATTTCACTTTGTGGGTATGTAGGCACGAGGCTCAAGAAGTTTTGTCAAACACAAAATTATAAAAAATACATTTCTCCTCACCTCACCAATATTTTGCAAACAACGCCTTTTTAAGCCAAACATAGATTTTCAAGAGGTTCCTATAGAGTACTATAGACGTTTTGGGTGCTAACACCTTCCATTTGTGTAACCAACCCCCTTACCCTTGTCTCTGTTTTTATTAGTTTTTGTTTTAAAACTTCTTTAGATTTTTTTCGCTCTTTTCCCTTTCCTTTGGAAAAATAAAAGTGCGGTGGCGACTCTTGTTTAGTGAGTTAATTTAATCAATAACTTAATCTCAAATTTTCTCGCTACAGTATGCATGTATGCAAATATTATGCAAAGCTCTTGGTTATCTTTATTATTTATTTTCAGGAATGTTAAAAACATTTATTTTAATTGCAAGCATTTATAAAAGTAAAGAAGCAGACACACTAATGAAGTTGAACAATATATTTTTTTATTCGTTTGAAATTCAAGTACAAAGAGTTGCTAAAACTACATTTTTGCCATACGGATCGTTTGAAGATCAGTCGTAAGTCCTTCTAACATCATCTTACAAAACTTTACAAAGTGAAAGACCTCGGATGGGGTATTCTCCGGACACATGATTGTCATACCCCAAAATTTGCCCAACTTTTTTCATTTTTCATCCGGCCCATAGAGTATTTCATCTGTATGTTCCTATGCCCAAATCATCCACCATAAGATATTCATTCACAATTGCATTTTAAATAAGCATCATTGATTTAGGGGTTCCGCTATTAATGATACAAAGCTGGTGGATCAAGCTTATGTTATGTCTTGATTATTTTGGCATAACAAGGGTGTTTGATTCATTCTTTATGGATAAACTCTTGGAAAACCCTAATTCTTAGGCCATGGTCTTTGGATTGCATCATGGGGCATTTGATTTTCGAGGTCATTGTCAAGATAGGCTTTTGGTGATCATTTTTTATATAAAGCCTACTTAATGATCATCATGGATTATTGTTTGATTCATGACATGTCATTTTTTAGTCAAGGGTATCTCAATTCAAGATGTTCAGGTCAAGTTTCATTTTTCAAGATTCATTCAATTTTGAAACAAGGCACAATTCATTCAAAGGCTGATACATTACAAAAAAAAATCCAAATTGCAATTACAACTACACAATTACATCATTTTAACCTACAGTTGACTTTTGGTCAACTGTTAACTTTTTGGTCAAACAATTGACCAAGGTCAACTCACTATCCTATCCTACTTGCTTCCACATCTTCGTGAATTTCCTCGTATTTGTGTTTTCAAGTATTTGTTGAGTTGCCTTGAACATGTCTTGGTCATTCCACTTTGACCCTACAAAGACAAAAATCAACACATAAGCATAAGTATGTATCTAAGTAAATTCGAACCATGGCATAGAGAAACACCAAAATGTCATGTACATTTCACACTTTCATAACAACATTTCATTCAATCCTAACTATGCTAACATTATTTTCAAACTAATTTAGCCTTCCAAAACCTAAGACAGGTAACATAGTGGATAAACCTAAAACAATACTCCATTTTACAATTTCATTTTCAAAACAGCAAAGCATTCACATAATAACCAATTCAATTTCTTTCTAACCTAACATTTGTAATGCACTAGAAACTCATAAACCTCTTCATTCCATTCAAAACATCACAACTAACCAAGTTACTAACAACTCCACACCTGTTCAAACTCATCAACATAATGTTCAAAATGCCCATACATATACATGCATAACCTTACAACATTGCAGCCATCATCACAAAATTCACCACAACATGCATAATCAATTCAAATTCAAGCATAACATACCAAAATATATTCAAATAGCTCCAAGAAAAACCATTGCATTCTAGCATAGTCAAGGAAATTCTAAGCCAGAACAGCTCTAAATGAGTTGATAGCAGGTACAAAGCTTAGGACAAGACATCCCCATTGCTCCAAATGAGTTGATAGCAGGTACAAAGCTTAGGACAAGACATCCCGATTGATACAAATTAATTTCACAAGTTTATTACATTAGCTAACCTACTTGCTTTTCCAAATTGCATTAACAGATCCCTCACATTTAACATAAATATCTTTTAATAAAAGCTTAATTCAATTCAACCATTCAAACCACTGACATCATCATTCAAAGACTAGCTACGACAAGTTCATACAATAATCAGTCCATATAACAATTAGTTCATATAAAAATAAATTCAATTTCTTCATTTGTTGACATGATAGTAGCATTTAGCAAAGCAAATTAACATTCCAATTCAATTTATAACCAAATGTAACAAATATATGCTATGCTAACTTAATTAAATTATAGTTCCTATAAGAACAAGATTGGTTCTGCATCTGGCTTTAAGTTTTAATGATAATTGCACATGCTTTCTTAGAGAATAATTCGGTACTCTATGGTTTCGGTCTAGTGTGTAGCTTTTGCTAAATAGGATCTGACTCTGATAGAAAGGCGTGTGACGTCATCAGACTCTAATCTAAACACTCTAGAAGAAAACATATGTTGTGTACATGATAAAGTCAAAGTTCAAGAATGCCTTTAATGCAACAGTTCTGAAGAACGTTTGTACTAAAGCTTCTGTTTGTGACTTTGTAAGTAAGCCTTGAATGATTTCTAAGAGATGTGCTTCTATCGCTACAAGTTTCTGAAGATATCATTTCTTAAGATCGTGTTCTAAAGATTGTGAAGACAAGGTTCTGTTGAACAAAGTTCTGAAGACAAGTATGTGTTGAACAAGTTCTGAAGATTCTGAAGACAAGGTTCTGTTGAACAAAGTTTTGAAGATTCTGAAGACATCATTTATGAAGTTCAAGTTCTGAAAACTCTGAAGACAAAGAATGTACTGAACAAGTTCTGAAGATTCTAAAGACGAGCTTCTGATTGAACAAGCTCTGAAGTTTCTGAAGACATCACTTCTAAAGACCAAGTACTAAAGACTCTTAAGACAGGTTCTGTTGAACGAAGATATGAGATTTTGAAGACTTAGGTTCTGAAGTTACAAGTATTGGTCTCTCTACACACGCTTGATCAAATATACATCTGAAGCCTTTGATGAAATTAGAAGACAGAAGATCAAGAATTGTTGGATAATATGCTGAATATAAAAGTACAAAAGTACTATGTGACCTCTACCTAGAAAAGGTGGCGCAAGGACAGTTTCTCTTTTGAATTATGATGTTGACCATTCCTTCAAATGACCATTGGGAAACTACAATTAGATTTTTTTTCCCTATTATACCCTTCAACGGATCTATTCTCAAGCTCTATATATTGAAGATCTGAATGCTTGAAGAACGTGACGAAGAGAATAGACAGAGAGTAAGAATAATGAAAAAGAAGAAAAGAAAGAACTGAAGAAAACACGAGAGTATGTATGCAAAGCGGAAGCAAAGCACCAAGTTGTAAGCTCAAAATGAAGATGCTTGATGCTCAACCAAGATAGAGCGCTGCTCTACAAGAAAAAGAGATAAGCATTAAAAGAAGCTTTTAAGCTCAACAAAACTCATACTGATACGCTGCAAATCTCATGAAGATTATTCTTAAGATAGTTTTGTATATTAGCAAGGATCTGTTGTTCATATCTTGTTAGAAAACAATTTTGTGTTATTGTACTTAAACTTGTGTAATCTGCTTGTTTAGAAGCATTTCTTTGTACACACCTTTGTAACACTTTTCAAAGTGGTTATTCCTTAAGTGACTAAGTCGTTAGTCAGTATACTTGAGAGGGCTAAGTTGTTTTCTAACACTTAGAGGTTGTAATCTTTCTAGATTATTGGATTAAGTCCTTTTCTAAGTCGAAATCACCTTAGTGGGTGGACTGGAGTAACTTTGTTAAAAGTGAACTAGGATAAAAATAATTGTGTATTTTTATTCTCTTGTTAGCATTGAAGTTTGAATTTTATGAATAAATCACATTTGGTGAAACCCAATTCAAACCCCCGCTTTCTTGTGTTTCTCGCCCATTCAATTGGTATCAGAGCTCCGGTTCTAGTCTTGATGTTTATCAAACACTTAACCGTGTCAGATAGAGATTCAAACGAGGTTTGAGAAACACCTTGATGATTTCTACTCCACCACCTGCTGTTCCAGTTTCAAATGTTCTTAGTTCTATCTTCTACCATTGTTGTTGAAAAGGTTAAGTACTGGAAAGCTGAACTAAAAAGTTCTTCCTAGACGGTGATACTGATAATTGGAATATGGTAGTTGATAATTACATATCTCCCTCAGGTGAAGCTGGTAAAAGGCTGGAAGCAAATCTAAATGATCAGTTGGAAAAGGATGACAAGAATCATCTGAAAGCAAGAAGTTCCTTGTTTGCTGAAAGTCAATTCTTACTAAGTATGATATGTTTTCAAAGCAAGACTGCTAAGTCTACATTTGACTTTCTCAAAATAACTCATTAAGAACTCTTTCAAGTCAAGGAAACAAATGCTCGGGTTTTGATTCAGAAGCATGGAGATCTCAAGATGAAGAACGCTGAAACTATTTGAGATGTTATTCTAAAATTTTTTAAGACTTTGGTTGGAGAACTCTGCGTTATGAACTAAGGCTACTCTTTGTCAGATCACTTGAAGAAAATTATCAGAAACTCACTGTCCAGATGAAGACTTTTGGTAACTACTCTTAAGTTCGCAGAAGATCTGAACAGCACCTCTGTCAGAAGATCCGAGAAGAGCAAAGCGGCTTCAAGTCTAAGTGATCGAGAACTAACAGAAGAAGATTCAGTTAAAGATGAAGATAGAGTGTCACTTCTGTCCAGAAGGACTAATCGTCTCTAGAAGAAGAATCATTGCAACAGACTCATAGGAACTAGATGTTCTGCTAGTTGTTTCGAGTTTACCTTAAGCCAACAAAAAGGCTTTGATTAACAAGAAGAAAAGGCTGAAGGTAACACAGGATGATTATGAGTTCTCAGAAGATGACGAAGATGAAGAACGAACTAACGTAGCACTGTTGCCTAGCGTTAGAATGTCTGATGAAGAAGATCCCTCCAGAAGATGAAGTAGTTTCTGATTCAACAAAAACTATCTATGTTGCAGAAATTCTCAGTAGTGCAGTTAAAGCAGTGACTTTGTTACCAGGATTCTGACTGCTTGCACAGTTTCTGTACATTGACATATCTGAACCAGTGAAATACCACACTATGAAGTATTGGGTCAGTTACTGTTAGTAACTACAGGATAGACAATGGGTGAAGAATCTTGACACAAGGATGAATTCTTCTGTGCTCTCTATTTTCTAAGTGCAACAGTGAAAAAAATGAAGGGTCAGTTTATAGCACGTGAGTCATGAAAAGGAAAAATGTGTGAGAGATATTTGTTAATAAAAAAGCGTGTGAGATTAGGAATTTGGATAGGAATGAAAATCACAATTGTTTAGAAGTTTTTGAATAAATCCCTGATAATATGGGATTTAGGGTGAGTGGAAGGAAGTGAGCATGAGTTATGTGCAAAGTTTTGAATGAATCTCTCTTGCGTTTTTACTGCCGCAGTAACTTGTGGTTTCCAAACATTGCCTTGCTTTCTTTATTTTTACTGCAGTTAACTTGGTAAACATGTTGCACCAATATTCCTTTCCTCTCATTATATTGATTGGTGGTGTTGATTGTAGTGACCTTTTTTGTTGTGCCAAATTATGTTACTTGATCTTATTGAAAACATGTTGTAGTGATTCCAATTTGCATTGCATTGTTGTGCTATGATGAACATGATGCAATAGGACTTTTTTTGCATAGCCTTGGTTGTATTGATTTAAAAATATTGTTGCATTATGAACTTCTTGCCTTAATGACCATGCTGCATAACTACATTTTTGGTATTGCATTGCTTTGAATTCAAACAGCTTGTGTCACGTAAATTTGAATGTGGGATGATATTGATTTTGGCCTAAATCTTCCTTTCTTTTCTTGTGCATTAGGTCTCAAGGAATGAAGTAGTTCCAAAAGGGGATGGAAGTGGAATGACTAGAGATTTGAAGATCGTTTGGATCAATGGAGCAAGTTAAGCTTTAGGGAAACTTTGAAGTGTTTGCACACTAGTTTGAAACTTGTGGCAATAGGTCTTAGTTTTGTAGATCAATTTAGGCTTAATTCAAATGTAGAAAAAACTTCCAAGTGTACAAAACAAAATGTAACTTGAATTATAACATTTATACTTCATTATGATGCAATATGTAATTACTTGTGAAAATATTTGAAATAAAAAGAGAATGCATTCTTTGAATTCAAAGATTTAGACTTTGCAAACAAACTTGAATGTATGCATGGATTGAAATTGAAAGTACTCTAATAAAAAAGTCCAAAATGGATGGTTGTATGCAAAATTGAAAAGGAATAGTAATAAATGTCTTATGGCAAGTGTATGCATGGACCAAATTTATGTAACTTCAAATCATTCAAAATAAATCAATGAGCATCTAATGAAATGCAAATTCACATGAAGCCACACGTGTTTGGAAATGAATGTGTGAAATTGTTTGACTTTTCTCTGATGACTTTTGCCTGATGCATGCTAATGAGATTTAATGACCAAATGCAACGATCATGATGAATTGCATGTAATTGTGGAAAAAAATTGGAGGCAAAATTTTGGGTATGATAATGAATTTGTTGAAAGAGATGATGTAGTTAAAAAAAGAATTATTTTTCTAAAACATCGGCGAGAGAGACGTTTTGTGGTTATGGACATTCTGAAAATTTGAAAATTGAATATTGAGAATGAAAATCTGAGTGATTGATTTGACAATTGATTATCTTAGAACTTAAAAAAAGATTCAATTAGAAATAGATAAAGTAATAGACATGCAGGGATGAATAAACAGTACATAGACTAGTGGTTAAATTGGAGTTTTTGCTTGTCCTGCCCCAAAAAATGAAAACAATATCCCATAATGCCACACATTGAAAAAATAGTCTTAAAATGCCACTTTTTTTGGACTGTTGTGGCTATTTTTTATTATTATTATGCCACCTCCATCTCAGATGGCAATGTGACAGAGAGTGTAGTAATGGTCCGCCATCTGAGATGGAGGACCCCTTTTTTTTTTTTTTTTTTCGTTTTATATTTTCTGATTTAATTTTAATTGTTTTAAAATGTTATTTTAATATTTTAATTATTAAAATAATATATAAATTAAGAAATTAAAAAAAAATTATATTATAAATTATATTATATTTTTTTAATTGTTTTAAAATATTTTTTTTATGGAAATATTTAATGAAGTATTTAAATTAAGATATTTAACCAGTAATTATTTAATAAAATTGAATATTAAATAATTTTTAAAGATGCATTATGAAAAAAATTATATCATATATACTATTATTATTTACAAAAGGATTACGACAGGATTGTGCCAAAAAAAATTAATTTTCCTCGTCATCAGAATCTTCGTCAAGGAAATGACTGCCGGTTCCACATCTGGCAGGAAAACGAACTCTGCAACCACGACCTACATTTTCCGTTGGATTAGGAGGAAGAGTGGTTGAAGTTGTGGGCTGATTGGCAGAGGTAGGTATCACAGGAGTTTGGTTTGGAAAAATTTGAAACGGCTCAAAATTCTCAAAAAAATCATTTGTAGGAATTCCGCTAAATTCTTGTGAGAATTGAGTCGGGTTAGGGGCAGTAGGCTCGATGGTTGCGACATAATAGTCTGACACATCGAGGGATGAGGATGGTCGGTTTGTGAATGAGAAGTCAAAGTTTGGTTGTGGAATTGGTGTGTGGTGTCTTGGTGGCCGGTGGAGTTGTTGTTGTTGGCTTTGATAGCTGAAGGGTGGGTGTTGTTGAGGAGTTTGGAAGTTGTAATGTGTTGGTGTATGCTGAGTATGTGTTTGGTAGTCTTGTGGTTGATATGACGTGGATGTCTGATGATTTTGGAAATTATGTTGTGGATGATTTGGCACCTGCTGTGTGGGATATCGTTCACGGGGGTCAATTAAAAATTGTTCAAGTGATGCGTATTGAAATGGGAGGGTATGAAACCAATTCAAGTATTCTTGAGTTGGTTTCATTTCTCCCTGGAACTGTACCCCAGTCAAGCATAACCGTTGTCTGTGATTGCAAAGTCTACGTTCAGATTTATTTAGACTTGTGTAGTGGTACCTCCTTGACTCTTGCATTGTCATGTTATGTTGATTTTGGAGGCATTTTGGAGGGTTGGGTATTTCTTGATAATACCCAAACTGCAATTTTACCCTATCGGACTGATGCATCTCAGCAATCCAGAAACACAAGATAGGGGTGGTTGCATTCCAAATCAGATGGTCGTCAGTTTGAATTGGTGGATACGCAAGATATGGCCTCCATATAAACTGTAAATGAAAAAAAAAATTAGTTAAAGCAAAAAATTTATTGAAATAAATAAAAATAGTTAATGGTGGTGAAATTACGTTGTGTGGTAACATTTGATCTATGACGCGACGATAACCGTTGAGGTAATGGCGAGGGTTGTTAGAGCAATTTTTCTTCCGTGCGCGATCTGTAGCCCATCTAATAAGTAAAAGAAAAAAAATTAGCGTAACTAAAAAATATAAATAATAGAGATTGAAAAGTAAATAGAAACTTACAATGATGCGTACGGGTGTCGTAGTGGGTTTGAAGTGATGGGTGCGATAAATGGCATCCTTGAAAATCCCCACGCTTGTAAAAGAATAACACAACCTCCCATTCCATCAACAGTAATATTAACTGCTTTGCACATTTCTCTATATAAAAATGCCAACACAGCTGATCCCCAACTATAAGTACCACATTTTTCCAAGTCTTTAATAAATTGAACCCACATAGAATTAATACTTTTCCCACCTTTATCAGGAAACAACACGAGTGCAATGGATAATAATATATATTGTTTTGTATACAAAGAAAGTTCATCAGGTGATGAATTTTCGGAAACTAAGTTTTGTTTAAAAATTTGTTTAAGCCAACTTAGACTTAAACATCGACCTTTTATTACTTCACTCGGTGGTGCTCCACCGAAAAACTCAGTCCATGTTGAATCAGGAAGCTCGGTAGGCCCCACTACCGGATTACCATTTACACGGAGACCCAAAAGCATACTTACGTCTTCCAATGTTATTGTACACTCACCTGTTGGAAAGTGGAACGTATGGGTTTCGGGTCTCCATCTTTCTAGTAAAGCATATATGAAACTTGAATCAAGGGTTATATCATGCAAATGGTATACATTTGCGAACCCTGCTTGTGCCAATAGGGGTAATATTAATGGTGACGCTACAAGTGGCTTGTGGTTTCGCGGTCGAAAACCTTTATCGGGTTCCTCCTAGCACAACCATAAACACAATTTTGTTAAATAGCCGTTTATTAAAAAATGTACAACATTGTTAATGGAAAAGGAAAGTAACAAAAACAAAAAATTTATCAAAAACTTACTAGGCTACGAATGTTATTAGAAGCTCCCCTGTGTTGTTCACCCATCCAAAAAAATGGAGGTTGAGCCATTGTTAAGAAGAAGTAAGAAGTATGGTTTAAATTTAAGAATGTTGTACAATGTGGTTGGGTGGAGTATGTTAAGAAGTAAGGTTTAAAAGTATGGTTTAAACGTAAGAAGAAGTAAGAAGTATGTTAAGAAGAAGTAGTATGAGTGGAGTATTGTTAGAAGCATATGGGTACATATAGAAGAAATAAAAACAATGTGGTTGGATGGATTTAATTGTACAATCAATTTTATTGTTGAATGTGGTTGGGTAAATTAGTTGTGAAATTAAATGTTATGGTTGAATGTTGTTGGAAAAGTTAATTGTGAAAATTAGTTGGTAGAGCATTCAAATTAAGAACATGGTTTAAAATTAAGAACATTTAAGACAAATGCTTTAAGAAAACTAAGCTATTAATTCTTCTTGCATAGGGATAAAATTTCATCAACATTTCTACGATGTTTGACATATAATTCTAACGGACCACTTGTAATGAAATTTAAATAATTTCTAAACATCTGTTGTACATCTTCATCGTTACAAATTTGTACTTCTGCATACATTAAAATTCCATTAGCATTCAAGTATGGTTTTCGGTAGACCAGACGCACTACTTCTCGCTCCACTTCAGTGACATGTTGTATCTGTTCTTTGATTGCATCGAAGCTAAATGTTTCCATCAGTCTAACTGATATTGGATCAGAAACAATATTATAAGAATCCCCAGTATCTACAATAACAGGTTGAATAACGTAGACTAGACCAATTATCATAGCCATTCCAACCTCTGCATTTTCTGAGACATTTGCATGCTTATATACTGTGCCTGATGAGACCAAACGTGCAGAAAGGCCTCCAGCTTCCGAGATGGCGGACATATTAAAAAAATATTGCGAATGTATACCTTCTCCATCCCAGATGGCGGACATGCACTACAAAAAAGGCCCCACGTGTATTGCCTCCAACTAAGATGGCGGAGTACAACAAGAAAAAGTCACGTGTTTATGTTCTCCAACTCAGATGGCGGACTCACAAAGGCATAGTAATGGGCCGCCATCCCAGATGGCGGACCCAGTGTGCATGGTTGCCACGTGTCCCTGCGTCCCCAACTGCATGCAAATGGCTATATAATTGGATACAAGAAGTTCTAATATAACACACACTCGATGGCTCAAAATAATTTCAGAGTCCAAGTCCATTACGATGGAAATATTTATTCTGATTTTAATGTCGGAGTAGTATTTCAAAACACAAACACGCAAATATTCAAAATAAGTCACAATTCCAATTTCAGCCATCTGAGAGAAAGAATCGAAACAAAAATTCAACAACGTATATCTGACATTTATTATCGCTATCCATGCTTTAACGAAAGTGATAATAGTGTCACATATACGACTACAAAAATAAAAAATGATAATGACGTCAACCTGATGTTTCGGTGTCACACATCGTATAACGTATCGAACATGATCGAATTATACGTATGTATCGTCGAACAAAATGAAGCGCCGGAAACTGTGTATCCAACGCAAGAATCACAAGCACACCAATATCAAATGAGTCAGGAGTCTACATTGACGTTGTCACCGGAACCAATAAACACGTACAACGAACCATTTTTTGCAGATGAGGAAATTGGTGAAGATAGTGACATAGAAGTGATGCATGAAGTCAGTACCCAAAATCTTTTTAGCGGTGATAGCGACGACTCCGACAATGATGTTGACGTTGGGCAACAACATCAAGCGTTGGACCTTTACAATCCACCACTCCACATGAGAAATCCAACATACATGGATGATGAAGATGTCTCAATATTCGATGAACCTCGGCCGCTTCGGATCGAAGGTGGGTTACTTGGTTTGGAATTTGACAACAAAGAGCAATGTGTGTTTGGCATACGACAGTTTCATATCAGAAATTGTCTAGACTACAAAGTCTATAAGTCTGATACAAAACGACTTATAATCATTTGCGAACACAAAGAATGCAACTTCACATGTAGGGCCTCCGTGGAAAAGGGCAGTACTACATGGAGAATAACCAAGGTTAGCGGACCACATACCTGTACTTCTAACGCCATGTCCCAAGATCATTCCAAATTGAATTCAAACCTAATTTGTGATAGTATCAAACCTCTGATTAATGACGATGCTTCACTCAAGGTGAAACACATCATAGCCCATATCCGTGACAAATTCGGCTACACCATTTCTTACAAGAAGGCATGGATTGCTAAGAACAAGGCTATTGCTTCTATTTATGGTAACTGGGAGACATCATACAACGACCTCCCACAATGGTTGTTGGTGATGAAAACATTTATACCCGGTACTGTCATAGAATTAGAAACTCTTCCTGTATGGTCGAACGAGGGGACACAAATTGATGGAACTAGGATTTTTCACCGTCTTTTTTGGGCTTTCCGACCGTGCATCAAGGGTTTTGCATTCTGCAAACCAGTTGTCCAAGTCGATGGCACATGGTTATATGGAAAGTACAGGGGAACTTTGATATTGGCCGTTGCTCAAGACGGTAACAGGAATATATTTCCAATTGCTTTTGCATTGGTAGAGGGTGAAACAGGTGACGCATGGAGTTTTTTCTTAAGGAATCTTAGAAGGCACGTTACACCACAACCCAACCTGTGTCTGATCTCCGATAGACACAAGTCGATAATAAGCGCCTACAATAACCCAGATAATGGTTGGCAGTATCCTCCCTCCTCACACGTCTTTTGCATCCGGCACATAGTACAAAACTTCATGAGGGAAATAAGGGACAACGAACTTCGTGACAAAGTTACTAACATGGGTATCTTCTGAAACTTATCTTTCTATATACCTCTGGCAATAACTCGCATATACTAATATATTTTTCTTTTTCATGAATAGGATACGCATTAAACGAGTCTACGTACGAATACTACAGACGAGAGGTACGTAAGGCTAACATACAAGCATTTAATTGGCTGGAACAAATTCCACGAGACAAATGGACGAGGGCGTTTGATGGAGGCAAAAGATGGGGTCATATGACCACCAACCTTACTGAATCAACGAACTCAGTTCTGAAGGCCACACGCAACCTTTCGATTACAGCTCTGGTAAAATCAACATATTATAGATTGGGCACTCTTTTTGGAAAAAGAGGTCACGAATGGACTAAATCGTTGGGTTCTGGCCAAGTGTATATTGATAACTGCATGAAGGGTATTGAGATAGAAGCCATCAAATCAAATAGTCACAAAGTTATGCAATTTGATCGACAAAGGTTCTGCTTTCTTGTCCAAGAAACGGTGACTTACAACGACGGTAGACCGGCTAGCCATTACAACGTCGACCTAAGGAATCAAACATGCGAGTGCGGAAGATTTCAAACTTTCCACGTCCCTTTCTCACATGCAATTGCTGCTTGTTCCAGCATAAGACAAGACTATACTGTGCATATAGCCGATGTGTTCAAAGTTGTTAACGTGTTTAAGGTCTATGAGGAGAGCTTTATCGGGATCCCTACTGATACAAGTTGGCCACAATACGAAGGTGACACTCTATGCCACAACGACAGCATGCGGAGGAAAAAGAAAGGTCGTCCAAACAGTAGCCGAATAAGAACTGAAATGGACAACATTGAAAAAGAAAAAAGGCGCTGCGGCATTTGTCGCGAAATCGAACATATGCGCAGAAAATGTCCAAATAGGGCTGGACCTTCTAGTTAGTTGTGGAACGAGTTTTATTTTATTTTGTTGTACTTTTATTTAGTAAACTCTTGTATGTTTTTCCCTAACAACAACACCATCTTTTATACGGAGCGTAACACAATAATGATACAACTAGTTCAGGATGACAACATAACCAAACCAAAACATAATCCAAAAACAAACACTACACGATTACTAATACAACAAACCATTATGATTGATCATCTTGACGTATTAAACAACAACAGCTAAAACAAGTGGACCTGCAACGCCGCGGTTTACTTCTCCGCTATGTGTGGAAAACATACATTGGACATCCAGATCATTTTCAACCCGGTCCCAGTAATGAAGGTATGTACCATCTGGGCTAGCATCTGTTAGAGTTATGTAGGGACAATAATATTCAATTTTTCTGACGCATCGAATTGGACCACCTAACTGTCGAAACCCTGCATTGATGGCAGCAACCAATTGCCGGAACTTCCATTGTGGATTCAAAGACACCCTCATGTGTTTGTCTGTTTCAAAAAAAATAACACACGCCACAGACATGATTAAGAAATACACGAAACAATTTGGCAGAAGGAAAAAAGGAGAATGATTTGTTGAGTCCTCAACATCTCTATTTATAGTGTGGCTCAAAGGGAGGGAAATTTTTTTTTCACTTTGGTATTGGCGGGAAAACCATAATTTAATATTCTTAATTTATTCAATTTAAATTAATCAGAATTAATTAAATTCATGCAATTAAACAACTCATTAATATTCAAAAAAAATTCTACTTAAATATAATATAATTTATAATATAAAAAAAAAATTCAATTATTTTTTTCCTAATGTCTCATTTAAAATTATTTAATATTCAATTTTATTAAATAAATACAAGTTAAATATCTTAATTTAAATACTTCCATAAATTTTTTTTTTTTAAAACAATTAAAATAATATAATATAATTTATAATATAAAATTTTTTTTTTTAATTTCTTAATTTATATATTATTTTAATAATTAAAATATTAAAATAACATTTTAAAACAATTAAAATTAAATCAGAAAATATAAAACGAAAAAAATAAAAAATAAAAAGGGGTCCTCCATCTCAGATGGCGGACCATTACTACACTCTCTGTCACATTGCCATCTGAGATGGAGGTGGCATAATAATAATAAAAAATAGCCACAACAGTCCAAAAAACGTGGCATTTTAGGACTATTTTTTTAATGTGTGGCATTATGGGATATTGTTTTCATTTTTGTGGCAGGACAAGCAAAAACTCGTTAAATTGCAACAAAAGAAATACATAAGTAGTTGGAAAAAGAAATAAGTTCTACACATTTTATCCCAAACTTTAAAATGTGACAACTGAAGGAAAAAAAAGATATTTTTAGAGTTTTCCAAAATATCTTTCTTTTATTATAGATTATAGACTACTATTAATTATTATCTCTATTTTAAAGCGACTATCTATTAATAAATTTTACACACACATATTAACACATTAAGAAATGTGCTATAGTTGGACATGACACTATTACTAAATCAAGTTTTATAATTATTGGAAAAATTTACCCCATACCCCTACAATTATATCCAAACCCCTACAGTAAATTTTTAATGACCAAAATATTCTTGTATAAATAGTTAAAACTTAGAAATTTTTCATTTTCATTTTTCAATTTTTGAAGTCTTCCGGAAGAGAATTTTAGGTCACTGTATACCGGAACACTTAAAGCAAGTCATCCGGTTCACAAAGTTTATTCCGGAACATATTTACAAAGTCATCTGATTCATTACATCAATACCGGAACACATAAAGTAAGTCTTCCGAAAGTTGGTACGTACCGGAAGTCTTGGAAGAAGTCTTCCGATACTTTGAATTTTTGAGTTTGTGTACCGGAACTTTTACATGAAGTGTTCCGGTTCTTTTCCAAAACAAATCAAACCGGAACTCTTTCATGAAGTGTTCCGGAACGCTTTTATTTATTTATTTATTTAATTTTATGCTTTTATTTTGACAGTGGCGCGCACACGAGGCAAGGACGGTAAGATCCCTAATCGCGGTTTAGGACGGGGCGAATCATCGTGAATGGCTGAGGAAGAGCATATTGGTGCATCTGCTTCAGCAGCACAACCTGTTGGATATCCAGGAGGACCGTACGATACCTCTCTTTTGGTTAAGTACGAACATCATATTGCTAGACATATATGGTTCGGTGAGGTAAATAAACTACAATTATTTGATATTGAATAAAATTTGAATTTTTTATGTTGTAATTTATAATATATTTACTTATAATTGTTTTCAGGAGAGGGGTCCGAAGAAAGAGTTGAAGGTAGCAGGACATGGGTTAAAGCTGGCTCAGAGGGTTCTACAGCAGCTTCCTAGAGAGATGGAGAATTTGATAGCTCACTCTGGTTTAGCTTCACTTCAGAGGACCAGTATGTCGAAGATAGATACGAACCTGGTATCTGCATTTGTAGAGAGATGGCATCTAGAGACATCTTCATTTCACATGCCGTTTGGTGAGATGACGATTACTCTGGATGACGTCTCTTGTCTGCTTCACTTGCTCATCAGGGGAGTCTTCTGGATCCCTCAAGATATCAGCGAAGGGCTTGCTATTGACTGGGTTGTTGATTACTTAGGAGTTTCACGGAGAGATGCACAAAAACAAGTCCGTGACTGCAGGGGTTGTTATTATAAGTTGGAGTGGTTATACGATCTATTCGTCGAGCACAGAGCCGCTTCTAGTTGGGCATATGCGACTAGAGCTTATTTGTTGACGTTAGAGGGTTCTACCATTTTTGCGGACAAGACCTTTACGCTTGTGGAGGCACGATACCTTGCACTATTTATGGACTTAGGGGGCTTATCAGGATACAGTTGGGGAGCAACTACGTTGGCTACCCTTTATAGATATCTCGGAGATGCTTCCATGTTCAGTTGTAAGCAGCTTGGTAGTTATTCGACTCTCCTACAGGTATTTATTTTAATTTAGTTTATTTTCTTGTAATTAATTTTATTTAGTATATTAATTTTATTTTTCTAGTTTATTATGTTATAATTAATTATTTTAGATTAACTAATAGTATTAATTTTGTAACAGTGCTGGATTCATGAGTATTTTCCAACACTTGAAAAAAAAAGGAGAGAATTGGACACCAGCTACTAATTTTGGTCTCCCTCGAGCGATGAGATGGTCTTATAAGCGAGGTGTCCTGAAGGTGGATGACTTGCGACCTATTCTGGACGAGCTAACACGTGACGATGTCATATGGCGCCCATTCGAGAACCATAGAGCATGGCGTCAGTTTGATGAGTTGTGTCTGTATAGGGGGTGTCTGAGGTGGGGTGACATTATTGTTCCATACTTGCCTGACAGATGTATGCGTCAGTTTGGATACAGGCAGTATGTTCCACCTCCACCTCTTGATTATACGATGGCTGGTGATATTGATGTTGAGTGGATTAGTTACCATCAGAGTGTTGCGGATGTGATTCGTCCGACAGCATTGGCCACCACCCCATCTGAGACAGTTGATGGATATCTTCAGTGGTATTATCATGTTTTGCATCCTCGTCTCATACCGCCCCGTCGTGATGCGCCAAGAGAGGTGCCAGTTCCCGTTTACGAAGCAGGATCATCTGATCCTAGCTGGGCTCGTGTTTCTTCATTGATTCATCGTTATCTTCAACGGGCAGGTGCTGAAGAGGATGATCCAGAGTTTGCTGACTTGTTCGAAGCTTTACAGATTGCTCGTTCACATTGACTTATTTTTATGTTTATTTGAATGTGTTAACATTTAAACTTTGTGACTTATGTTTATGTTTATGTATTAACTTTTAAACTCACTTGACATGGTTGAGATATGTTTATGTGTTAACTTGTAGACTTTTGTTTAACTTTAAAATGAATAACATAATAGTTGATTTATGTTTTGAAATAAAAAATGAGTAACATAATTCATGAATCGTGTTTTGAAATAAGAAATGAATAACATAATTTATATTTCATAATGCGTTGAGATTGTTTCTGTGAAGATTGAGATGCTTGATCAACATACCCATGATACGAAGGGTCCCTATAAATATCATACCCTACTGGTTTTTTTCCTTTCTTCTTGACCCCCCCCCCCCCCCCCTTTTGGTTTTTATTTTCTCAGGTGGTGAACACAAAGAAGTCATTGTGGGAAAGGCAAGTTCAAAAACCCTACTTTTGTCCATAATTGGTCTATTGTCTCTTGCTTCAACCGTTGATCATACTCAATCTCATCACTAGCCCATAAAACTTTAGTCCATAATTGGTCTATTGTCTCTTGCTTGTCACTAGCCATATATTGTTTCCGTTTTGCACCAACATTTTTGTTAATATGAAATCGACATAGCAAATTGATTGACCTTGGAAACACAGTTTCAATGGCTTTCATCAAGGCAAGATCTCTATATGTCACAATCACTTCTGGACACAAATCTTTCTTCACAAACAATTGTTTAAGCTTATCTAACACCCAACAAAATGTCTCAGTCTGCTCTGACTCAATATAAGCAAATGCGACAGTAAAAGTCAACTCGGTTGATGTCATGCCAACAATTTCAAACAGAGGTTGCCTATATTTGTTTGTCTTGTAAGTGATATCCATAACTAACACAATAGGAAAAATATTTAACAACTTAACTAAATCTGGGTGAGTCCAAAATATATCTCTAATAACTTCAGAGTCATCTCTTTTTCTACACCAATAAACATAACCTGCACCCTCGATAAGCTTAAACAAATGTTGTATCTCACTTCTAGGACCTCTTATCTCTTTTTCTATCATACTCTTCTGCTTGTATATTTGTGTGATCCGAGTGACATTATCTGGATCTTGCTCTTGCAAGGAAAGCAATATATGTCTAGGTGGAACCTTTCTCTTTGTCAAATCAACAACATGTTGCTTCTGATCCGCTGTCAACCTACCAACAAATGAGTGACCTTCTAATCTATCAGGCAGACCATGGTTATGAACTCCACATTTTACATCAACCTTCCATCCAGACCCATCTTTCGCGGGAGTCGACCTGATTTTAAATGGACATCCACATTTTTTCGTTGCACTTTGGGTACCACTACCAGTATCCTTGTGTTTCCCACCTTTATCACAACCAAATGTTAATTTGTTACTTCTTCCTCTCTTGCCTGTTTCAATATCTGAACGAGTGATGATAACCGTTACTTTATTCTGAATTCCGATCTCTTTGATCCATCTTATCACCTCTTCTCGTGTACCAAATCTTTGAGTAGTTGAAAAAGCATCAGACATATCTACACATATTTGATCTTTATCGCTTATTTACAGAGGAATTTCTGAACCTACATAAAAAAATAAATAATAAAAAGAAAATTAGAATTACAAAAATAAACCGGAAGACTCGGTAAGAGAGTTCCGGTGAACAAATGTTGGCAAACCGGAAGACTTAGTAAGAGAGTTCTGGTGAACAAAGTTGACAAACCGAAAGTCTTAACAAAAGTGTTCCGGTACACATTCGAAGCAAACCGGAAGACATGTTGGAATGTGTTTCGGAAGAGGCAAAAATAAGTATAAGCACCGGAAGTCTTTTAACAACTCTTCCGGTACGTACTTTGTAATTAACCAGAACTCTTATTAAAAGTCTTCCGGAATAAAAATTTACATACCGGAAGTCATGGACAAAGTGTTCCGGAACGCATAAAATTGGGTAAATTTTTCGGAACTCTGACACACGGTCTGACAATGAACAGTAACGGTAAAAAAATAAAATAATAAAAAATAAACAGGGATAAAATTGACATTTTTTTAAAAATATAAGGGTATAAGTATAACTGTAGGGGTATGAGATAAAATTTTCTAATTATTTATACTTTTTCCACCATCATAAAGTGACAGTCCTAAAACAAATTGAGTACTCTTTTTCTTTCTTAGCCCGAGTGCTTTGAAAAAGAGAAATGTTATTCTTACACAATTTCCTACACTTATATCGTATGTCACTGTATCAGTGAACAGTGAAATATTATAATATTAAATATATTTTTTTAAAAAAATATAAAAAAATATTATTTTTTATTTTTGAATTAAATAATACTGATATGAAATTGTGTTATTAACCAACTTCATAACTTCATTAACCAATTTTTTATATTGCATTAACCAACTTTATTTTACTTGTAAAAATTATTTTTATATCTGGACGCTTATTAACCAACTTCATAACTTCATTAACCAACTTTTTGCATTGTATTAACCAACTTTATTTTATTAGTAAAATTTTTTTTAATATCTGGACCTTTATTAACCAACTTCATCACTATATTAATCAACTTTTTACATTTCATTAACCAAGTTTGATTTACTATTAAAAGTCACTGTTCACGTCACTATTCATGTACGGATTTACTGTTCACGTATACTGTTCACACTACTATTCCTGTACGGATTTACTGTTTACGTATTTGTAAACAGTATATACGGTATAGTGTATGAATGAGGTGTAAGCATAGCATTGGTGCAATGAAAAATGGAAAAGAAGCACTTAAATGTGGTAGATGAGTGAACAATGGCAAGACTGATGGAGTTGGTGACTTGCAAGGACAAAATGGTTTGATATGGTAACATTTTCTGTTCTTCTATTTAAAGTTTAAACTAAAGTTTCAACCCTAATAAATAAATAACTACTCCATTCATTACCTGTCACATTAACTGCATCAAATGACTGTTTAAGGTTGAATTTAAAATAAGAAAAGCAACAAAATACTCCATGTAATCATGCATTAATAGACTATAGGTTCATCATGCTACAGTCTACTATTCTGTTGTGTAACTAACTCCAAGCATTGCCACTTGATCAGCTACAATTTTGACTTTATAATAACAATTTCATCAATATAATACTCCCCCGTCTCAAAATGAAAGTCTTTTAAAATTGTTTCACATAAATTAAGAAAAGTCTTAAAATGAAAGTCTTTTAAGATTGTTTCACATAGATTAAGAAAAGTAATGATTGACTAATTAAATATAACAATTTTACAAAATTACCCTTAATTACCATTGGTTGTCATAAAAATGTAATGTGATGTATTGTCTTAAAAGTTGTATAGATAATAATTATTAGGGGTAAAGTTGGTAAAAATTAATGATTGTTGCATTGAAAACGTAAAAAACTTTTATTTTGAGACAAAAAATTTTGACTAAAAAGACTCTTATTTTAAGACAGAGAGTAACTACTTTTGAATAGAACTAAACGTAGGTCTAGTTATTTAACTAAACATAGGTCTAGTTAATTTTGTGATATTTCTATGCAAAACTACACCAGATCCCTAATTAAAATTTACAATTAGGTACAGCAATTTTTTATCCGTAGTATCTCGACCATTCGTATTTTAAAATGTTAAATTTGACCAATCTTCTTGTTTCATGGTGGAACCACAATTCAATAATGGTGTTCAGATGAGTTGTAGTTACTACAAAAAAAGATACTCCGTATAATATCCAGATATTATTTCTTATCACATTAATTCTATGCTTTTCATAAGGCATCAAAGTATAATTTGTAAAAATTGTGATTCCGTAAATTTCACTTTGAATCCAAAGATACACTTGGATACTGTTACAGAATATTGATCAAAAAAGATACTCCTACTGAATGGAGCAAGTGTCCGGGAAACAAACACTTGCTGACTTGCATCATGACAAAGACAGTCTCTTATAACTTCTGCAAGAATAAAATCACACGACTAGATTACTGTCTCATGTTCTTTGTTTAGAAAACTAAAGATAAAATAGAAGAACAGAACAAAAAATGGGGTCAAACCAGAAAATAGTCATCTACTCATATGATCATATATCCATATACAAGTGGGAAGTGGAAAATGGTTTATCTCAAAATTTTCTTTACACTAATTTAGTACAATCACATAACTGCATTACCTCTCAGTAGCTATAATCAACCGTAAGTAAGACCTAGAATTAAATTACCTTATAAACAAAACTCAAAAAAAAAACAAAGAAACCTCTTTTCAATTTTCATATACAAAATTACAGATCCCTTCTGCATAATGGGCAAGAACCATGCCTCAAAAGCCACATATCTATGCAAGGTAGATGAAACATGTGATGACAATGAGGTAAGCTTCTAACCGTCTCTCCAAGCTGAAAATCCTGCATATGTATATCAATAATCAGAAAATGTTAATATTAAATTCAAAATCGAAACACAATAACACTTTGTTGTTCATGTGATATAGGTAAGCACTATCAACAAATTTCCAAAAAAACTAACCTGGAGACAAACTGAACAAGAAACTTTCTCCCCTGATGCATCAATATTGTCAGTGGTGATTTTGATTTTTGGGATTTTCGCAACGGAATCTCCGGATAACCCTTTCGAACCACCAATATCAAAGAGGTTTTGAACTTCATCAAAGCTGGTTTCCACGGCACCCATCTGATAACCAAACCAGAAGTGTCAGAATTAGAAATACTATGAAATAGTGATCATTGCAAAATTGAAAATTCTCATGTACAAATCAAAATACCTGACTTTGAACCGCACTCAACATTGCAGGACCAATCCTCTCACGCACGAGCCTTCCACTCAACAAACTAGCAATAACATCAATCTGCATAACTCAAAAGGATCAAAATCCAACTATGAATGCCAATCATAAATAAAAACTCAAAAGGACTAAAACTTTGCATTTCGCCATCATGTAACTACAATAGAAAAGCTTCCAACACAAGAAATGATCTCATTCTAACAAAATCTACTCACCAAATATAAAAGACAACCAATCCCAGATTCATCAGAATGCCAAAGAACAAGAGATGATTCAAACACTTCAATCGAAAAAACAGCTCCTGATATAGCACCAACAGCAGCACCTCGAATGAAACCACTTTCTGTCTCTTGACCTATCAAAGCTCCAGTCATAGCACCCAACAACGTCCCCACTGCATAACAAAACAACAACAACCCATTAAACCTTAAAAAACACAAATGCCACACCTCAATCTTAAAAATCAAAGAAATAACCAAAACAATGAAAATCCAAACCAAACCAATCAACAAAATTGCATACACACCCAAATCGAAAGTTTCATTCTTTCTTCCAAATTTCACATGAACAAATCAGATTTTTCTCATTTCCAACAAATTGAAAAACTAAATCACATTGTAAATTCAACCCAAAAAAGAAACAAATCAATAAAATCAGAACAATAATCAGAAACAAGAAACAAACCTAACGCGAAGCAAAAGGTCAAGATCGCAGAGAAAATGTTCCCAATGATCGCAGAAACAGCGAGAGAACCAAATTGTTTAACCTTGTCAACGAAATTCCCGAAGGAACCGAACAAAAATGAAGGAGAAGGACAAGGATTTTGCACGAAATCCATCTAGGTTAGTCAAAAATCGCACGAATCGTACAAACAAAAACAAAAACAAAACAACAACAATTGGTAAAGTGCGTTCGGTTTGAATCGATGTCACAAGAATTGGGTTTAAGAAGGACTTATATAATAACACAATAATATAAAAATAAATAAATAAATAGAAGAAATGAATAATAATAATAAAATATACTAAAATTGATATTTATAAAGAGAGAAAGCTTAATGTGTAAGACAGAAGAAAGAAAGAAACTCCAATCAACCAACTCGCATTTAAAGTTTGTATGCCTTCATAAGACCAATTTTCAAAATTTCTCTATCTGCTTATTTTTTATTTTTCCTTTTTAAAACTGTAAATTAATTTTAATTAGGTTTAGATTAGGTTTAATCCTAATTTTGTTTAAATCACTTTCAAAATAGCACGGGTTGAGATAGTGACAACTAATTGTCACACGGAATTAATTTGTTACTCTTAATTTTTACTACTTTTTTAGCTTAGTCAATTAAAGATGTATCTGATGGGTTTCGTTGGCTACGGTTTTCTCAACAAGTTGGATTATTATGACAACATTTTTTCAATTTTTTACTATCTACTACTACTAGTGTATTTAATCTAATGTTATTTTATATTTTTATATTATAGTACAATATGTAGTAATGTATTGATTTTCTTTTGTCGAGGGTAGGGTATGTGATGAAAATATCTGCATCGGGTAGGGGTAGTAGGTGGGCTGTAGCAGACCTTACTAGGAATGTGATATGGTACCGCATTAATAGTAATAGTATATAATTTAATTGGTATAGATTGATAATGGAAAACAATTTTACACTGTCAACCAATCACTCTCATGTATTTTGCTATATCATATTATAAATTTTAAATTACTGATATTACATGACAGATTAATAATTTTCTATTGGATAATAGTGTAAAATTATTTTACACTGTCAGTACATACCAATTAAAGTATATGCATGTTGTATTTAATGTGTTACTAGTATCACTTTTTCAGATCCAGTGTGTATTGCTTGGATTAGCATCAACTAACTAATTTTCTATTAGTAGAGTTTTTTAATTTTAATTACTGTACTAATTAGAAATAAATCTAGTAATTGATAGATGTTTATGAAACAAATTACAATGTTTGATATATTTTCGGGTACATGTAATATCAATGTGGTAAGAGCGAGTGTACTTACCCATTAATCAATCGGTTTCAACGGTACGGATGGTAATGGTAGGGTCTAGTTCATATCTGTATGGAAATCAAAGGTTTATATTTGTATTTATATCTTATGAGCAACTAACTACTCCTATTCTTATCTATATATTTGTATTTTTAATAAAAATAATTAATAATTTATAAATTATAATTTTAAATATAATTTTTAATTTTTAATAACATTATAAAATTCAAAGATATATTGTTGAATTAAAAAATAAACAAACATTTATATAAAAGGAAAAAAAGGAAGATGCACTAGTGTAAATTTTTTTTATATGGTTAATTAATAACGATTTTAAATTAATTATATAACATGATAGAATGATATATTACTATTAGATGACAGTATTTGTACAGTGTCAGTGCATAACAATTAAACTCATATAAAAGTGCATTTAAGTTTAATAACGATGTAAATACATTAATAATTAATAATAATAATAATAATAATAATAATAATAATAATAATTTTGGAAATGTGGACTCAGTGAACAAGTAGAAAATAGAGATTACGAGATTTGAAGAAGGTAAGTTTCCTTTTAGATATCTTGGTATACTTCTCACTAGCAAGAAGCTGAATATCAATCATTACATACCCCTAGTTGATAAAATTATGGTAAGAATCACTCATTGGAGTTCTAGACTGCTATCTATGGCTGGCAGAATTCAACTGATTAATAAGGTATTTTTTTCCCTAACCAACTACTGGTTACAATGCCTATCATTGCCTAAGTAAGTCCTTGTCAGGATTGATGCCATTTGTAGATCCTTCCTTTGGTCAGGATCTGATAAACCCACTAGAAAATCTCTTATAGCCTGAAAAAAAGTGTGTTCCCCTAGAAAGCACGGAGGCCTGAACATAATTGATATTAGCATATGGAACAGTGTCTGCTTTGCCAAGCTCATTTGGAATCTTTGTAGCAAGTCTGATAGCATGTGGATCAAATGGATCCACTGCTATTACATCAAGAAATAGGACGTGCTTACAATGGACCTTACCCCTAATTCATCTTGGATTTTGAAAGCCATTCTCATGATCAGGCTCATTGTAGGTAACTTACCAATCTGGCAGAAATTTGTTCAACATGATAGATTTGTTACTAGGGAGCTTTATGAAACATTGGCAGACATCCAACAAATAGTGCCTTGGAGAAAGCTCTTTTACAATAATCCAGCCAGGCCTCGTGTGAAGACAGCCTTGTGGATGGTTTGCCACTATAGGTTGGCAACAAAAGAGAGACTAAAAAAATATGACATGATTAGAGTGGACACTTGTTGATTTTGTAATGAAATAGAAAGTCAATATTACCTCTTCTTCCTTTGTAGAGAAATAGGATCATTGTGGAACAACATTTTAAATTGGTTGAATGATAAGCATTTGGCAGGTAGTTGGCACCAGGAGGTGAACATGATGCTGAGCAAAAGTAATCCAAAGAGCCCTAATAGCAGTATTCTCAAATGTGTCATGACAGAAACTTTGTATGAACTTTGGAGATATAGAAATGCAGTTTGTTTTGGTGAGAACAAGGACCCTAGTGGGATAGAGCATAAGATAAGAGACACCATTGTCAATAGATATTGGATTTAGACCAAGCTTAGAAGGTCCATAGGGAGGCTTCTTATGACTTAGAGGGGTGATGGCCCTCTTTGTTGCTTAGTCTATTAGCTTTGCTAGATCTCTTTTGAGATCGCTTGTATTGGCTTGTTTTTTGGTTAATAAAGTTTTTCTTATCCAAAAATAAAATAAAATAAAATAAAATAAAATAAAATAATAATAATAACAATATTAATAATAATAATAATAATAATATTATTATTATTAATATTATTATTATTATTATTATTATTATTATTATTATTATTATTATTGATCGGAGATGACCAGAAAGAGATCGTCGCGGCCTTCGTGTAGGGCAAATGCAGCTGCTTGTTGGAGAAAAAAAGAGGGGTGGAGGTACCTGCAAGGTACTCCGATGCCAAAGTAAGTATTTGGTCAAAGAAAGGGGAAAACAAGTAAGAGAAGTCAAGTATATGATTCGTGATACCTGCCCCTCTCAAGTGAGGGGGTTTTTATAGATAAATGGGTGGCGAGCAAAGCGCGTGGTCTACTAACTGTTCCCGCAATATCCGGTGAGGTGGCTGGACGTGTGACTTATTCTGCACGTGAGGGGGACACGCCCAACGGTCATATTGTGCCCAACGGCTATATTGTGCATACTGGGCCTGTTCGCCAGTTATACTGGATTGGGCCTGGCCCGTAAGGGCAGAAAGCCCTGCCCAGTCCAGAACAGGAGCCCCCCAAGTCATTGCTCTGTTGTAGAGTAATGACTTAGGCAGCTGTTACTCGTACCGTCGGGCCGTCGGGCAGGTAGTAGATCGCATGGAGTGCTTCATTCGTGCCCCTCGACGTGGTCGTCAGTCTTTAGCGTGAAAACGATGATCAGGACCCGCAACGTCTTCGGAGAGATGGCTGTTTTTTGGCGAACATCTCTGCTCGGAAGCGTTCACTTTGACGAGGAGGTTTGCTCGTAGGGCCAAGCGTTGTTGCATTTGTGCGCCGACCAGATATGGTCGTTAGCTACTAGCACGCGATGTCGACCAGGAGTTTCGTCATCCTCGTAGAAATGAGGGTTTCTGCTCGTAGACTTGTACGGATGTGTTCGTTTTGACGGGGAGTCTTGCTCGCGGGAGTTCAAGGTGATGGGAATTTTTTTGCGCTGAACCAGGCGAAGAGTTTTTGTGACACGTGGTGTGTATTTATGGCCTTTGTCAGTCCTAGGGGCGTATAGGCTATGATGACCTTCAGGATCCCCCATGATCTAATGGTTATAAAAAAGGTGGGGGGACGGTTTCATTTTCATAATTTCCCAAGTTTTTCACTCTTTGCTCTCGCTTGCTCTGCAATTTGTCTTCACCGGAGCTTCTCTTCGCCACCGTCAACTTCTTCTACTTGTAAGTTACCTCTTCCCGTTCATGTATTTTTATGAGTTTTCCGGTATAAATTCATGTTTTCCGGTTGAACTTCATGTGTTCTTTGATGAACACATGAATCCCAGGAAACTTTATGAAGAACATGATGAACTTTATGAATTTCTAGAATTTTGTAGAAATTGTTAGCGTAGATCTTTGTAGGATCTGGTTAGGTGTAGAATTTAGTTTGTAGTCGGGCACTAGGCCTGTTCGGGACATTGGAGTGAGTTTGGGACGACCACGCGTCCTCGCATGTGCCTCTGTGAGTCCTGGTCGCAGGGACCTTCTATCTAAGTTAATTGTAGGCATTTTAGACGAGCATATGGTTGTCCTCGGGTTCGTTACGCCCTTTCACTTGATCAGTGGTGGAAGGGTGGATTTGATCATGGACGTCGAATTCACTTCTCTTCCTCTGCTTTTCAGGTGGAAATGGCTGAACCCCGTGATGACGTTGTGCCTGACGCCCAGGAGGTACCCGAGGATCCCGGTGTGTCCGCCGACTATTCGAATATCAAGGTCGCGGGAGGGGACCTTGATTGGCTTGGACACGAGCCTTTGTCTTTTCGATCAACCTTCTCCGAGGAGGAGATACGGGATTTCGACTTGTTGGAATTGCGCGACGAGGATACTCCACGGGCCTGGAAAGCTTTTCGTCCCGGGGAGCACGATAGAATCTGTTCCGCGTACCCGGGACTTCGCTTTCCCATGTACGAATTTGCGTTTACGGAGGCCAAGATGCGTCTTCCTTTCACTGATTTCCAATCATCTTTGTTCACCCACTTGGCGTTGTGCCCGTCCCAGCTTCATCCGAACGCTTTGGATTTTATAAGGGCCTTTGAGTTGGTGTGTCGTTATCTACAAATCGGGGCGACCACGGACCTCTTCTTCTGCCTCTTCCAGATTCAGCGGAGCACGGCGGGGTCGAAGCAGAGTTGGGTGTCGTTCAAGCAGCAGAATAGGCTGTTCTGGCCGTATTCTTATTCGATACGTAACTTCAAGGATAGGTTTTTGGTCGTGAGGCCTATGACTGAGGAGGCGAGAAGGAGCATTTCGACTATCGAGAGGGTGATGGTGGATGGTCGGGAAAGGGATAGTGTGGTCTCCATTTTCCCTTTGGAATGGGTCTTTACCCATTTTAGACGCCGAACAGATCAGTTCCTGGTGAAGCATGAGCAGCTTTGCCCGGCTGATAAGGAGTCGTACCGGATCCTTCACGCTTACGTGGAGAGCTTCTCTCCGACCTACGTCGTCGATCGGGACGGGAATCAGCTGGTCGGGGAGGATGGCCATGTCCGAGCAGCTAGATATATTAATGTCAAAGCTCTCATTGAGTGTGATAACGATGACGATGCTATGACCTTGCTTGGTATGCTTTACTGTTTTGTTTTATCTTTTTACGTTCTTCTCGTCCTGACTTGTTATGTGTCTTCGTAGGTATGATGGCTGATATACGAGAACGTTTGATGAGGTCGCAGGCGGCCAAAGTCCATAGGAAAGCGACCGCAGGTGCCAAGACTGGTGCAGCCAAGCAGACGGTGATAGAGAGTTTTACCGCTGGACCTTCCCCTGACCCGGAGAGAGCCTCAACGCCGCTGACCCTGGAGGGTTCCCATAAACGGAAGAGAGATGCCGCGGGGACTTCTGTGGCCACTGGTCCGGGCGGGTTTGGCGTCGGACACCTTATTCTTCCCGCCTACTATACTCGTCGGGATTTGTTCGCTGAAGGGGATTCGATTGAAGTCCATGAGTCTGAAGGCGTGGCTATCCTGAACGCCAATTCTAAAGCGAGGAGGAAACAGTTGTGCCAGGATGCGGCGGGCATGTTTAGGGTTCTTGAAGCTGCCCTTGTCCTCGCAGATGACGAAGCTGCTACTCGGGTGAGCCTTGTGACATCTAAGAACAGAGTAGCCGAGCTGGAGGTAGAAAACAACCGGTTGTTTAATGATTTGAAACAGTTCGAAGGTCACCAGGAGGCCAGAGTGCTGCTCCAGGAGGAGATGACTCAGCTAAAGCTGGCCGCGCTCAATGCCGACGAGGAGAGGAAGAAGATGCAGGCGAGGATCGCTGAGTTGGAAGGTCTGACTTTAGCCGTTCAGGACGAAAACGATGATGAGCAAGCCTTAAAGTCGCGGGCTGATATGATCGGGAGGATCAGGATCCTTGGCGAGGACAACCTAAAAGCGGCTGAGTTCGGCTTCAACGCGGAAAAAGAGCAGATGGTGGCCCTCAACTCCGACGTTCAGCTCCTGACAGATGGAATGGGTTTGTTCAACATGGTAGTGGACGGCAAAGTTGTCCCCGCGGAGGAGGAAAGTGAAGTCGTAGGGTAGGACTTTGTTTTTGGCATGTTTTGTGGGCCTGCGTGCCCTTATGAATTTGTATTTATCACTTTGTATGGGCGCAACCCCTTTTTTGTATTTGTGACATTATCTGGCCGTGGCCGGTACGTTAATATATTTGGATTTTGTGGACGTTGTATTGTGAATTTGCTCTATTTGTTTATATGTATGTGCGTGCTCGGATAAGCGAGGAACCTACCGAGAAGGGCGACGTGGTTCTGCCCGTGATGAGACTAGGACTTCGTTTGAGGTACTAGTCTCATAGGCTTGGACTGTTCCCATCGCGAGCTGGGTGTCCTGCCTGAACGGTGCGGCAACGGCGGAGCTCGGTTAAGGTATCCCCGTTGTGCGCAGGATCTGCTCGTTCAATGAGCAGAAGCTGGCCGACGTTGTAATGCGTGTCATGCTTCACCAGGGCATGATACGAAGGTCGCGCAATTCTCCCCGTTTTGGGTTGATTATGTCGGCGACTTATCTATCCTCGTAGTTAAGGACTTAGCTATAGTATTGCTTGAGTTTTTCAGCATTCCATGGTCGAGCAAATTGTTTTTCGTCCAGTGTTTCCAAGTAATACGCTCCCGTGCCCGTTTTGGACTTGACCCTGTAAGGTCCTTCCCAGTTCGCTTCCAGTTTCCCTTCGCGAGAATCCTTCTGGTTTCTGCGCAGGACCAGGCTGCCCACGGGAAAGTCACGTTTTATGACTCTGGCGTCGTGTCGCAACGTTATTTGTTGTTTCATCGTGGCCTCGCGGAGGGCAGCCCCTGATCTTATTTCTTCGACCAGATCGAGCTCCTCGTGTAGAGCCTCGTCGTTCATTTCTTCGTCGAGGGGAGCTTCTGTCCTTCTCGAGGGTTCCCTTATCTCCATCGGTATTACCGCCTCTGTTCTATACGCTAGTCGGAAGGGGGTTTCCCCGGTGGTGGAGTGAAGTGTCGTCCTGTACGCCCAGAGGACGTTGTGGAGCTCCTCGACCCACCTCTTCTTGGCCTCGCCTAGTCTTCGCTTCAATCCGCGTAGGATTACTCTGTTCGCGGCCTCCGCTTGCCCGTTGGTCTGGGGATGCTCGACCGAAGTAAAGTGTTGTTTCGTTCCCAATTTGGCGACGAAGTCTTGGAATTTTCTGTCCGTGAATTGGGTTCCGTTGTCGGTCACGAGGGCCTGCGGTATCCCGAATCTGGCGAGGAAGTTTCTTTTGTAGAAACGCAGTATGTTGAAGGCTGTGATCTTGGTGAGCGCTTCGGCTTCGATCCATTTTGTGGAGTAGTCGACGGCCACGATTAGGAATTTATTTTGATAAGATCCCATTGTAAAGGGGCCTAGGATGTCCATCCCCCACCAGGCGAAGGGCCACGGCGAGGAGAGGGTCTTCAACTCGTTGGGGGGTGCCAAATGCATGTCCCCGTGGCGATGGCAACGGTCACATTTTTGCACGTGTTCCTTGGCGTCTTGCGCATGGTCGGCCAGTAATATCCTGCGCGCAAAGCTTTTCGAGCCAAGGATCTTCCCCCTAAGTGTTGTGCGTTGATGCCCTCGTGGATTTCTTGTAGGATTTCGGGTACCTGGGCCTCGTCGACACACTTTAATAGGGGAATGGAGAACCCTCGTCGGTATAACTTGTCCTCGACCAGTACGTACGAGCAGGCTCGTCGTTTAATTACACTGGCTTCCTTACTGTCTTCGGGAAGTTCCCCATTGGTGAGGTAATTGTATACCGGGGTCATCCAGCAATGGGGGTCTCCGATGACGTTAACATCTACCAGGTTGGACTTTGTAATGCTCGGGCTGACCAGTGTTTCTTGTATGACAGATTTGTTTCTGCCTTTTTTCCTGGTGCTGGCTAATTTGGAGAGGATGTCTGCTCGGGTATTCTGTTCGCGCGGGACGTGCTGGACTTCCCATGCTTCAAACTCCGCCATTTTGTCTTTTACCACGGCCAAGTATTCGGCGAGTTGGTCGTTCTTTGCCTGGAATTCTCCTCGCACTTGAGACGCCACGAGTTGGGAATCAGTGCAGATTTTTATTTTCTTCGCGCCGACGTCTTTGGCTAGTCGTAATCCTGCGAGGAAGGCCTCATATTCGGCTTGATTGTTGGATGTATTGAATGAGAGGGCCAGGGACACTTCGATCAGGGTTCCTTCTTCGTTTTTGAGTATTATTCCTGCTCCACTGCCCGAGGGGATTGATGCGCCATCCACGTAGATGGTCAACCTCTGTGATCCTCCCGGGGGGGACGGTTCTGGGGTCATCTCTGCCACGAAGTCGGCCAGGACCTGCGCCTTGAGGGCTTTCCTCTCTTCGTAGTGAATGTCGAACTCGGCCAGTTCGAGGGACCATTTTAGCATCATGCCCGCCATATCTGGTCGGGTTAACAGTTGTCTAATAGGCTGGTCGGTTCTGACAACGACAGTGTGTGCCAGGAAGTAATATCTGAGTCTCCTCGCGGCGATTATGAGGGCAAGGGCTACCCGTTCTATCTGCGTGTACCTAACTTCGGGTCCTTGTAGGGCTTTACTGGTGAAGTAGATGGGTTTCTGTCCGGTAGTAGTTTCGCGAATAAGTGCTGCACTTACTGCTTCGTTGGCCACAGAGAGATATAGGTATATGGTTTCCCCGCGGTCTGGTCGTGACAATACTGGTGGGGCAGATAGAGCTTGTTTGAAATGGGCGAGGGCCTGCTTGCATTCGTCCGTCCACTCGAAATTCGCCTCCTTCCTAAGTAATTTAAAGAAGGGCAGGGCGTGCTGGGCGGACTTGCTTACGAAGCGAGCAAGGGACGCGAGCATCCCGTTTAGGGATTGTATCGCCTTCTTCGACCGCGGCGTGGGGAATTCTACGAGTGCCCGACATTTGTCTGGGTTTGCCTCTATTCCTCTTTCGGTGAGGTAAAATCCGAGGAATTTCCCTGCTCGTACACCGAAGGTGTATTTTTCTGGATTAAAACGCATTTTACACTTTCGAGCTTGGTCGAACACCTTGCGCAAGTGGGTGGTGTGGTCGGATTCCTCTTGGGATTTGACGATCATATCGTCCATGTATACTTCGAGCATGTCTCCGATTTCTGATCGGAAGACTTTGTTCATCATGCGCTGGTATGTGGCCCCGACGTTTTTTAGTCCAAAGGGCATTACGTTATAGTAATAATTTCCCGAGGGGGTCATGAATGTTGTGTATCTCTTGTCCTCGTCGGCCATTGGGATTTGGTTGTATCCCGAATATGCGTCCATGAAGGACAAGAGCTTGAAACTGGCGGAATTGTCTACGAGCTTATCTATGCTCGGCAGTGGATATGTGTCTTTCGGGCAAGCCCGATTGAGATCGGTGTAGTCAATGCACATACGCCACTTTCCATTATTCTTTTTAACAAGTATAATATTTGAGAGCCAGGTCGTATACCTGGCCTCGGAAATAAAATTTGCCCCTAAGACGTCTTGTACAAGTTTTTCGGCAGCCTGTGCCTTTTCCTCTGACTGTTTCCTTCTTCGCTGGGCGACGGCGCGGGCAGCTGGATCGATTGTCAAGTGGTGACAGGCAGTTTCTGGATCCAAACCGGGCATGTCTGCTGCACTCCAGGCGAACAGGTCGGCGTTGTCGTCGAGACATGCTTTCAGCTCCCTCTTTACCTCTTCGGGGAGGCCAGCGCCGATCTTTACTCCCCTGCTGGGGTTGTTACTGAAGGTGAGGACCTCGAACTCTCCATCTGGGACTGGTCGCAGAGGTGCAGGCGAGGGGGAGCGCGTTGCTCCCGAGTTATTATCCTCGCCCCGATCTTCGTGTCCTTCAGCGAGCCTGCTGTCGAGGTCGATGGTGTGTACGGGAAGCGTGGACTTCTTCTTTCGCTGTCCATCTTCGGCTGGAACTTTGTCTTCCCTGGTGCGTTTCGTTGACTTTGCGGTCGCCGCGATCTGGTTCTGCCCCCTCGTGGCAGCCTCGAAGCATTTGCGAGCAGCCTCGATGTCGCCGTGTAGTGTTGCAACGTGTCCCTTCTCAGTGTAGTACTTGAGCTTGAGGTGGAATGTAGAGGGGACGACAACGAGTTCGGCAAGGGCTGGTCGGCCGAGGATGCACTGATAGAGTGACGGGCAATCTATGACCAAGAACTGCGTCTTGATCGTCCTCGACGCCTCTTCTTCGCCAAACTTGACTGGTATCTCTACGTAACCCCACGGTCGGGTCGTTGCTCTGTTGAACCCTTGGAGATCAGACCCTACGTACGGGGAGAGATTAGACTTATCCAGTTTCAGTGCGTGGAATAGGCTGGAGTACATGATGTCCACGGAACTGCCTTGGTCGACCAGGATTCTCTGCACATCTGTTGATGATAACTTGGCCCTAATCAGCAGAGGGATGTGGGAATTCGGGGATCCCCCGGGGAGTTCTTCCCGGTAGAATGTGATTGGTTGTGAACGCCCTTTACCTTTGTCGATCGTGTACAACTGGTCGGGGCTGCTGTCGATCAACTGTTCAAACTTTCGTTTGATGGAACCGACCGTGAGCTCATGGTACCCCCCACATGAGATAACCATGGCTGTAGGAAATGCTTCCCAGGTGTTGTGCATGAATGCCTGGGAAGTCGGGTCGATGTGACTTGGGATGAAAAAGTCCTCTGGTCGGCTGATGGACATTGCGACCTGTGGGGGAGGACTGGAGGGTGTTGACTCTGTTTCTTTCTTTTTATCAGTCGCGTCACGTCGGGAGGATTCCCCCTTCTTCACGTACTGTTTCAGATGTCCCTCTTTGATGAGGATTTCTATAGTGTCTTTAAGGTGCACGCAGTCTTCTGTTACGTGCCCGTGGCTACGATGGAAACGACAATACTTGCTCTTGTCGACGTTCCCTTTGGCCGAGGTCGGTTTAGGGAACCAGACACCTCCTTGTTTGAACTCGGTGTTGATACAGTCGGAGAGAATACGCTCGCGTGAGGTAGTGAGCACAGTGTATTCATTAAATCGGCCAGCTGGCCCTTTGCCTTCACGAGGACGCTCCTCCCGTCGCTTCTCCTTGCCTTTACGGGATGGCTCCGACTCCTCCTTTTTAGGTGCTCGGGGTGCTTCCCGATCTCTGGCATCCCGGGCACGATATGCGGCCTCCTTCTCCTCGTAGCGGATGTAATCTTTGGCCATGTGGAGAAGCTCTGTCAGCGTTCGAGGAGCTTCGATGCCGACAGCTTTGCGGAAGTCGCTCTTCGGGCGGAGTCCTTTCTCGAGGAGGTATTTCTTCATATGGTCGGAAGTTCTGACTTCCACTGCCTCCTTATTAAACCTCTCGATGTACTCCCGCAGGGGCTCTTCTCGGCCTTGTATGATGGCTTCTAAAGTTGCCTCCGTCTTTGGATGTCGTCGGGAGGCTGTGAAGTGGCGGGTGAACTGGCCTTTGAGGTCGCGCCAGGAGGAGATGGATTCTCGAGGAAGTCTTTTGAACCATGCCATCGCACCTTTTCCTCAAGGTGATGGGAAATATTTTGCACCGGATGGCTCCGGAGACACCATGGTACTGGAGCATAGCTTCGATGTTCTCTAGGTGCTCATGAGGATCTGATGTGCCATCGTACGTTGCCAGCGTGGGAGGTTTCTCTAGCCCGCGGGGAATCCGGGTGTCTACGATGTTCCTCGTGAACGGGCCTTGAACTTCGTCGTCACTGCTAGAGCTGTGAGAGAATGATGAAGAAAGGCTGTGGTCGCGGCTTTGACTGCGGCGAGGAGAGTGTCCGCGGATATGCCTGTGCTCGTGCTTGTCCGAGCGTCGATGTCTTTTGGGAGCAGGGGAGTGCCTAGTTGTCCTAGGAGAACGACGATGCCGGCGAGCCCGGTCGGGTGTTGGACTCCTTGATCTTGATCGTTCCTTGACCGGGGAGGGGCTATCACGTCTCCGCTTTGAGCGATCTCGCGGAGGCGGGGAGAGGTCCAGCGTCTCCGAAGCGTGGTGCTCTTGAAGGGCGTGCTCGAGGGCGCTGATCTTTTCTCCCTGCTGGATGATGAACCGATTGGAATTGTTCAGAGAGGCGATGAGCGCCGCGGTGGTCGGATCAGCGCCTTGAGGAACCGGAATGGGCTCGAAGGAAAGTTCCACGGCTTGCGCTCGTGGTCTTTGTTCGTCGGGCTTTGGGGAAGCCGGTCCACCGTTGCGCTGGACGTTCTCGGATGGGACGTTCCCGACGATAGCGTCGGTACGGGCAGCGGTGGTCAGAGGTTCTTGGACGTCACTCTTAACGAAAGCCATGACGATCTGGGATTTTGGAGAGATGAAAGCTTTGGTCTTTTGGATGGAAAGATGAGGGATCTTGATTCGAAAAGACGGGGGAGCTGAGTTTCCCACAGACGGTGCCACCGATCGGAGATGACCAGAAAGAGATCGTCGCGGCCTTCGTGTAGGGCAAATGCAGCTGCTTGTTGGAGAAAAAAAAAGGGGTGGAGGTACCTGCAAGGTACTCCGATGCCAAAGTAAGTATTTGGTCAAAGAAAGGGGAAAACAAGTAAGAGAAGTCAAGTATATGATTCGTGATATCTGCCCCTCTCAAGTGAGGGGGGTTTTATAGATAAATGGGTGGCGAGCAAAGCGCGTGGTCTGCTAACTGTTCCCGCAATATCCGGTGAGGTGGCTGGACGTGTGACTTATTCTGCGCGTGAGGGGGACACGCCCAACGGTCATATTGTGCCCAACGGCTATATTGTGCATACTGGGCCTGTTCGCCAGTTATACTGGATTGGGCCTGGCCCTTAAGGGCAGGAAGCCCTGCCCAGTCCAGAACAATTATTATTATTATTATTATTATCATTATCATCATCATCATCATTATGATGATGATGATGATGATGATGATGATGCATGTATAAGGCGGGTGGATACTAATACATGCGGATGGTTACTAATGTACGTGTACCTATGCTCATAATAGTTTATTTTAATAGATAATTGTTGTGTCTATAATGATATTATTTTTTTTCGTGTTTATTATAGATAAATTTTACACCAATTATCATTCAATGATGAAATAAAATTCTATTTATCTCATAAGAAATCTTTTTAAAAAAAACTCACAAGGGCCATAAAATAAACTTTTCCTGATCAATACATGTTCTAGGACCAACAGCTCATCAAGACAAGACAATTTTGCATGCAATCCTTAGAACATTTTGTGCATCATGTGAATTTTAAAGGTTGTGATGAAGACCTAACAAATCTAAAAACATAATAGAGGTTGGAACTAGAAGTTTCTTGATCTTTCACAGTATCACTACCAATATGAAAAAACCTCCTTCACCCACTTAGGAGTCTTCTTGATCTCAATTTTTTTCTTCTTCTTCAAATATGATACAACCAAGGACGGAGGCACATATGGTGGAATATGGGTTGTTGGCTTGTTGCCCGCTTACTTGATTTTGGGTTTAGTAATAACACTTTTTTATACCACTTATTTAATAATACTTCAATAATTTAATAATTATTTTAGGTATAATTCAAAATATTTCTTCTGCAAAATTAATGTTTTCTTATAAAAAATATCAAAAATATTTTATATTCAATAATATATTTATTTTAAAAATTAATTTTTATTTTGTGTAAGAGAATTATGACAAATAAAAATAGGTTTCAATAATAATTTTTTAAGAATCAAATATCTAATAAGATATAAAGTATTAAATAAATATTCGATCTACATAAAAATATGTATTTTTAATAACATAGAAAATAAATTAACCATAAAACAATTTAATTAATATGTATTTGCCCTCACGTATTAAAATTTACGGCTCAATCTCTTGATACAATCATATTAACTAATGATGTATTATCAACTACACATTTCTAAAATCTCAATCTCTTAATGACGCTAACTTTTCGATAAAAAGTATATGAAAGTTAAGAATGAAATAAAAAAGATGACGAGTGAAGCAAGAACTCAAACTTTTCACGAATTATATAAATCTCTAGGAACTAATTAAGGAGGAAGAAAATTTTATATACAAATTTGTTAAGGGAATAGAAAGAAAGACTAGAGATTTGGATCAATTGAATTGTATTAAAGATGAAGAAGGCAAAATCTTGGTTCAGGAAAAAGATATAAATGATAGGTGGAAGACGTATTTCTATAACCTATTTAATGAAGGATACGATATCTCACCGGACTCTAGCAGACCGACATTAGAGAAGAGGATCAGAACCATAATTACTACCGTAAGATTCAGAAACATGAGGTAAAGGAAGCGTTGAAAAGAATGAGTAACAATAAGGCGGTTTGACCAGACATCATACCTATTGAAGTGTCGAAAATTCTTGGAGATAGAAGTATAGAGTGGCTCACCAAACTCCTTAAGGAAATTATGAGGTCAGGGTGCATGTCGTTTGAATGGAGAAGATAAATTTTAGTTCCAAATTATAAGAACAATGGGGATATACAAAATTGTGTGAGTTATAGGGGGTTAAACTTATGACTCGTACCATGAAGTTATGGGAATGAGTGATTGAATTGAGATTAAGAAAAGAGAATCAAATCATCGAGAATCAATTTGGTTTTATTCCTAGAAGGTCGACCATGGAGTAATTTGTCTATTACGGCATCTGATTGAGCAATATCTGATGGAGCAACAAGACCTGCACTAAATTTTTACTGACTTGGATATGGTATATGATAAAGTGCCTATAGAGATTTTGTGGAAAGCTCTAGAGAATAAAGAGGTTATGATTGTATATATTCGAGCTATCCAAGATATGTATGAAGCGGTATCGACCAGTGTACAGACACAGGGTGGAGAGACAGATGATTTTCTATTACAATTGGTTTGCATCAAGGTTCAACCATAAGCTCATACCTTTTTACTTTAATTTTGGATGTACTAATGGAACACATCCAAGATCTAGCACCGAGATGAATGTTTTTTGCAGATGATATAGTCATTCTTGGAGAGTCGAATGATGATTTAAATTAGAGGTTGAAAACTTAGAGACAAGTTTTAGAAACAAATGGTTTTCGCTTAAGTATATGTAAAATGGAGTATATGGACTGTAAGTTTAATAAAAGAATAAGTGTTTCTAACCCAGAGGTGAAAGTTGGAGATTATCCCTCAAGTCACATGGTTTAAATATCTTAGGTCTGTAATACAAAATGATGGAGAAATAGAAAGGGGTGTAAACCATCGAATTCAAGTTGGGTGGCTGAAATGGAGAAGGGTATCAGATGTTTTTTGGGATGAAAAGATACCACTCAAGTTAAAGTAAAAGTTTTATAGGATTGCGGTAAGACCTGTGATTTTGTATGAGACATAATGTTGGGCAGTTAAGAATCAAAACAAGAACAAAGTACATGTAGCAGAGATGAGGATTTTATGGTGGATGTGTGATAAGAATCGACATGATAAAATTAGAAATGAAAATATTAGAGAGAGTGTCGGGGTAGAGCCTATAGCGGAGAAGATGGTAGAAAATAGACTTAGGTGGTTTGAGCATGTAGAGAGAAGATCAGTAGATTCTGTAGTAAGAAGGGTAGATCAGGTGGAGAGAAGAAAAACAATTACAAGAAGGGGAAGACCTAGAAAGACTATCAGAGAAGTTATTAAAAAAGATATCGATATTAATGATTTAGATAGAAGCATGGTCCTTGATAAAACATTATGGCGAAAGTTAATCCATGTAGTTGACCCCACTTAGTAGGATAAGATTTAGTTGTTACGAACCGATACCGTGAGAACCTCAATAACTAAAACTAATATTACTATATGAAGAAACTAGAAAAGAAAGAAACATAGTGGTGAGAGAGAATTATTTGTGAATGAATAAATGAAAATGAGGTGGTAAAGACCCTTATTTATACTAGTTGCAAGGCATTAATATACATATATATATATATATATATATATATATATATATATATATATATATATATATATATATATATATCCCCATGATTTTACGTTATCATAACATTTCAATTTACTTGTCATGCTTTCAACAAATACAAATAGGAGTCACAATTTTGTGTAGATTTATCGTGCCCGTATCTTCTTATTTTGAACCATTGCTAGTGAATTTTAATGTGGCCATCTGTTTGCCCATATCTTCTAGTTATTCAACCATTGCTAGTAAATTTTACTGTAGACATGTCTGTAACACCCCAAAATTTCCCTCCTATTTATACTCAATAAGTGGCTTATGCTTCACAGTTCATATGCATTTAGGTCATGAACATTACACATGCATCATTGGTCTTCCCAAGGCATGGTATCAAGGGTCTCTCCATCATTGACTGATCAAAGCAAAGAAAATGGAATATACTCAATCATTCAAGCCATAAAGGCTCCTCAAGACTCAAGACATCCCATTTGGTTCACCATTTTATCAAGAGCTTGAGATGCACAAGAAACTTGAAGAGAATCACCTCCTTCTGTCTCTTGATTCTCCAACTAGGGTTTTAGTCATCTGAGTATATGAAAATTCTATTGAGCAAGAATCTTAAAGCTTTGATACCATTTCATCACCTACAACATCTTGGTTTAAGAGAATCTTCATTCACTCTAGAGGAATTAGGATTTTGATCATCAGTCAACATCTCCTATCATCTAGTGCCAAAACTAGGGTTTTGACTAAAACCAGTTTATTTCTGATTTTTTGGGAAAGACTTGATTCTATGGCTCCCTATATGTTCTCAAGTATCTATGGGTGGAATATGGACCATTGATTTCAGTCACATGAGTTTCAATTGGCCAGATGATTGAAAATCAGACAGATTGGGAATAAAGTCAGTTGATCTAACTCTTGACTTTTTTAGGTCAAACTCATGTTCATTAGGGGTGTTCAAAACCGAACCAACCCAATAGAAAACCGCAAACCAAACCAAACCAAACCGAAACTGCAAAAAACCGCATTTGGTTCGGATTTGTTCGGGCCATCTTTAAACAAAACCGCACGGTTTGGTTTGCGGTTTGTATTTTGCAAACCGAACTAAACCAAACCAAACCGCATTATGATACAACTCAAACTTCACTTATCTCACATCTAACCAAAAACTCAAACCCATTATGTCCTAACCTTACAATTACGAAATATTTTCTCTTAATCACACTTAGCTTTTCAATTTTAATCTTCTCAAATCTCTCCTAATAGTATTGTGCATTCTTCTCATCTTCTTTGCCATGTACGTCTCACCTATTCTACACTAATGTCTCATCTCACATGTTCTTTCTTTTTCATCTTCTCATTTTTATGTTACTATTTTTTCTTCTAATTATGTTTGTATCGCGCCTTTCTTCTCCAATCTCACATCTCTTATGTTCTTTCTTCTTCATCTTCTCTAATCTCCCTTCTCCTCTATTTTTTCTGTTTTATTATAATATTTTTGATATTGTTTTATGCTATATTTTTTTTCCACTTTTGTTTAAATTGATTTTTGTATATTGAATGAGAAGTTTTTGTCTAAATATGATAAGTTTTGTTGTTATTTGTTAATGTATGAATGACTAAACATAAAGTTATGTTGTTATCTATATATGTATATATGACTCAATAAAAATCTTGTAAAAAACCGAACCAACCGAACCAACCCAAACTGCATTGGTTTGGTTCGGATTTTTTTAAAAAGCTAACCGAACCAAACCGAACCGCATGCTTTTTTCTTTTGCGGTTCGGATGATTTTTAGCGTCAAAACCGCCCAAACCGCACCGCGAACACCCCTAATGTTCATCATGTCCAATATGGTCAATGGGCGAGATTTGATCAAGAAATATCTAAAGAATCATGAAAAATCAATAATTATGGAAAGTTACCCAATGTGGAAAAGTAGGGTTTTAGAAACTTTCCATTTTGGGAAAGTTTTGCATGGTTTGTAGCCAACTTCATGGCCAGTTTTCATCATGATGCAAGCTTCATTTCAACTTTTGTTAAACATGAAAGTTGTAGTGTGTATTCCAAGCTTTCCAACCATATAAAGAATGTTCCATTTGGATTTCTAGATCAACAGTTATGATCAATCAAAGTTGGGATAATCAAGTTGTTCAAATAAAAAACTTAGAATTTTTTCTAAGTTCTAAAAGTCAGTTTTGTGACCATGTTTTCAACACCAATTTCCATCATGTTCTAAGACTTTTTTCAATCTAATTTTCACATGAAAGTTGTAGTATCAAGTGTCCTCTTTAATTTGGTACCAAGAACTTGAAGATTAGATCAATATTTAAGGAGATATGATGTTCCAAAGTCATGATCATGCAAGTTGTGAAACATGAAAAAAACTTAGAAAATTTTCAGCACTTTTGGCAGCTTGTATCATGTGACTTTCATGGCCATTTTACAAGGTGATCTAGACTTTCATTCCACTTATTTGCAACATAAAAAATGTTCTATCTAATACCCTCTTTCCAATGATACCAAGAATGGACAAAATGATTCAAAACTCACCAAGTTATTTTGCTTCAAAGTCACCACCATGAGTATGTTTCTCAAGTATGCAAGCCATGACATAATTCATTCAAGTTGCCAAGACAAAACCTCAACATTGTTGTACCTAACCTCATGCGCATATGACCTCACATTTACCTCATTAAGCCATGCACACCCTTACATAATACATGCACACACCTCACACTTACTTTATAAGGCCATGAAAAACAAAAGTTAAACTTAGCCTACAAGTTTTAATTGAACCAGCTCATGTTCACATCACACCTCATTATCATTGCCATCATAATGTACCATGACAATAACCATGCATCACACTATGCATACAAACCTAACATAACTTGTGCCCCTTAACACTATTCTCATCATTTTCATCTTTTCACTAACCATGCATAACAGAATGTTAACTAACTTTGGTTAATCATTAACTACACATTAACCACATATATAAGCTCCTAAACACACTAACCAATTCAGTTACATCTCATTCTCTCTAAGATAGAAAAAAACTCCATTTTTTCTCTCATGTTCAGAGCTCTCAAACTCACTCATTCCAAAAGCTTTCTTTGAGCTTTCTTCTCCAATGTCACCACTGTGTTTCATAGAAGTTTCTGGTTGTAAGAGATATCACCTGGGATCATCATCTCACCATATACGAGCTCATCAATCTTCATCATCAAACTGGAATTTCCAAGCACGAATTCAAGGGTTTGAAGCATTTATTTTGCTTCCTAGTGTAGATTGGAAGATTTGTAGGAAGTTCTAGGGTTTCTTGTGCGTGAAAATTAAAGCTCCCGCCAGGTTTGAATTCTTGAACTTTGAGGCATCATTATAGTGATTGAATGAGGTTTAGGGTCATATAACTTAGTTGCATCTGAAGTCCTATGTATATAGGCCTTGTTTGTGGTTAGAATAGGTTGAAACTTGAGATCTTGAAATTTCAGTTTTAAATTATCTTGTTCGTATGGCATCATAGAGTAATCATATGGAATTTTCGAGCTTAGATTCGGACTCAGCATGAAAAAACGAGTGCGGTGATAGTCGCTTCTTTAATTTCTGGGAGTTTTCATCAATTCACGGTGGCCATCCCACCGGAGAAGACGACCGAAGGTCTTCTCTGGCCACCTGAATTCAAACCCTAATCCATGGTCAAATTGGCGTGTGAGGTTGTGATTGATCCATGTCAATTTTTACTGCCCAGCGTGTATTAGTTTTTCCCACGTGTGATTTCAGTTTTAATGGGCCAATAGGAATTTAACAACGCATTAATGACCCCATGAAGTCCACACGTAGTTAATTCGTTTCCCATCTTTTCTTTTTTTCTTTTTTCTGAAATAATAATCAATAATAATAATCAGACAAAGGAGATTTTTGTTACATGGGCCTAGCGCACATTGATAATGGCACCTCCCAGTTGTGGCCCAACGCATGGATGAACTAGGATTTTGCTTTGGTCACACCTCCATTGCATCTTATTCCTTTTTCATTTCTTTTTTAATGCACGTTTTAAAAGTGAGTATTAAAAATAGCTCCTTTTGCCTAAAAATTTCAAATAAATCCATGGATGCTACATGATACTTTAATTAATTTTTTATGAATTTTATTTTCATTTTTGGATACATTTGGTATTTTTTTCTCAATTTCTGATTGAAGAGTGTTCATATTGACATACCTTGTGATTCAAGCATTGAAAGAGGACCTTCCCTTAATAGTTTTGATCCAATTTTTTGTGTGTACTTTTAAACTTGATAATAGGACTCTTACATGTTCAATTGATGTTTGGTCATGATTTTTGAGTCACTTTCTAAATGCTTTTTGTGACTTGTATTTGTAAGATCCCTAATTGTAACATGCTTAATGTTTGCAATTGTTTGAGCACCTTTGGTGCATATTTTTGAGCCAATTTTTTGGACATGATCACCCACTGACCTTAACATGAAATGATTAATTTCTCATAATTTTCCAAAGTATTTCACCATTTTTCATGGATATTTCAATGTAAACCTATTGTGTGGATGTATGCCTAGAACTAGATTAAGTTTGACACTTGTTTGTGGCCACCTTAGGCCAACTTTGAGGGAATGTTTTAGCATATTCATGATGCTATTTTGTGTGCCTTTTTTATCCTTGTATGTTGCTTTTTGATCATGACTCACATGATTTCTTTGAACCCTAAATTGCTTACCTGATCTTACTCGATGCTTGCTTAGGTGCTTTAGTATGATGATGCATTTATGCAATCCTCTTTGGGATATTTTTGTGCATCATTTCAAATGTGGTTTAGCATGAGGTAGAGCCTGTTCACATTACTTTATAGGTCATCTCACATGCTCCTAATTGATTTTATGCTTTCACAAGTTAGAACATGAATAAACATTCAACTTTGTTGCCTTTTATTCGAACTTTGTTGTGCCATTTTGTCCAATGCTTTTGGTATTCAAATGTGCAATTTCACATGTCATTTACCACTGCCCTATATGTGTGAACACTTGATTCACTTGACCTTGGATTTACTTTTACATACTTGAACTTATTTTGCTTCTAGTGGAAGATTAAGTGGATTTTGACCAGTACTTGTGATATCTTTTGAAAACATGTTGCCATGATGATATTTTGGAACCTAAATGCTCATTTTGAATATGGATAACATGTATACATTGACATGAGCATGATTATAAACTTCCACATCCCATTTATAGGCCATTTAGTGTACCTTAAGTGCTTACTTTTGTGCGAATGAGAACATGCTTTGTGCACTAACTTTGATCACCTTCTTGACATCATTCGTGTGCCATATTTACTCATTTATTTTGGGGTTCAAACATGGAATATTATAGGTCTTTTACCTCTGATGTGGATTCTTTGACATTTCCTTGCCATGTTCTTTCTTTTCTCTTTGCTTGAGTGATAAGTTACATACTTTTAGAGGATAGTTAAGTTTGGTTTTGGTCCTTACTTACATTAAATTTGGAGATTGAGTTTGACATGAGATGTTGTGACAATTTGAGGATGATCTTGAGCATTAAATACATGTCTCTACTTCTGACCTAAGTCTTATGAGTTCATCTCACATTTGTTTGCTCATTATGTAACCATGAATGATTAAAACATGCTTAAGGTGACATCTTTGGATGCAACTTTCAATCCTTGGTATGTTAAGATACGCAACACAACTTGATTTATTTTGACACCTTTTAGGAAACTAACATAGATGTGATATAGTAGGTTTAGTTACTGCCCCTCTTAGGTTCTGTTCTGGACCGGGCCGGGGTCTGCTCCTCAATCGAGCAGGCCCAACCCACACATCCTGGGATGGCCCAACAAGGGCCTTTTAGCGCGACCAACTGTCGGGCACTTGCCCCCTCTCCATGTTGTCGGGTACACGCATGGCATGGAGCGTCGGGCAAGGCGCTAGACCTCCCCGGGTACGTTCTTCCTCGACACTCAGGTGCTCCTCCCTGCGAGGAGCCACCTCCTTCTCACACAAGAGTCCTCCCCACGAGGACACGTCTCTCCCCGACGCGCAAGACTCCTCCCCGCGAGGACACGTTCTCATGTAACCACCCACTCCCGATGGAATCGGTCTGCCCTGATTCCGGAGATCTAGGAACGGTTACCCCAGGGCGAAGACCACGTGCTGGTCTTCACTACGCCTCGTAAGCCCTGGCTGTTACTTGGATTGGGCTTGGAAATCCAGCCCAATGCAAGTAACTGTTAGCCCCGCGCTGGGGGCTCTCTATAAATACCCTCTCACTTGAGAGGGTCAGGTTACTCACATCTTTACACTCTAACCTTCTTCTCTTGTACTTGCTTTTTCTCTGACCGTTACCTTACTTGAGCGTCGGAGTACCTTGCAGGTACACCCCCCCGACCGTCTTTCAACCTCACCGGAGCTGAAGTTCAGACGACGTTGTTGGCCACCAGAAACTGTCTGATCCAGGTACGATCAGTGGCGCCGTCTGTGGGAACCCTTTGCTTCCCCGTTTTTCCTTCGATAAACCAAAGCAACTCTCATTCATCACCTCATGGCCGGCAATTCGTCCGCTAACAAAGCTCTGGACACCGTCCTCGCGTAACTCGAGAACGGGAACCATTGCGAAGACGCCGCTGCCCTACACGTCGAAGAAGGCGATGTGAGAGACGGGCAGACCGCCTCCCCAGACTCCCAAGACGTGGCTTACAACGCCATCCACCAAGATGATCAGCAAGTCGTTTTTCAGCCAGTTGCTCCTTCACCCAATGCAGACGCGAGCACCGTGGCCTTGTTCTCCTTGATCAATCAGACCAATCAGCTGATCGTGCACCAGAATACTAGAATTGAAGCGCTGGAGCAAGGGCGGGCATGACGATCTTCCCCGCGAAGACATCTCCGTCCACCGTCGCCTCGCCGTTCCCCTTCCCCGCGAAGGACTCCTTCAGACGAATCTCGGACCCCCTCGCCAGTACGCGAGGGTCGTCGACCACGTCTTGAGCGCCCCCAACCGACGATCTCCCAGAAACGCCCTCGTTCCCCGCCTCGGAAAGAACCCAGGGCCTCCACCACTACTAAGAAGTCCAAGCAGGCCGAGGAGAGGCCGAGGCACCGCTCGAGGAATTCCCCTCCACGGCATCAGCGATCCCCTTTGATGTCCCCGACAGGAAGTGACGACGATGACCAGAGGACCCCTCTGTCGTGGGAGATCATGAACGCCCCAATTCCTGCGGGCATCGAGAAACCTCCGCAGCTGGGAAACTACGACGACCTATCCGACCCTGACGACCACGTCGAAAGTTTCGAAGCCATGCTCGACTTCAGAAATGTCAGGGGAGCCATCAAGTGCAGGCTTTTCCCCACCACTTTGAGGAAAGGCGCCATGACTTGGTACAAGGGTCTGGCACCCGGGTCGATCACATCCTGGAAGCAACTAAGGCAACGCTTCACCAAACACTTTACCGCGTCTCGTCGACATCCGAAGATGGAAGCTGCCCTAGAAAGCATCTTTCAGGGGAAGAACGAATCTCTCTAGAACTACATTGAGAGATTCAACAGAGAAGCTGTCGAGGTCCATACGACCGACGACATGAAGAAGTATTTGATCATCCACGGGCTACGTTTTGGATCTGACTTTGCCAAGTCCGTGGGCCTCCGCAGACCCCGCCGTCTCGAGGATCTCCTCCAACGGGCGCAGTCGTACATCGAGCTCGAGGAGTCGGAGGCGACACAGATCGCCCTTGAATCAAGGCGCAAAGAAAGCCCCCGCGGCCACAAATAAGAAGACTCCCCTCCCCGACGAGGAGGAGAAAGAAAGAGAGATAATCGCCCCCGGGAACCTCGTGAACCACGCGGACCAGCTGGCCGGTTCACCGAGTACACCCCACTCAACGCTCCCCGCGCGTGAATCATCTCCGAGTTCCAGAACTCAGAATTTATGAAAGGAGGAGTCCGTTTTCCGAAGCCCACTGCCCCAAATCAAACGTTGACAAGTCAAAATACTGTAGGTTCCACCAGAGTCACGGGCATGTGACAGAAGACTGCATCCATCTCAAAGATGCGATTGAAATTCTGATCAAGGAGGGGCACCTAAAGAAATACGCCCAGAAGAATGACACTTCTCGTCCCAACTCCCGGGAAGCCCAGAACGTCGAGGAGACAACGCCTCCCCCCGATGAGAGTCGCCTTCAGGTTGCCCTCAGTGTCACCCGACCCGAAGATTTCTTTGTCCCCCCAATCATTGAAGGCCAAGAAGCAATTCGTGACATGTGGGCGACCTTCCCCCACGAGGACCCCGCCACTGCCCGTAGCACCTAGGAAAGCTTCCCCAGGGCGATGGTCATCTCCGGGGGTGGTCCAGAGAAGTTGTCTATCGGATCGATCAAGCGGAAATTTGACGAGTTGGAATCCGCAACGTCGGAGAAGACAACCACTCTCGAGAAAGTGCGGGTAAACTCCAACCTTATCACCTTCTACCTCGAGGAACTCCCCGGGGGAGCGCCAAACGCCACTATTCCCCTCCTGGTCAGGGCACAGATGGAGAACTTTGACGTTCGAAGGATCCTAGTCGACCAGGGAAGTTCGGTCGACATCATGTATGCCCATCTATTCGGAACCCTTCAGCTCGACAAAAGGCATTTGACCCCGTACGTCGATTCAGATCTACAGGGGTTCAACAGAACCACCACCAGACCATGGGGTTACGTGGAGCTGATGGTTACATTCGGGGCCGAAGACACTGCGCGACAGGTGAAGATCCGTTTCCTGGTGGTTGAATGCACGTCCCTTTACAACTGCATCCTCGGGAGGACCACCCTGGCTGAACTTACGACGGTACCATCAACGGTCCACCTCAAAATGAAGTACTACACGACCAGGGGATAAGTAGTGATGATGCACGGGGATATCGACGTGGCCAGAAGATGCTTCGACGCCGCCATCAAAGGCATGAGTTCCATCAGCGCCAAACCCAAGACCGTGGCCAAGCCACCCAGGACGCCGAACAGGTACCTCTCCCGCGCTTCAACGCGGTCGAACTCGACAGTAGGTTCCCGGGCAAACCCGATGAAGACGGGGCAGAAGACCTCGACCTCCAGGTGGAAAACAATGGGCGGCCTCTCTACCCAACGCGCCCCAGTTCAGATTGGGACTTTGAGCTCGTGGTCCTCGGGGACGATCCAGACCGTAACGTGAAGATTGGCACCGGGATCCCCGACCTGGCAAAGGAGCAGCTAAAGGCATGTCTGAGGGAGAATGCTGACCTCTTTGGGTGGAGCGCATCCGAGATGCCTGGCCTCGACCCCGAGGTGGCATGCCATCAGCTCGCAGTAGATCCGGCTGCTAGGGCCATAGCTCAACGTAGGCGTAAGCAGTCTCCCGAAAAAGCGGAGGCTGATGAAAAAGCTGTAAAAGACCTCCTAGAGGAAAATTTTATTTCGGAGGCCAGATACACGACCTGGCTGTCCAACGTTGTACTTGTTAAAAAGAATAATGGAAAATGGAGGATGTGCGTTGATTATATTGATCTTAATCGGGCTTGCGCGAAAGACTGTTATCCCTTGCCTAACATCGACCAGCTGGTTGACAATTCTGTAGGTTACAAACTACTATCCTTCATGGACGCTTACTCGGGATACAACCAAATTCCCATGGACAAGGTCGACAAACAACACACGACCTTCATGACCGCGTCGGGCAACTACTATTACAACGTAATGCCCTTCGGTCTAAAGAATGCCGGTGCGACCTACCAACGGATGATAAATAAGGTTTTCCGGGCTGAAATCGGCGACATGCTCGAGGTCTACATGGACAACATGATCGTCAAATCATCAGAAGAAGTCGACCACGCACGCACCTCAAGAAGGTGTTCGACACGGCGAGGAGATGCCGCATGAGGTTTAACCCCGACAAATGTACCTTCGGCATTCGGGAAGGTAAGTTCCTCAGATTTTACCTCACAGAACGAGGAATTGAGGCCAACCCTGACAAGTGCAAGGCCTTTTCCGAGATCCCTACTCCGGACTCGAAGAAGTCGATACAATCGTTGAATGGGATGCTCACCGCTCTCTCCCGCTTCGTCGCCAAGTCTGCACAGTACGCACTCCCATTTTTCAAACTTCTTCGATAAAAGGCGGAGTTTGAGTGGAGCGAAGAATGCGAGTAGGCGCTCATCCACTTAAAATAAGTCCTATCATAACCCCGGGTCCTCTCACGGCCAGAGAGCAGGGAGACACTCTTCTTGTATCTTGCAATCACGAGTGAAGCAGTCAGCGCCGTCCTCATTCGGGAAACCTCGGACGGGCAGAAGCCAGTTTACTTCACGAGCAAAGCCCTCAAAGGCCCCGAGCTCAGATATCAGCAGATAGAGAAAGTCGCCCTGGGCCTCGTTACCGCGGCCAGGAGGCTACGCCACTACTTCCTCACCCACACCGTCGTCGTAAGGACCGAACAGCCTATAAGGCAGCTCCTCGGATGACCGGGCATGGCGGGGAGGATGCTCAGGTGGTCGCTCGAGCTCGCCGAGTTTGACATCCAATACAAAGGGAGGAATGCCCTAAAGGCTCAAGTATTGGCTGACTTTGTAGTGGAGATGACCGTCCCGGAACCTTCGACCAACGGATCCCAGAAATGGACGATTTATGTTGACGGAGCATCCAGCCCGAAGGGAAGCGGGGCGGGCATCATCCTCGAAAACAAGGAAGGCATCCTGATCGAGGTATCCCTCGAACTATCCTTCCCGGAGTCGAACAACCAAGCTGAATACGAGGCCTTCCTCGCAGGACTTCGGCTGGCCGAGGACCTCGGCGCCAAGGAGGTCAAACTCTTCACCGACTCCCAGCCCGTGGCCTCGCAAGTCCGAGGAGAGTACCGGGCCAAGAACGACAACCTCATAGAATACTGGGCCTTGGTGAAAGAAAAGATGAAAAAGTTCACCTCCGTGGAAGTAACTCACATCCCCCGCGAGCACAATGCCCGAGCAGATGTCCTGTCCAAATTGGCGAGCACAAAGAAAAAAGGCGGGAACAAATCTGTCATACAAGAAGTGTTTTCCCGCCCAAGCATCGACAAACCCGCAACAGTTTCGGACATCAACGCCATCGGGGACAGCAATTGTTGGATGACCCCGGTATACGAATACCTCATGACGGGCAAACTGCCCGAAGATCCCAAAGAAGCAGGAATGGTCAAGAGGCGGGCGTGCTCGTACACTATAGTCGAGGATAAGCTATACCGGCGAGGGTTCTCTATTCCCCTCCTCAGATGTATCGAGGAGACCAAGGTCCCCGACATACTCCAGGAGATCCATGAAGGAATCAATGCGCAGCATCTCGGCGGGCGATCGTTAGCCCGTAAGGCGCTTCGAGCAGGGTATTATTGGCCCACCATGCAACAGGACGCCAAGGAACACGTCAAGAAGTACGACAGATGCCAACGACACGGGGACATGCACCTTGCTCCTCCCAACGAGCTCAGTCCACTGTCCTCCCCGTGGTCGCTTGCGTGGTGGGTAATGGATATCCTCGGACCTTTCGTCCAGGGGTCGTATCAAAACAAATACCTCATCGTCGGGGTGGATTACTTCACGAAGTGGATTGAGGCGGAAGCGTTGGACAAAATCACGACCTTTAACATACTACGTTTTTACAAAAGAAATATCCTCGCCCGATTCGGCGTGCCTCAAGCTATCGTCACCGACAACAGAACACAGTTCACCGACAGGAACTTCCAAGACTTCGTCACAAAACTGGGCACGAAGCAACACTTCACGTCGGTCGAGCACCCTCAAACGAATGGATAGGCTGAGGCGGCGAACAAGGTGATCCTCCGAGGACTAAGACGTCGACTAGACAACGCCAAACAACGGTGGGTTGAGGAGCTACACAGTGTCCTCTGGGCCTACCAGACGACCCCGCATTCCACAATCGGGGAGACCCCCTTCCGTCTGACCTACGAAACCGAAGCGGTGATCCCCGTGGAGATCAGGGAACCCTCGAGGAGGACAGAAGCCCCCCTCGACGGGGACGCGAACGATGAAGCCTTGAGGGAAGAGCTCGATTTTGTTGAGGAGATACGGTCGGGCGCTTCTCTCCGAGAAGCTTCACTTAAGCAGAAAATAACACTACGTTATAACGACAAAGTTATCAAATGTGATTTTCAGGTGGGCACCCTCGTCCTACGAAGGAACCAGAAAGACTCGTGAGAAGACAAACTCACCGCGAACTGGGAGGGCCCGTACCGCATCCGCGCGAAAACGAGGACAGGAGCCTACTTCCTCTAAAATCTGCACGGGGAAGAACTTGCTCGACCATGGAATGTTGAGAAGCTCAAACAATACTACAGTTAAGCACTGCCCGCGACTCACTAGCACCGTGCTTACGGGAACGCACTAAGGTACGAGCGCGACACCCCTATACAGAACACGATGATCAGAGACCGCGTTGTGTGTGCGTGAGGACCTTTGAACCGACGGGGATACCTCGATCGAGCTCTGCCGTCGTTGTACCGATTAGGCAGATCACCCAGCTCGCGATGGGAAGTTCACGCCACGAAGCTAAGACCTCGACCGAGCTCTTAGCCTCGTTGAAGGTCGGAATACGCCTCCGACCATCCGACCGGCTCTCCACGCGGTCGGGGACTATCAAGGTCGAGCAAATCCCAAAGTCTTTAGTACTTAGACAAACAAACAAAGTATGGCAAATGCATTAACATCACACACAATTAAAACCATGCAAACAACACTAGTAGATAAACAAAAGTACATTAAAACGGGCAGAAGCCCAGTGTACAAATATTACAAACAAATGTCAAAAAGCCCCTGGCACGCAGGTCGGGCAGAAATATCACAATAAGTAAAATGGCTCGCAGGCCGAACAAAACAGGGAAGAAAATCCTACTCAGCGACGGTCCCTTCAGGCTGCTCGGGATCGTGGACCTCGTCGACTCGCATCGGCTGCACGATCTGACCGTCGACCACCTCGTAGTCGGGGTCGATCCCCTCGATCGAAATGTCGGGGTTGAGGACCCGAAGCTGCTCCACGGCGTTCTTGAAACCTATGCCAACTACCGCAAGATTGTTTTCCTCGGCTTCCCAGAGCCTCGCTATCAGCGTTGCCCGCGAAGTCAGCAACCTGTCCTCCTCGGTTTCCTCCTCAGCTGGGCGGACAACCTCCTCCAATTCGGCGTTCCTCGCCAAGAGACGATCCCTCTCCTCTTCAACGCCGACAAGACGTCTCTGCTCCTCCTCAGCACTCTTCAACTTTTCCTCTAATTTCTGTTGAAGCTCGACTTGGGCCTGGTTCTGGATTTTGCAGTCAGCCAACTCCTTACCCACCTTCTCCATTTCGACCGAGATGGACTGGAAACTTTCTCGCAACTTATTCAGCTCGCCTGCAGGGCACGCCTCATCATTCAGAACCAATGCAGCCGCACAGACCCGCATCACGGCGGACACATCATCCACCAGCGCCCTCCTCCGAGAGACCTTGTCGATGCCCAAGATGGCCTGAGCTTCGGGGGTACCCACGCACAAGGAGTTGTTCCCCGTGAAAAAGTTAGGCCTCTAGTGACAAGGCGGGAGCACAAATTTTATGGTAGGAGGACTCTCGTTCTCCGTAAGATCGACGTCCACTATATCTGAAACTCGTCGCCTCTTCAGGGACTCCTGAGAGCTGGGAGAGTCACTGTCCTGGTAAGAGCCAGAGGAACCCCCGACAGTCTGAGGGAGAACGGGGATCTGTGCTCGAAGCTGCTCGACACGACTCTGGCCACCTTTCTTCGCAGCACGGGTAGCCTTCAGCTTTTTGAAGCGCTCCTCAGCACTCGACATCGTTCCTGCAAAAAGAAAATAAACATGTCAGTAATCCGGAGGTCGAAGAAAAAGTAAGTCGAAGAGAATGGCACCACCTAGCAGTTCGAGAGCATCCTCATCGGAGAACGTCTCGAGGAGGGCCCTCGTATTGTTCAGACGACGTTTCGTCAACACCTGCCCGTCGTCCCCCCAGACGAATTCCCCGTCCATCGTCACGAACTTGCCCCTATTAAAACTGTTGACGAACGCTACTATCTGCTCGTAGGCCAAGCGATCCCCCTTGTCGAGACGGCTAGGCCTGACTTTGTAGCTGTCTGTTCCGTACTTGAAGTGTTCTTCGGTCCAGAACAACGGAAACCTGGGCAAGAGGGCCTCCTCTCTCCGCCCATCTACCTCCTCGACCTCCCGACGGTACACTGTGTTTACGGCCTCAAGTGTGACCGGCCTCACGAGGTAGTACTGGTACTTGAAGTCTCACACGGAGTCCAGGTAAGTGTGAAACAGGCTATTCACCTGCTTGAAGGACACCCAACCGTGCCTACCGTCGACGGCCTGTCGCTGAAGGTGGAAAATGCAGAAAAACAAGGGCACAGTCGCCCCGATATGCAGATATTTGCACACTAGCTCGAAGGTCCTAATGAAAGCAAGAGAGTTGGGGTGGAGCTGGGAAGGGCCAAGCGCAGCCAGGTAAATACGGCCTACTGGAAATCCGTGAAAGGCAGACGCCACCCCGCCTCGTCGAACATAAACTCATAGACGGGAAACCGCATCCCGCTGTACGTCGAGCAGATCCAATGATGTGCCTTCGGCCTGAATATGACATGGGAACGTATTCAGGCCGAAGGGAACTTCACCAGTTCACCTGTTCACCATAAGATTCGCCCTATAAATGCAAATGAAAGGAGGAAAAAGAAGAAAGAAACTTACTTGAAATACGCTTTTTAGGTTTCCGGCACGGCGATCGTCGATGGAGAACGGCGGAGAACGGTGGAAGGTAGCGGCGGAAGAACGGAGAAGAAGAGAGAGAGAGTCTGAGAGGAAAAGAGCAAATGGTGCAAATGAAATGAGGTGAGGCCTATTTATAGGATCCTCACGGAATTCGAAGAGTTTAGACTACTAGAGTACACTACCCTAGCCTAGCCGCCCTAGGCAATGATGGCGTCTGACACATGGCGTACATGCGACCGTTCGCTCCCTAACACGCGTGTCTCTCCATTTGCTCTGACACCAAAGATCAAACTTCTCGCATCCCCGACGAGTCGACCATCCGCGAACTACCATGATCGATTCTGCCCCCGCTGCTCTCCTCTCGGCGATACGACCAGTGGATCCCAAACAATTTCCCCTCCTCGCGGTCACGCGATCGATACTCCCTCGACATGCTTGTTTGCCCTTAAGTCATCACTCCGACACTTCGGAGCAACGACTTGGGGGGCTCCTGTTCTGGACTGGGCCGGGGTCTGCTCCTCAGTCGAGCAGGCCCAACCCACACGTCCTGGGATGGCCCAACAAGGGCCTTTTAGCATGACCAACTGTCGGGCACTTGCCCCCTCTCCACGTTGTCGGGTACACGCATGGCATGGAGCGTCGGGCAAGGCGCTAGACCTCCCCAGGTACGTTCCTCCTCGACACTCAGGTGTTCCTCCCTGCGAGGAGCCACCTCCTTCTCACACAAGAGTCCTCCCCGCGAGGACACATCTCTCCCCGACGTGCAAGACTCCTCCCCGCGAGGACACGTTCTCATGTAACCGCCCACTCCCGATGGAATCGGTCTGCCCTAATTTCGGAGATCTAGGAACGGTTACCCCAGGACAAAGACCACGTGCTGGTCTTCACTACGCCTCGTAAGCCCTGGAAGTTACTTGGATTGGGCCTGGCAACCCAGCCCAATGCAAGTAACCGTTGGCCCCGCGCTTGGGGCTCTCTATAAATACCCTCTCACTTGAGAGGGTCAGGTTACTCACATCTTTACACTCTAACCTTCTTCTCTTGTACTTGCTTTTTCTCTGACCGTTACCTTACTTGAGCGTCGGAGTACCTTGCAGGTACACCCCCCCCGGCCGTCTTTCAACCTCACCGGAGCTAAAGTCCAGACGACGTTGTTGGCCACCAGAAACTATCTGATCCAGGTACGATCAGGTTCATACACCTTTAGGATCCGTTTCTCTTTGCTTATTGCTTAACATTACTCCTAGATTAGAATTAGGACATTTGTTTGTGCAATAGTGCTTAGTTTTGAATTTTGCTTTCAACTATTCAATAGTTGAGCTTGACTTGGAGTTGGTAAGTACTTGTGATACTTTGCATGGTTGTTTACACTTACATGACTTCTTTTTTCATCTCATTCTCCTTTATTTTTCTCTTTTGTGATTGTTTAGTATAATGTTTACTTGTGTATGTTCACATGATCCCTTAGGATTCCCAGCTCCACTTAATTTCCGATTAAGTTAGAGGTAGGAGAGACATTAGGCTTTCAATCCAAGTATGCTAACATAGGTAGAAATCCCCTCCTAAACTCAACTATAGGGCCACCATCGCATGACAACATTAGGAGCTAGTTCCCTTTAGTTATTTTCTTTTCTCCCTTTGAGTCTCTTCTCTCTCTCTAAAAGAAAAGCAAAAACACTTAATAAATATCGTATATGGAGTGCGCCACGAGCCTTAAGCACATAGGAAGTGATAAACGGAAGTCCCTCCTTACCTTATCTAGGGTGTTTTACATGAGTCCCGTCTTGGGTCGATTTGCAATGCATTCGATCCTATGTCACAGTCTTTAGCACGATACATATCATAAACAATACAAATCAAAACACTTTCTTATAAAAAAGCAAACACAAATCATTCGTCTTCCTTTGGGATTCTCTTCTCACCTCACTCACTCTAATTGTAAAGGATACGTTATTTCCGTTTTACTGCAAACAGGTAAACGCGTAAGACTCCACGCAACGAGCGGCAACACCTAACTGCTAGAATGGGAACGTTAGCGTCATCCATTAAAAAAACACAAAAAAAAACAAAGACCCTGTAGGTCAAACTACGACTGCCCTGACTTCCTCTCTTCTGTCTGATTGAGGATACATAGGCACAAGACGACGATGTCTTGGCGAGCAACCTTCCCCCTCAATCCTGTAGTCCTCCGAACTACGTTGACTCTGACTTTCCCACTCCCGAGGGAATACGTAGGCCTAGGACGGTGATGTCCTATCGAGTCACATTTTCTTTTCTTTCTCCGTTTCTCCATTCTTTTCCTATCCAGTTAGCATTAGAGCTTCAGATACCTACACCCTTTGATCAGAACAACAAGTGTGGATCCCGTCGAGTATGATGGACGCGAGGGGGTGCTAATACCTTCCTCTCGTGTAACCGTCTCCTGAGCCCAGGCTATGGTTGCGATGACCATGTCTTTCCCTTCATTAAGGTTTTCTTCGATCGTTTCCTTTCCCTGCGTCAGAATAAATAACGTTCGGTGGCGACTCTTCTATCTTTTCCGCCGGTTGATTTTCGCAGATGCGACAGCTTACCAAATACTACCTCCGTTCCTTTTTTTAAGAGACAACTCACTTTTTAGGTTCATTGGATAATCAATGTATCTAGTCTATAAACTGACCAAATACATTAATTATTCAATGAATCTAAAAAGTGAATTGTCTCTTATAAAAAGGAACAGAGGTAGTAGTTATTAGTATTTCATCAATAGTAAGTAAAAGATGAAAAAGATTATGTATATTTACTATGACTATACTTTCATCAATAGTTTCTAACTAGTGTATCAATGTCCTAGTATGACTTTCATACATGCATACATGAAACATAATTGAGAGAAAGGAATGAGAACTCTTATATCCTAATGTCTCATGACATATGACTATGTAGGATACTAATAGTAACCAGGAAAATAAGATACATATTTATTTTATAAAATAAAATGAATATTTTCAAATCAAATAATAAGGATAAGGATAAGGATAATTAATTGATAGGCTTAATATCCTTTTTGGTCTCGTATCTTAACCTCGAGGTTCATTTTGGTCCCTTAACTTAAAAATGGTCCATATTGGTCCCTTAACTCATCAAAACGTTCCATATTAGTTCTTTTTGTCCTAATAGCGACGGAAAAATTCAAAATCAGTCGCTAAATTCATGGCTAATTATACAAAAAGGACTATTGAACGTTTTGAAGAGTTGAGGGACCAATATGGGCCTTTTTAAAGTTAAGGGACAAAAATGAACCTCGAGATTAAGATACAGGACTAAAAAGGGTATTAAATCTTAATCGATATATATATATATATATATATATATATATATTATTTTATGTTTTATTTACTAATTTTAAAGTTTATTTTATAAAATTAGAGATGTTAAATTCTCAAATATAACCAGATATATTTAAGGTCTGGAAAATTAGGATGTTACGTTATTACCCCCTTAATATAAATTTCGTCCTCGAAATTTTTCATACGTAAAACATATAAGGATACTTCTTACGCATGACTTCTTCTCTTTCCCAAGTAAAATCACCAGTTACTTCATCCCACACAGCTCTAACCAATGGAATCTACTTTCCACATAGTTCCTTAATTCGATGGTTTAAAATCTTTACAGGTAAAGTATCATATTCTAAGTTCCACAGTTTCGGGCTCAATGACATGCGAAGGAACTGGATAATCCTTCCTTAGTTGAGATACATGTTATAGGTCATGAAGATTAGACAAGTTAGGTGGCAAAGCAATGTAATATGTTAAAGGTCTGATCCACTGTAGAATCTGAAAAGGTGAGATATACTTTGGTGTTAACTTCCTAATTTTGATTGCTTGTGCAGTTCCTATCCTAGGAGTTACCATAATGAACATGTGATCTCCTGCCTAAAATTCTAAAGGTCTTCTCCTCTTATCACTATAACTCTTTTGACGTTCTTGTGCAACCTTCATCTTTTCTCTAATAAGCCTAACATGATTTGTCGTTTGTTGCACGAACTCCGAACTCAATATTTTGTTTTCTCCAATTTTATACCATCACAAAGGTGTACGACATTTTCATCCATATAAAGATTCATATGGGGCCATGCTGATACTTGAGTGAAAGCTTTTGTTGAAAGTAAACTTAATTAATGGTAAAAAAAGTCATCCTAGTTTCCTTTGCGTTCAAGAGCACAAGATCTCAACAGATCCTCTAACGATTGAATCGTCCTTTCAAACTGACCATCTGTTTAGGGATGATAATATGAACTTAAACCTTATTTTGGTTCCTAACTATAAGGGCAACTAATGTCAAAACTTAGGTGTGAATCTGGGATTTACATCAATGATTATACTTGCTTGTATTCCATGTAACCTAACAATATCCTTTACATATACATGATCTAATCTCTCTAAGCTAAATGTATGATTGATGGGACTGAAATTTGAACTCTTTGTCAACCTGTCAATGATTACCCAAATTGCATCATGCTTCTTATGAGTCATGGGCAAAGCAGTTCCAAAATCCATAGCTATTATGTCTCACTTCCATTTTGGAATGTCTAAAGATTGTAACAATCTAGTGGCTTCAGATGTTCAATCTTCTTCTTTTGACATACCAAACAACTTTGAACATACACTGATATATGCTTCTTCATTCCAAACCACCAAAACAATTTCTTCAAGTCTTGATACATATTTGTGGCTCCTAGATGTAAACTCAACTTACTTTTGTGGCCTTATTCCAAAATTAACTTTCAAATATCCTGGTTTAGAGGGATACACAACATTTCTCTAAACCATAGGATTACATCACTACCTATGTTAAAGTTTCCATATTGACCATCATTGATAGTCTCAGTTATGTTCATCAGATGGTAACCAAGTTTTTGTTCATATTTGATCCATTTTAAAAATTTATTAAACACGACAACAATGCCTAAGAATATCCTTCCTTCATTGTACTGTAATCCAAATTTTAAATCCATGAATTTTTCAATCAACTCTTCTTCCTTCAACATCATTGTAGATACATGAAATGTCTTTTGACTTAAAGTGTCTGCTACAACATTGGCCTTTCCTAGATGATGCAACAACTCAAAATCATAGTCCTTTAAGAACTCCATCCAACACCTTTCTCTCATGTTTAGATCCTTATGATCAAATAAATACTTTAGGATTTTCGTGAGTCAGGTAGCTCCTTTCATGCACCTTCAATTGACTTGATGCATAAGTTATCACTTTCCTTTCTTGCATTAACACGCAACCAATACCTTGTTATGACGCATCACAATACACATAAAACTGTTCTAATGGACCTGGTAAGATGAGTATTGGTGATGAAGTCAATCTTTCTTTCAACTTCTGAAAAATTTCTTCACACTCTTTTGTCCATTCGAATTTTTTAAATTTTCTTGTTAAGTGAGTCATAGGCGAAACGATCTCTTAAAATCCTTTGATGAACCTCCGATAATATATAGCTAGACCAATAAAACTTCGAATCTCGCAAAAATTCTTTGGACTTTCCCACTTTGTCACTTCTTCGACTATACTCGGGTATACTGCAATACCTTCTTTACTGATTACAAGACTAAGAAATTGTACCTCCTTCAACCAAAATTCACATTTTGAGAATTTCACGTACAATTGTCGGTCCTTAAATATTTGTAGCATAATCCTCAAATGTTCTTCATGCTCTACCTCATTCTCAGAATATATAAAAATGTCGTCGATGAAAACTACAACAAATTGATCTAAGTATGACCTAAAGATCATATTCATGTAATCAATACTTGTGGAACATTTGTCAAAGCAAATGGCATAACTAAGTACTCGTAGTGTCCATAACGGGATTTAAAAGATGTTTTTGGAATATCATTCTCCTTCACCCTAATCTAATGATATCCACGCTTAAAATAAGTCTTCGAGAATACTGACGCTCCTTTCAACTGATCCACCAAGTCATCGATTCTAAGCAAATGATACTTCACTACAACATTTTTTACTTTAGGCAACGGAAGAATAGGCAAGGGCTTAAAAAACGTTGCTTAAAGGTGTATAGGCTACGCTTATATTCACGTAGATAAGTTTCAAATATTTTTTAGAAAATCGTCACATATTCACCAAAGACAACGATTCTGCAACTGTTGGCGTACCCAAACCATCGTATGAAATATAAATATCTTATTTTGTCATAAATGGTCAAGAAAATTAGTTTGATTGATAAGATCAAAATAATCTTTTTAGTTAGGTGAGATTATATAGAAAAGTCATAGTTTGATTGATAAGGTAAAAAAAAATTATATAGGAAAATCATGACTTTTATTTACGATTTTATTGAAAAACATTACAGTTTTATACTAAAAGTCACTCTTCTTTTTATTTTTAAAAACATGTAAAAGAAAAATTTAATTATATAAATTAAATAATTTATGTGTACCTAATTCCAATTTATTATATTTAAAGGTAAATGAATATAAATTTATAATAATCTAATTAAAAATAAATATAGAAATTGTATTCTTTAAATATTTTTTAAAAACACTAATCATATAAATAGATAGGAGTCAGTATATCAACTTATATAAAGCATCTTTTTATTTAATATTTTTTTTCATCTTTTTAAAAACACAAATCATATAAATAGATAGAGCGAGTGAATCATCTTTTTATTTAATTTTTTTATAAAAAAGTTCAGCTATTTAAAAGAAATGACATTTTTTTTTTAAAAAGATTAAAGTGTTGCTAACAAATGTAAAAAAAAAATAAAAAATTGAATTTGAATTCACAGTAATCACATCTTTCACACAATCAATATAATATTAATCATTGAATTTTGATTGGATGAACTAAAATAATATATTTAATTTTTTATTTATAATTTAAAAATATTGTGTTTAAATGATCATATGATTTTAATCATGCGATCATGTTGTGAAACGATGTCGTCAATAACATAACAAAGTTATGAGATAAAGATTGAGTTTCTTGAACAAACACAATAAATCCTATTAGGTTTCTCAAAAAAAAAATAGAAGAAGGAAAAAGAATAGAGAATTCGTTAAATCTATTTTACTATTTACTTTCTCAATAAAGCTTCAAAGATTACAAGTGAATACCAATAATTATCCTCTCTCACCCTAATTAGGATTTGCACTACCCTTACAAAGATGAGAGACTAGCATGTTATTTATAAAAAAATTAACATACAAACCTAATGGGCTTTTACACACAGACCCATTACACAAGCTAACTTAAATAATTGAGCTTACAAGCAAGACTCAATTCAACATACTAACTTAAATTACAAGTTAATATATTTTGACAGTATGCTCGAACAGACTTCGACTACAGCATACAAGATTAGCATGTGAACAGACTTCGACTACAGCATACAAGATCAGCATGTGAACAGACTTCGACTTCATATTAAGCCTTCTTTCGAACCATGAAACTATCTTTGTCAACACTAGAGTTTGATCCAAATACCACAAATCTCCACCTTGGAACAAACTCTACACTAGCAAGGAAACAAACTACTTTTCATCATGTAGTTTTATCAACTGCATATAGTGGAAAAACTTGCTACTTGGTAATGTCTTCTCCTTCTCCGATATGGCAGCGTTCATCTTCTGATCCTTTCAACGCTTTTAACAAACTCTGTTGAACAAGAAGGACTTGTATCTTCAAGCGCCACAAACCAAAAGCATTCACACCGGTGAATTTCTCAATCTCATACTTTGTCAATGGCATCTTCTTCTCCACGCTCACTGCACCAGTTGGTTGTGAAACGATGTCGTCAATAACAGAACAAATTTATGAGATAAAGATTGAGTTTCTTGAACAAACACAAGAAATCCTATTAGGTTTTACAAAGGAAAAGAGAAGAAGAAAGAAGAATAGAGAATTGGTTAAATCTGTTTTACTATTCACTTTCTCAATAAGGGTTCAAAGATTACAAGTGAATACCAATAACTAACCTCCTTCACCCTAATTAGGATTTTCACCACCCTTACAAAGATGAGAGACTAGCATGCTATTTATAAGAAAAATAACATACTAACCTAATGAGCTTTTACACACAGGCAAATTACACAAACTAACTTAGGGAACAAGCTAACTTAAACAATTGGGCTTACAAGCAAGACTCAATTCGACATACTAACTTAAATTACAAGACTTCGAATAGAGCATACAAGATCAACATGTAAACGCACTTCGACTTCATACTAAACCTTCTTTTGAAACATGAAACTACCTTTGTAGACACTAGAGTTTGATCTAAATACCACAGATCACAATTGCATGATTGTGTGAATATGGGATTAGTTCATCGCATCAAATCTAAATCCAATAAAAGTAAAGGTACGAGAACAAATAAAGCCAACAAACCATTCTTCTCCTTCGAACCCTAACGTGACTGCATTTCTTCTCTCCAAATCATCTCCGAATTCTCTAAATTTCTCTAAACCAAATTTCTTCAATCAATTTTGGAGAATCAACATTGTTCTGAATATCTCAAAAAGCTTATTATCCTTGTGAAAAACAAATTTTGGAAATCCCTGTGAAAAGTGAATCAATTTGTGTCCCATCTTTGATAAATCTCCAAGTAAATCACCAAATCAAAGATTTTTGTAATGACTTCTTTCTTCCGCCAAAGGTATGTTACAACATATTTTAATTTTAGGTCTTGGTTAAATCTGATTGATTATATGATTCAAGGTTTTTATTTATTTTCTTATTGAGTTTGATTTTTGTTGGTCATGTACTAATTTTTTATCAAATTTGTGGGGAAACCATTGTTTTCATTCATTGATTAGTTTGTCATCTAAGCCGTTGTTTCTTCTTCTCTGTTGATGTAACTGAGAATTTAAAGCATAAATTCACATCTCTAGGTACTTGAATCCATCACCAATTCTCTCATATGTTATTTTTAGTTTTACATCATGCCTTTTATTTAGTATATTTATAATAGTGAAATGTTGTTACTGATATTGATTTTATGGTTATGTCAATTCTCGATATTTTTATAGTGTACTAAACACATTAGGATTGTAACTTAACATTTTGGACTTGGTACACATTTTTTATAATTTAAATATTCATTCACATTGAAATACAATATTTTAGTATTATGTGTTAAATTTGGTTAGTTTTGCATAATTCCACAAAATATTATGATAGGTTGATTACTACATTACTTACACATTGTCTTTTGTTATGTATCAGCCGTATATGGAGCGATAGTTGGTTGGCACTCTTCATCTACAAACCATATAATTATGAGTTGTTTGTGAAGCAATTTTTGAACATGAAAATGGATATTGTCATGGCAAGGGTACGTGTTTTGACTTCTTTTATAGGATTATTATTAATTATTATTATAATATACTAGTATATATCTTTCTAATATACTTGTACTTTTGAATTTGACAGGGAGTATATCATCCATTTAAGACACTGATCAACTATATAATCTAGTATTGAGAAATAGAATAACCTTTTGGCGAGGTATTTTTTTAAATAGTGTTTCTTAGTTTTCAAACTAATTTAACTAAATTTGTTTGAAGTTATTTATAAATTTAATTTACGACTTTGACATTTTTTCCAGTATTTTATTGATTGTTCGTTGTTGCCTTTAGTGTGCTTTATTTTTTCTTAAATAAAAACTATGGCTTAGGTTACGGTTTTTATTTGTTGTGTAATAATAATTGTGGCCGCTTCTTATGTTTAGGGGACGGTTATTTTATGTTGTTATTTGAAAAACGTAGCCTAAAAGTGCAACAAAAATCGTGGTCTTTTGATATATAAGGTGGCGGTGTTCAAAATCCGTGGGTAGAAATACAAAAATTATGCTCTAAAGCAATATGCAACGACCGTTTATTCCACGCTTGAAAAACTGTCCCTTGAAGTTATAAGCTATGGTTTTCTCACTTTAGACCGCAATTTTACGTTGCCTAAATTCATTTTTGTTGCAGTGCTTGTTTTTTTTTTTTTATAGTAGCTTTGTTAAGCTGTCTGTAAATCTATGCAAAGTCTAGAGGGACCATCTTTCTTCTTTACAAACAAGATTGAAGCTCTCCATGGCGATACACTTGGTCTAATAAATTTTTTCTCTAACATCTTGTCTAACTGCTTCTTCAACTCCTCTAGTACTGATGGTGACATTCGATAACGAATATAGAAATTGGTCCAGTGCCTAGAACCAAGTCTATAACAAACTCCACTTTCCCAATCAGTGGTAAACCTGGAACTTCTTCTGGAAAGACTTCCATTAATTCACACACCACTAGAAAACTTTCAACACTAGGGGTTTCTTCTACAGACATGGAGAATAACATCATAAATTTTTGAGTGAGAGCTTCAAACTTTCTGACTTCTCCACTATCTTCTCCAAATGTTAAAACTTTTTTCATGCAACCCAAGGTTACCTTATTAGCTAATAACCAATTCATTCATAAGATGACGTCTAGGCCTTGTAGCAAAAGTACCACAAGATCTTCTAAGAATCTTCTATTTTCTAATATTATTGGACAATCTACATAGACTGAACAAGTTAACATTCTTTCTCTTGAGGGAGTTGTAATGGTCAACTTATTGTTGAGATCAACAAGTTCTAATCCCAGAAACTCAGCACAAGATGTATATATAAAAGAACGTGTAGCTTCTGAATCAAATAATATTGTTACCAATTTATCTCCAATTAAACACATACCTTGAATCAATGTAGCTGACTTTGAGGTCTCATCACCTCTAACTGTGAATATTATTCAGGTGGTTGGCTTATTCTTATTATGAAGCATATGACCAACATTTAGAACTCTGTTTGTTGTTTATTGGACTGCTCTTCTTGCCTTTTGTTGATTTTGTCCATGGGGACAATATTTACAAAAATGACCCTTCTGACCACAACGAAAATAAGCTCATATATCTCTATTTGGACAATATTTGTTATGATGTGCCCCATCCAAAAAAAAGCTTGGGTTCCCTTGCAAGTTCATTAGATGGGTCATGCTTGCAGTTACTATAATGTCTTTTAAGTTCAGAATTAATGGTGCCACTACTAAATTTATAGAAGCTAAAAGAGGACTGAGGCAAGGAGACCCCCTACCTTTTCTCCTATTTGTAATTGTACTGGAGTACCTGCATAGGTCTTTGCAAAGACTTAAAGAGATCCCAGATTTCAACTATCACGCCAAATGTGAAAACTATCACATAGTAAATGTAAGCTTTGCTGATGATCTCTTATTATTTTCTCGAGGGGATACCACATCTGTAAAGCTACTCATGCAAGTTTTCTCTGCTTTCTCCAAATCCACGGGGTTATTAGTAAATTCCGCTAACTGTAAGATCTATTATGGTAGAGCAGAAGATGATATCAAAGCTAAGATCAATGGCATTGCATTGTTTACAGAATGACCTTTGCCTTTTAGATATTTGGGGGTACCTCTTACAAGCAAGAAACTTTCTGTGTCTAACAGTGTATGCCCCTGATTGAGAAGATAGTGCAATGAATTTTGAAGGTAAGATCCAACTCACTATGAGTGTTGTGTTTTCTATTACGAACTATTGGTTTCAATGTCTCCCCTTCCTAAGCAGGTGATTCACAAAATAGATGTTATATGCAGATCATTCATGTTGAGTGTAGGGGATCAGGTTAAAAGAAAATCCCCCATTGCTTGGGAGAAAGTTTGTTCTCCAAGGAACTGTGGGGGTTTAAACCTTATTAATCTGAGTGATGGAACATGGCAAACATGATCAAACTCTCATGGGATCTTAACGAGGAAGCTGATAGTTTATGGATTCGTTGGATTCATTCTTATTACCTCAAAAACGTGCATGTCATGTCTACCCCTGTTAAGCAAAATGGATCCTGGGTCATGAACACAATTCTTAGGCAAAGAAAAATAGTGTTACAGAAAAACATATTGCAGCTTATCCAGTCGAAGCCTAAGTGCAAAACCAGAGATATATACTTCAGCATTATGGAAGTCTAGCCAACTGTGCAGTGGAGAAAATTAACATGGCCAGACCTAGAGCAAAAATTGCCCTGTGGCTGACATGTCACAACATGCTAGCAACGAAAGAGAGATTGATGAGATTTGATATGCTGATTAATGATTGTTGAAGCTTCTGTACAAAAAAGAAAACTATCAACCATCTGTTCTTCGAATGCTCAGCTATCCAGAAGATTTAGAAGGATGTTCTAGCGTGGTTATAGGTCCAACATGTCCCTAGTGACTAGCATAATGAGATCCAATGGTTGCCTCGACAATGCAAGGGGAAAGGGTGTCTAGCTGATAAAAACGGCTTTTACGAAAACAAATTATGAAAATTGAAAGTACGGGAATGACATATGTTTTGAGAATAATGTAAATAACACAAATATAGGCCACACCATTATAGATACGTTGATTTATCGAGCTTGGATGAAGCATTTGTATTTATCCGTTTTTGTTTAATTAAAGTTTTTTATTTAAAAAGAATTGATTTTTTTTAAATAACAAAAAGATAATTTTATTAAAATATTCATTCTAGCACAAGTCATTATGTTGATGACATGTTATGTTGTCGTTGAATTTGATATAATAATAAAGCGTATATGTCATCAATTGCAAGAAATGTTCATTATCATCGGTTAATAAATATTTGATTTTTTTTTGGAATAAGAATATATATATATATATATATATTACCAAGAAATCAATGAGTATACAAGCCGATCTAAGATCCAGGCATCAAAAAGGCATATTAAAACCAAAAGACAAGTGAATTCTATCTAGTGTAATCTATTAAGGTATTCAAAAACTTTCTTGTGTGCTTCAGCTCTAAGCATCACTACATCCTTAATCTTGCTCCAATTCTGTTCTTCCTTTGGTCCATCTTGGAATATGATCTTGTTCCCTGCAGTCAAAATGTGGTAGATGACTTCAGTCAGGACACGTCTAATCATCGTTGCCTTGGCCCCTTTTCCTTTCGATATTTTCACTATCCATGACATATTTATTTCACGTGGCCTTTGAATCTGGAAGTATTGCAGAATACTCTCCCAGATTTGGTGGGTGTTTGCACACTGGTAGAGTAGATGAGGGCTTGTTTCTTGGCTGGTGCAGAAAACACACTGTCCATCATTTGTAATACCAAAGCAGGTTAATCTATCTTTCGTCATAAGGCGCCCATGACATGTCATCCATAATATAAAAACTGCCCTAGGCCTAACAATATTTCCAAATAGAAGATTTTTCCAAGCCACCTTTGGTTTTTCACCCCTTAAGAAATTATACATTCGCCTTGTCTTGTACTTACCACTGGTCAAAGCATGATTCCAAGGGTCTGCTTGTGTAAGGAGATCTTTATTTTTGAACATTGCTTTCACTATCCACGAGCTAGCTTGACCTGGTATGTAGTGGTTCACATCCTCCTGCTTAATGTAATAGGCATGAAGCCATTTGATCCAGAGCACATCCTTTTTGGTCTAAACATTCCAAAGCAGCTTGCCTACAGTAGCCTTGTTCCATTCCTGCAGAGATATCACATTGTATCCTCCAGCACTAGTAGGGTTGCAAAATTGATCCCATGCAATGAGAGCTTTTCTACTCTTTTCTTCCTTACATGCCCATAAGAATACCCTACACAGCATTTCTATGTAATGGATAACCTTCTTTGGAAGAGGAAAGATTTGGACCCAATAGTTTGCCACAGCAAAAATCACACTTTTAATTAGTTGTAGCCTCCCTGCATAGGATAAGAACTTAGTGCTCCAATGGTTGATCCTCTTCATTATCTTGTCTATCAACGGTTGGCAGTTATTGATTGTCAATTTCTTGCTGCTTAGAGGTACTCCCAAGTACTTGAAAAGCATATGACCAGCTGCTAGACCTGTTACATGGTACAAATGGTTCTTATCACCATCCTTAATTCCACCTGTATACAATTTGCTCTTCAGTTCACTAATACACAATCCTGTTGATTCTTAAAATTGCTGCACCTTTTTCATAGTCTGTTGAAGAGACACCCTATCCCCCCTTATAAAAAGTAGAATATCATCTGCAACAAAAAAATTAATAATGTTGAGCTTTTCACATTTGGGGTGGAAATTGATTTTTAGCATAACTATTTCTAAATTTCTAAATTCATATTAATACATAATTGTGACGTGCTTCGGGTGAATTTTTATATTAACAATGCATAGCAAATAAACAAAAATAAATATTAAAGAAATTGAAATTTGCAAAATAAAAATCGAGAACCACTACGCAAATCATCGATTTTCAACATGCAAGTTCATATACTTTTCCTAAACGTGTCAAATAATAATGGAAACATGGGAGCCAATTCCCCGAAACTTACGTTGCGTTTTGTGTGGATAAAACTCAATCCATTCAAATTACAAATACCACCATTGACGAAGACATTCATTATTGTTCTTCAGGTGGCTAGAAAAATCCATGATAACAATTAATACTGCCAAATCGAAAAAATCAAACTCAACGGAACTCGTGCAAGAAAAGGATTACACATGCTATGTCCCATTTCAATAATAAAAATATTTTTTTTTTGTTAAAGTAATAGTAATATTAGTATAAATTATACGAGTACATTATTATTTAGAAAATGAATTGTTCAAATCAATTAACTTTGATATGCTTATAATACTAATTAAGTAAAAGAATTGGTAGAGTCTCCTCTAAAAATCATACTTTTCAAAATTTCACTAACTTGTTCAAACCAAACAAACAATTTTCAGAAAACACAATATTAAGGGTCAGTTCTTTTTAGTTTTAAAAAAATGTTTTTTTTTTGTATTTTTGAAAATAAATTATACAAAAATACTTTTCAAAATATTACAATTTTTTTTTAATTTATTTTTTATAAATTAAAAAACTAATTTTGGCATGCTATAACATAAACATAAACATACATTATTGAAGATTAAAATATAGTCAAAATCATAATTTTTTCAAAAAGTTATATCTCAAAATTGATATTTATGAAAAGCTATTTGCAATAGCTTTAAAATTAATTGATTTTTTGAACTTTTAATATCTAAAAAAAGTTTAACTATTTAAACCAAATTTTTATTTAAAACTTTTATAAAAATTTCTTTGTAAAATTTTTACACTAAAATATATTACACTATAAAAATCATTTTTAAAAAATACCAAAACAAACGGCCGAAAGAGTGGACACACAATGCTAGAAGACACCAATTTGTCTTAATAATATTATAACAACTTAAAATATATTTATGTAAATTCTTCAAAATTCGCCACAAACTTTTTCAGTACAAATTTTAAGTTTTTTAAATCAGAAGGATTTTGTGTTTTGAATAATAACAAATTCTTCAAAATCTTTTTAACAAAAAAAAAACTATTTGATTCTTTCCACTTTATTTATTTATTTATTTCATTCCTTCCCCTAAACTCTCAAAAAAAAACTTTTAATTGTTATAAAAAATTATAAATTATAGTATTTATAGGTGTTTTTCAATTCACTTCGATATCCCAAAAACTATGTCAAATTTTTAAAGTGTGTTTGAATGAGATAATTGAAAATTTTTAAAAAATTTAAAATTCTAATCAATTCAAATGATTCAATTGAAATTCATTCATTTTTAAATTATTTTGGCTTAATGAAATATTAAAATGATTCATTGTTAAATTTTTGAAATTATTTTAATAAATTTAAAACTTTTGGGCCAAATTTAAATTAAGAAAAATATGGACTAATTTGTAATTTTTGAAAATTTGAAGGGAATAATTTATAAATTTTGAAAATTATTTGATATTTATTGGCAATTTTTGAAAACTTTGAGGATGAATTTGAATTTTTATAAAATATGAGGGTCATCTTGCAAAAATTTAAAAATTAATAATAAACAATTTAACATTCACATTATATAGAGTTAACGAACAACTTTCAATTCTTTAAATTCTTTAAATTTATCTTGAAAAAAATATATTATAAATTTATATTATTTAAGCAATTCTCCCTATTTTTTATCCAAAAAATAAATTTTGATCAAGTCATTTTAAATTCCCTCAAAAAATTACTTTCCTTCGTTAAAGTGCTTCATCAAAACATAATCTAAGAACTCTAATAGTGTGTTTGGATGAGATAATTGAGAATTTTTAAGGAATTCAAAATTCTAAGCAATTCAAATTATTCAATTGAAATCCATTCATTTTTAAATTCTTTTATTTCGATGGAGCATTAAAATGATTCATTGGAAAGTTATGGCATAAAATAATGTCAATCCAATCCAAATGACTAGTCATATCACATGAATCACTTTCTCATGTTCACTTTTTATTGCATTCATCTTGAATCTTGAACTAATTTGGGCGTTGGAAAGCTAACCTTGCAGCCCCCTACCCCCACCCCCTCCCGCGCCGCCCTATCAGAGATCAGCATTATCAATTCAAGATTCCTCATCACCAACTTACTTCTAATTCTAGTTCCAAAATAGAACAATGGTGTCGTCTGTGGGAATTCATTCCTAATTCCAGTAAAAATTCCACGAATGGACCGTCCTAGATCAAAACTAAGATCCGTATTAAGATCTTCGAGAAATGGAGACAATTACCTCCAAGGTCACTATGAGAATCCTCGATTAGCCTTTCAATTATGGATCGCTTTAATTATCCATCACCATCACGACTTTGAAGGTAAATCCATATCGTAACAACTTTCGACATAGTTTCGCTACCAGAATATCTCTTCCATTGGACGAAGAGTCTAAGTGCGCTAGGTGAAGAACATATAACATTATGATTCATAGATCGCGGTAAGGTAAACAGAATAGTGAATGTAGCACCACCAACGATCGAAATAATTGTTGGCACGGATCACATGATACTTTGTTGCGACATAAAATGTCAAGCTCTCTGATTTTACTTCAACAACATTGTCATAACTAACGACGATTCATCGTTAGAGGGCATCTTCCATCTAGTAATTCAGCATTGTGTCAAGAAGCGAGGATTGAAGTGCATTAAGGTATTCGAGAGGTTAGGAAATACCAAGAATCTCGAGTACGAAATTGCCAATGGTTTTCATAGTCACTACTGCTAATGAAAACACTTACGAGACATCCTGTAAGCCATAGACTCCCTGTAATAACTATTGATCCAGAGTAATCGAGCGGCCAGAACATAAAAGACCGCACCCTCGATAGGGACGAATACACGGGAGGAAAGAAATATGGACTCCTAATAACATTGAAGCGGAACGCCATCTAAGACGCCTCCAGTAGGCATTCTAATCTAGTTCAATCCCCGGTTTCACCAATCCTCATGGATATAATATTGCAGAAGAAGGAAACCATACTCAGTTTTCACAGACCGAGAAAGGACTTAGTGAAAAAACCTTCAAGAGACTTCACCTCCATTAAGCAACACTCTAAAAGTAAGAAAAACCCATTTAGATCCCAGAGGGTAAACTCCTACGTCTCATGCAATCACGCTTCCAATTAAGCTTCGTAGGATTATAGAGAGTGCCGTCTACCTCAAAATAAAGTGAAGCAAATATACTGATCTTCCATACTATTTAAGAAGGTACAATGTTGAGCTAATTTTAGTGACAACCAGATATCTACGATCGTCAATAAATGACATCTACGACAGCACCGACCACCCTGTATCGCTTGCAAGTAAAGGTAGGCAAACAAATATGCATCGGACGAGCGCCCTCACCGAACAGATGAAAGGAAGACCACTTCAGCCAACGGTATAGTCAGATAAGGAATCAGTGGAAAATAAGGAGAGCAACATACCATTATGACTCCATTTACAAATTAAGTACTCTTTAAATCTTTTTGCATAATTTGAATAATTAATTTGCTAAATGTGGGACAATGCGACCACAAAAGGTCTTAAAATTCCATGCAGGATGGCATAAGCAACATTTCTAAAGCAGATTCCACTCTTAGGGAGCACTCTTCCCAATGTAGCTAGCCCGCCCCTTTTTAGGAACTAGTCATTTCAAGTGCATATACGATGGATTCAAAAGATGTCGACTATAAACCAGGTTGACTCTGGGGGCAAGGACAAAAACATTACTTTTAGTCGGGGACGATTCCTATCGATGTTGAAGAATTACAATAACTATTCTCAATCGAAGCTATTAATAACAAAACTCAGATTGAGGCTACATAATTCAAATAACATTTCGAACACCTCAACCTAACAAGACGCCTTTTCTAAAGGACAAAGCCGTGAGGGTTGTCACACCAAAAATGAACAATACTTTGTAATAGCAGTGACATAGACTTGAGGTTGACCAATACGGAACATGGACGCATGGAACGCCCACGAGGCAAACAAATTTTAAATTGTAGTAACAAAAAGTAAGTCCTAGCGCGATAATAACTTGTTGATCATTCCGAGCCGATGAAAATAGCAACCGACGAGGTAGACTATATAATTACAAAGAAGAATTAAATGTATATCAGGCGCACGAAGTTAAGTAAAGGCACAAAGAATTAAGGTAAATAAATATATTTAGATATTGTTATTTTTGCCTAGGCATGAACGCCTAGCGTGTGAAAAATATGCTCATTATCTATCTTAGTTTAGTTTTCATGAAGACAAAAACATATCAAAAAAGAAAAAGTTTGGAATCAAGAATCAATAATGCATAAGCTTATGATATTTTGGAAATCAAAAGGATTTTATCATGAGATAAGGTACAATTTTAAATCATCTTTCTCTAAACTTTAGATGCTCAAAAATATCTCATCCAATCCCCTATAAAGTTTTCCCAGCATTTTTGCATAATTGACATTCAAGCCACATCTTTTAAAATGCCAAAATTCAAATTTTTAATAGTGCAACCGATTATACATTTTAAGCAATTGATTGCATGTTGTCTCTGCCTCAAAAAATTGAAAAATTTTAAATCTATTTCTTCATTTTTGAAATCGATTGCATCATGGATCTAACTGAAAAATTTGAACGTTGGAAATGTGACAATCGATTGCACCATTCAAGCAATCGATTGCACCCTGGGAAAATTTGAAAAATATGAAACATTGATTCCAAACTATTGAAATCCATCGTGAATTTTCTCCAAACATTGCTAATAATTTAATAGGTATCTTATGATTTATTTAAAGTAAAATATATCAGATTTTCAACTAACCTCTTTCATTCAAATTTTTAAATAATTCATTCAAATTTCAAGTATTTAATCACAAACTTTATGAAAACTTTTTTTGCATAAATTTCATATACTATAGAAAAGTTTCATCAAACCTTTGAGCACTTGAGGTATATATAATTTTGAATTGTTTATTGGAAAGGGGAGATCAAATTTCTGAATTTTGGAAAGTGTCCAAAATCATTGTTACTCAAAGTATTTTTTTATCATATTGTTGTAATTGATCATCAAGTGTGTGGTGACTTAATTTGTAAAGAAAGTGTGTGTTCTTTCTGAAAGTATTTGCAAATAGAAAGTGATATATTTTTTGTTTGTGTTGTAAAAGGTTCTTTAATTCAGGGAGATTCAAAGTCCACCATAGTGTTGGTGTTTATGAAAAGGTCCTTTGAATTGGGTTAATCCAAAGTTCACCATAGGTTTGATGTTTATGTTAGAAGATTGTAAGAGAGTTCTTGGAGTGAGGATTGTACAAAGCTAAAACATAGTGGAAAATCCTTCAAGGTGTGAAGGGAGTAGATATACCCTTAAGTTGGAAAGGAGGACTATGATAAAAATCTTGTGTGTTTTACTTTCTTGCACTTTATTTGTTTTTCAATTTCATTCAAAGTTCATACACTTAATTACGGATAAAATAAAAAAGGGAATAATCATTGCTTAAAACAGGAAAAATCTAGAAAGCCTAATTCATCCTCTTCTAGGTTGCATTTCATACTTACATGGAAAATGTTATGGATAAAAAAAGAAAGACAAAGGAAAGAGTAATCAAGCTCCCGTACTCCGAGCCAATTCACCCTGGTTGTCCGTCGAAGCTCCTGGTCGGAGCAACTTTGAAAGGGTCCAGTCAATTAACAAGGATATTAACTCTTGAGCAGAACTCATTGGCCTCACTGCCTATTTGAGAGCTTCATATACATTCAACACGGTCTTTTGAAGACTCTAGAACTTTCTTCTTCAGAGCAGCTGATAGGCTGCAAGTATATGGATATATTGAATAGTGTTCTGGACTGGGCTAGAGGCTACTCCACTGTTGAGCACGACCTAACCTAGCTCCCCGTCGGGTAAGGCCCAATTCATCAAGCCATACGGGGAGCGCCCACGTGTCTCCCTCACGGTCTCCACGTGCCCCTCACGCAGGGACACATCATCAGGAAACTACCCGCATCCGAAAGAGCAGGTCACCCACCTTCCGAAGATCACGGGATAGTTGACCCAGGGCGAAGACCACATGCTGATCTTCTCTATGCCACGTAGACCCTGGCAGTTATTCGTATTGGGCCTAGCAATCCAGCCCAATACAAAGTAACTGTTGGCTCAGCGTTGAGGGCACATTATAAATACCCTCTTTCACTAGAGGGTCAGGTATTCTGAATTCTACACCTTTCTATACTTGCCTTCTCTCTCTTGCTAAAACTGAATTTAGCATCGGAGTGCCTTGCAAGCACACCCTCTCCTCTTCTCCACCACCGACGAATTAGGAGTTCACGACGTGTTGCTGGCTGGTGATCCTTTTCTGATCCAGTAAGATCAGTGGCGCCGTTTGTGGGAACTCTTGCTTCCTCGTTCTTTCTTCCATAGAAATTAAAGAACCAAAGCATACCTCAATTTTCGTTGATCATGGCCAGCCCACGCACTGATGACAACGTCCATGAAACCGACTTCACCACTTTCACCAACAGCGACGATCACGATCCCAGCGTGATTGTTCACGTCGAGGAAGGCGACTCCGGGTATGGGGGCACTGCCTCTCCCTCCCCCGACAATGCGGCCTTCAACGCTGCCCGACGCTTCGACAGCCCAGATGTATTCTAGCCAATTCCTGTACCGCCTAATGCTGACCCGACCATGGTGGCTCTGTTCGCAGCAATCAGTCATACAAACCTGATGATTTTCCAACAGAACAAGCGGATCGGGATGCTGGAAAAGGAACGACAATCACACTCTCCCCCGTGAAGACATCGTCGCCCAGTTTCTTGCAGCCCGTCTCTGCGACGACGAGAAACCCGTCTTTCCCCTCCCCCGCGGTGGCCACAACATGAATGAGTCTCGGAGTCCTTCTCCGCGACAATCTGGACGTTGTCCACGACTAGAAAAGCCTCAGCCCATGGCCACCCAGAAGCACGACCGCTCTCCTCCCCAGAAGGAGTGACGCTCCCCGGCTCCTAAGAGAAACAAGGCTGACGGGTACGTGGAGAAACCAAAGATTCGGCCAAAGAGTTCTCCCCGCCGAGGCAGGAGTGCTCAGTACAACCAGTCCCCGTCGCGGTCACCCATCAGAAGCGACGAAGATGACCCCCGCGGTCCTCTATCCAAGGCCATCAATGAAACTCGCCTGCCCGTCAGGATGGAGAAGCCCCCGACCCTGGCTACCTACGACGGTATGACTGACCCAGACGACCACATTGAAAGCATCGATGCGATGCTCGACTTCCGGAACGTCCGGGGAAACATAAAGTGCAGGTTCTTTCCCACAACCCTGAGGAAGGGCGCGATTGTATGGTATAAGAGCCTCGAGCCCGAATCTATCACCTCTTGGAAAGTGCTGAAGAGGCAGTTCTCCAGGCACTTCACCGCTTCCTGACGACACCCGAAGACGGAAGCATTCATGGAAGCCATCATTCAGGGGAAGGAAGAATCTCTTCGGGACTACATAGAGAGATTCAACCGAGAATTTGTCCAAGTATCTACCTCAGATGGCATGAAGAGATATCTGATTGAGAGAGGACTGCGACCTCGCAGTGATTTTGCTAAGGCGGTCGGCATCGAAAGACCTAACACAGTAGACACAATCTTTCACGAGGCCTAAGCCTACATCCAGTACTAGGAGAAGGAGGCCGCCAATTTCGCCCGCGACTCGCACAACCAAGAGAGTGCCAGAAACTCTAGGCACGAAGACTCCTCCGCTCCCCAACGAGGCAGGGAGAAAAGAAGAGAAGAACGGCCCCGAGACTCCCGAGAGCAAAGGGGGCCAGCACGCCGCTTCACTAAGTATGCGCTACTCACAGCTCCCCGCGAGCGCATTCTGGTCGAGTGCATCAACTCGAAGTTCCAACGAGGCGGTGTCCGCTTCCCGAACCCGACACCCTCTAAGACCAACGTCGACAAGTCCAAGTACTGCCGGTTCCACAGGAGCCACTGATACGTCACGGAAGATTGCATCCATCTCAAGGACGCCATCGAAATCCTAATCAAGGAAGGCTACCTGAAGCAGTACACTAGGAGGAATGAAGCCCTTTGACAAGAGGCTCGCGAGGCAAAGAAGGTCGAGGAGGCAACATCGTTCTCCAGCGACAATGGGCTGCAAGTCGCTCTGTGTGTCTCCCGACCAGAGGACTTCTGCCTTCCCTACGAGCCCGACACGCTCGTGTTCGCTTGTAGCCCATGGGAGAGCTTCCCCACCGCCATGGTCATATCCAACGGAGGGTTCAACAAGCTCTTCATGGGGTCGGTGAAGCAAAAGTTCGACGAGCTGATAGAGGTGAGCTCAGTGCAGAACGCCACCTTCGATAAGGTCCAGGGGAGATCAAACCCCATTACCTTCTACCTTGAAGAGCTACCGGGTGGCACCCCCAATTCCAGCATCCCTCTCCTGATCAGGGCACAGATGGCGAACTTCGACGTGCGCCGCATCCTCGTCGACCAGGGAAGCTCAGTGGACATAATGTATGCCTACCTATTCACTACCCTCCAGCTCGATGAGATGCATCTGACCTCGTACGTCGGCTCTGACTTGCAGGGCTTCGACGACACCACCAAAATACCGTGGGGCTACGTCGAACTACTGGTCACTTTTGGTAACGTGGAGACTGCCGAAAGATCAAGGTCCACTTCTTAGTGATTGAGTGCCCTCACTATACCAGTGCATTTTGGGAAGGCCGACCCTGGCCGAGCTAACAGCGGTGCCATCTACAGTCCACCTGAAGATTAAGTACTACACAGTCAGAGGTCGCGTCGTCACCCTCCACGAAGCCATTGTGGCCGCCAGAAGATGTTTTGAAGCAGCCACCAAGGGGCTAAACTCGATCAACATCGAGCCCAAGACTGCAGGAAAGCCAAACCAGGCCGAGGAGCAGAAGCCACTGTCGGGTGTCAACGCGGTCGACCTCGACAGCCGTTTTCCCAGTAAATAGGAGCATAACGAAGCAACAAATCCCACCCCTCCAACAGATGGTGGCAACGAGCAACCTCTTCATCCCGTGTGCCCCATTCCAGATGGTGACTTCGAGCTCATCATGCTCGGCGACGATACAGAAAAGAGCGTGAAGATTGACACTGGACTCCCCAACTTGGAGAGGAAGCAATTGAATGTCTGCCTCAGGGAGAATGCTGACCTGTACACGTGAAGCACTGCAGAGATGCCTGGGCTTGACCCCGACGTGGCCTGCCACCAGATCACCATAGATCCAGCCGCTAGGGCCGTAGTTCAACGTAGGCGTAGGCGGTCTCCCGAGAAAGCGGAGGCTGCTGAAAAAGTTGTAAAAGACCTCTTATAGGAAAATTTTATTTCGGAAGCCTAGTACACAACCTGGCTATCCAACGTTGTATTTGTTAAAAATTCTAATGGAAAATGGAGAATGTGTGTTGATTATACCGATCTTAACCGGGCATGCCCCAAAGATGCATATCCATTGCCTAACATTGACAAAATGGTCGACAATTCTGCAGGTTTTAAATTACTATCATTCATAGACGTATACTCGGGGTACAATCAAATCCCCATGGCGAAGGCCGACAAGCAATACACGGATTTCATGATCGAGTCGAGCAACTATTACTACAACGTAAAGCCCTTTGGTCTGAAAACGTCAGTGTGACCTACCAACGAATGATGAACAAAGTCTTTCGGGGCGAGATCGGAGACATGCTAGAGGTCTACATGGACGACATGATCGTGAAATCACGAGAAGAAATCGACCACACCCCATCTCAGAAGGGTCTTCGATATGGCGAAGAGATGCAAAATGAGATTCAACCCGGAGAAGTACACCTTCGGTGTCTGAGCGGGCAAGTTCCTCACCGTCTATCTAACAGAACGAGGAATTGAGGCGAACCCTGACAAGTTCAGGGCATTCTCTAAGTTCCCAACTCCGAACTAGAAGAAATCAATCCAATCCCTAAACGGGATGCTTGCCTCGTTTTCCCGCTTCGTGGCCAAGTATGCCCAACACGCACTCCCATTTTTCAAGCTCCCGGACAAAGAGGCCACGTTTGAGTGGACCGAGGAGTGCGAGCAAGCCCTCCTCCACCTCAAACAAGTCCTCTCGTATCCCTCGATCCTCTCACGTCTAGAGAACGGGGAGACTTTATATTTGTACCTCGCCGTTGCAACTGAGGCCGTCAACGCGACTCTTATCCGTGAAACCCATGAGGGACAAAAACCAATATACTTCACCAGTAAAGCTCTCCAGGGCCCCGAGCTTAGGTACTAGCAGATCGAGAAGGTCGCTCTGGCCCTCATCAATGCGACCAGAAGGCTGCGACACTACTTTGTGGCCCACACGATCGTGGTGAGGATGAACCAACCTGTGAAGCAGCTGCTCAACCTCCTGACATGGCGGGAAGGATGCTCAAGTGGTCACTCGAGCTCTCTGAGTTTGACGTCCAGTAGGAGAGAAGGAAGGCCCTGAAGGCTCAAGTGTTGGCCGACTTCGTCGCAGAAATGACCGCTCCGATCTCCTCAACCAACCGATCTGGAAAGTGAACAATCTATATCGATGGGGCATCCAACTCGACAGGAAGTGGAGCGAGCATTATTCTTGAGAACGAAGAAGGCATCTTAATCGAGGTCTCCCTCGCCCTATCCTTCCCGACATCAAACAACCAGGCCGAGTATGAGGCCTTTCTCGCCGGATTACGCCTGGCCTAGGACCTCGGCGTGAAGGAGGTAAAAATATTTACTGACTCCCAGCTCGTAGTCTCCCAGGTGAGGGGAGAGTACCAGGCAAAAAACGACAACCTCGTCGAGTACTTAGCCCTAGTGAAAGAGAGGATGAAAATATTCGATTCTATAGAAGTGAAACACGTTCCACGCGAGCACAACATCAGGGCAAACATCTTGTCCAAGCTGGCAAGAACGAAGAAGAAAGGCGGAAACAAATCCGTCATCCAAGAGGTACTCTCTTGACCAAGCATCAAGAAACCCACCTCGAACGCCGACGTAAACGCCATCGGTGACAGCAACTACTGGATGACCCCGGTGTACACGTACCTCAGCACGGGGGAACTGCCCGACGACTCCAAGGAGTCTAGTGTTATCAACCAACGAGCTTGCTTGTACATCTTGATCGAGGACAAATTTAATCAGCGGGGATTCTTCTTTCCCCTTCTCAAATGCATCGAGTAGTCCAAGATCCCTAAGATACTTCAGGAGATCCACAAAGGGATCAACATGCAGCACCTCGGCGGACGATCCCTTGCCTGTAAGGCTTTGCGAGCGTGATACTATTGGCCCACCATGAAACAGGACGCCAAGGACCACGTCAAGAAGTGTGACAAGTGCCAATGACACGGACACATGAACCTGGCATACCCAACGAGTTCAAAATGTTTTCGTCCTCGTGGCCTTTCGCTTGGTGGCAAATGGACATCCTCAGACCCTTCACCATAGGTTCGTACCAGAACAAATATTTAATAGTTGACGTCGACTACTTTACGAAGTAGATAGAGGCAGAAGCCCTCACCAAAATCACGACGCATAACATACTCTGTTTCTATAAAAGGAACATACTTGTCCGGTTCGGCGTACCCCAAGCAATCGTCACTGAAAATGGGACGCAAATCACCGTCAAGAACTTCCAGGACTTTGTTACCAAGCTGGGCACGAAGCAACATTTCACATCTGTCGAGCACCCACAAACCAATGGGCAAGCCAAAACTACGAACAAAGTGATTTTGTGAGGCTTCAAACAAAGACTAGGCGAATCCAAGAAGAGGTGGGTCGAGGAGCTACATAACGTACTCTGGGCCTGCATAATGACCCCACACTCGACCACCGGGGAGACCTCGTTCTGACTGACCTACAGAACCGAGGTGGTGATTCTGGTAGAAATAAGGGAACCCTCTAGGAGGACCGAGTCTCCCCTTGACGAGGAGACAAACGATGAGGCCCTAAGGGAGGAGCTAGACCTAGTCGAAGAAATCCAGTCGGGGGCATCCCTCCGCAAAGCCTCACTCAAGCAGAAAATAACTTTGCAACATGATAGCAAAGTCATCAAACGCGAATTCTAGGTAGGCAGCCTAGTCCTACGAAGGAACCAGAAAGATTCGCGCGAAGGTAAACTCGCCGCGAACTGGGAGGGCCCATATCGCGTCCGCGCGAGAATGGGAAACAGAGCCTACTACATCGCAAAACCTGCATGGGGAGGAACTTGCTCGACCATGGAACGCTGAAAAGCTTAAACAGTACTATAATTAAACACTGCCCGCGATGCACTTGGTTCGACCACGAAGAAGTGCGTCCCGACCACGGGAGCGCGCTAGGGTACAAGCGCGACTTCTAAACTCGAGACAAGAAGACAAGAGCCCATTCTTGTGTGTGCGAGCGAACTCTTGATCTGACGGGGACACCTCAACCGAGCTCCACCGTTGTCGTACCAATTAGACAGAACGCCCAGCTCGCGATGGGAAGTTCAAGCTATGAAGCCCAGACCTCGATTGATCTCTTAGCTTCGTCGATGGTCGAAACCCCAATCTGACCACTCGGCCAGTTCTCTACACTGTCGAGGACCAACTACATCGAGCAAAGGCCCTAATTACATAATCAAAACTGGAAAGCATAATATTGCATATTCACGAGGAAAGAAAGTACTCGACATACAACAGCACACATAGAATGCAAACATACTAAACAAAAAGAAACAATGCATTAAAGCAGGAAAAGCCCATTGTTCAAACATTATAACCATGGCGCGCGGGCCAGGCGATGTCAAAACCCATGGCATGCAGGGCAGACAAAGTCATATTACAAATTACGACACGCAGGTCAGACAAACAATAACCAAAATGTGGCGCACATGCCAAACAACTAAAAGAAATTAAACAGCGCCTTCCTTCTCGGGCCAGGGCTCTCTGTCGCTCTGTTCAGCTCCAATTTTGGACACCTCGAGGGCAACCACTTGGCCGTCGACCACCCGATGGAAAGGACTGATCCCGTCTGTGACGAGCTGGAGCCCGAGGTTGACAATTTGAAGTTGCTCCACCTCCATGTTAAAACCCAACTTAAGGGTGCCCAAGCAGTCCTGCTAGAGCTCCCGGATCCAGGAGATCAGTCCACCTCAGGTGAGCAAGGCTCTCTCTTCGTCGATCTCATCCTCGGCACGCTTCGCCATATTCTCCAGCTCGATGATCCTTTCTTTCAGACGCTAGCTCTGCTCGACGACCTCAGTCATCTGTTTCTGCATCTTCACCATCTCACTGTAAAGGTTAACTTGGATTTGAAACTTTCCCTTGTAGGCGACAAAGCTCTCTTCCACCTTGAGCTTCTCCAACTCGAGGGCCACAACCTCCCCTTGCACCTTCTTCAATTCAGCCAGGGGACAGGTCCCATCGTTAAACGCCAAACCACCTTCAGGACCCTTATCTCAACAGCCACGTCCTCGGACAAAGCCTTTCGCCGGGTATCTTTGTCGAGTGCCAAGATTGCCTTGGACTCAGTCTCTCGCACGATTAAGGAGTTGTCCCCACCTAAGAGCCCCCAATGATGGTGGCAGAGAGGGAGGACGAACCTCTCCTCGATGATACCCTCCAAAAGGTCGATGGACCCGGACTCCTTGAGAGGTTGCTTCTTGTCTAGAGGGTCCTGGCGGACCGGGGACTGACTCCCCCGAGGAGAGGAAGAACCCACAGACTGTTGGTCAGCCTGAGCCATCTATTGAACTTGGGTAACAAGACCCTTGGTGGCCTTCTTGGCTCCTTTGGTCACTGCAAGCTTCATCATGCGTTCCTGGATGCTCGACATCTAGCCTACAATAGAAAAAAAGAAAACAAGTCAATATTGCAAAGAAAAATAAACGGCACGCGAACGAAGAAAACACGCTACCTAAGAACCTCAATGCCTCCTCGTCAGACTCGTATTCTAGGAGGCCCTTGGTGTTAATTAGCCGACCCTCGCGGCGGACCTCCCCGCGCTCATCAAGAATAAAACTCCCGTCCTTGTTGACACACTTAGCATGAGTGAAACCGAAGACAAACTTGACTATCTTCCCATAAGCAGCCCGATCCTCGGTGTTCAGAGCATCTAGCTTAATGACGTAGCTGTCTATACCCTTGTCGAAGTGGCCCTCATCCCAATCAAGGGGGAACTTCGACTCTAAAGCCTCTACTTGTTGCCTGTCCTCCTCCTTGATCATGAGGTCGTACAGGGAGTCAACGAACGCATGTGACACGGGCTTTATGATAAAGTACCTATCCTTAAAGGTACAGACAGAATCCTGATACGCTCGGAACAACCTCCTCGACTGCTTTAGGGATACCCAACTATGTCGGTCTTGGAAGGATTGGCGTTGTAGGTGAAAGGTCCGGAAGAACAAGGGGAGCGTGACCCTAATACAAAGGTGTTGACACACGAGCTCGAACGCTCGCACAAACGCAAGTGCGTTGGGATTAAGCTACGAAGGCACCAGATGTAACCACTGGAATACCCCTTTTGGAAGTCACTAAAAGGCAGACAAGGCCCTGCGTCTCGGAATGCAAACTCGTACATCGGGAACCACATCCCTTTGAACGACGAGCATATCCAATGCATCTCCCTGGTCTTGTAGACCATCCAATTCGGGGAGGCATCCTCGGCGAGGTTCTCAACAGTCGCGAAGGCGTCCGACCCGTCGAGGGAAAAGTGCGACGCAGTGTTTAGAGAATCCTTTCTGGCCCAGTCTAAAGGCGTGCAGGCTCGCTTAACCCTGACTTGCTCAACAGCTACATCGGGCTCAACGTCCTCATTGATCATAATGACACCCTCGGTCCTTGCGGCCATTTTACCTGAAAAGCAGAGGAAAACAGTGAATTTGACATCAAGATCAAATCCACCTTTCCACCAAAAATCAAGTGAAAAGGCGAAGAGAGGGGCGAGGAGTCGCTCGACAAATTTCCCCAACCAAAACCCTCACCAAGGAAAACCCATATCCGCAAGGAGCCTCTCCTCGACGCATAGCAATAAACCTCCCTCCTTGGGGGAGAGGCTCCTCGGCGCGTAAAGCCCATCCACTCAAGCAGGGGAAGCCTCCTCGACGAGAGACTTCCTCACAATGTCACGCGTTCGCGGGGAGAAGAACTCCCCGAGACCTTTATCGCAGGTCCCCGAGGTCTTAATCGGAAACCCAATGAAGTTTCCCAGAATCTTCATGAACTCCCCGACATCTTCATCGAAAACCTCATGAGTTCGCCGGAAACTTCATAGTTCCGCCAAAAACTTCATGGTTCTGCCAGAAACTTCATGAGTTCCCTGGGAACTTCATCAGTTCGCCAGAAACTTCGTAGGCTCAAACAAAAATGTCACCGGAAAATTTGTAGAATATGGAAAAACGTTTAGGGACTTACTTGAATGAAAAAGGTTCTGGGCGGCGGAGAAAGGCTGACGGCGGCAGACGGACTTTGAAGAGCGGAGAGAACTTTGAGAGACTTGGGAGAGTTTCTAAGTAAGAATAGAGGGAAGCGTGCAAATGAAGCAACCTCCCCCTATTTATAAACCCTAACGCGGGAAGCGAGGTATCACTAGGCACTCAAGTACCCCTACTCGTAGCTGCCCTAGGCATTTATTGTTCTTGACACGTGGCCCTAGAGGACATCACACATGTCCCTTCAAATCCCTATCCTGCTCGAGATTAGGTGTGCCCGTTTCCTTCCGCTTTAATCACATCGTTGGCTACAATGCCTGACCCCTACGCTGTCGGGAACGTTTCCCTTGGAGAAGCAGGAAAAGAGTCGTGACTACATCTGACGGACAGGTCTCCTCGCGAACACCTGTCCACGCCATGAACACTTAGTCGGCCACGTCGACAGTCCCGTGTCGAGCGGCCCTTACTCTTAGGCACGCACATTATCCTGCAAGCTCGGTGCTTCGGGCATGTGCGACACTCCTCCGGGAAAACCCTATACCTCTCCTCGACACTAGAACGGACTCTTAAGTCATTACTCCTCTGCTTCTAAGCAACGACTTAGGGGGACTCCTATTCTGGACTTGGCCAGAGGCTGCCCCACTATTGGGCACGACCCAACCCAGCTCCCCGTCGGGGAGGGCCTAATGAAGTCCCAATTCATCAAGTCATACGGGGAGCGCCCACGCGTCTCCCCACGATCTCCACGTGCCCCTCACGCGGGGAAACGTCATCAGGCAACTACCTGCATCCGAAAGAATAGGTCACCCACCTTCCGAAGATCACAGGCCAGTTGACCCAGGGCGAAGACTATGTGTTGATCTTCCCCACGCCACATAGACCATGTCAGTTATTCGTATTGGGCCTAGTAATCCAACCCAATGCAAAGTAATCGTTGGCCCAGCGCTGGGGGCGACACATTATAAATACCCTCTTTCACTAGAGGGTCAGGTATTCTGAATTATACACCTTTTTTGTACTTGTCTTCTCTCTCTTGCTGAAACTGACTTTAGCATCGAAGTGCCTTGCAGGTACACCCCCTCTTCTTCTCCTTCACCGGCGAATTAAGAGTTCACGACGTGTTGCTGGATGCTGATCCTTTTCTGATCCAGTAAGATCAAATAGTATAAAGAGTTATCATATCCACAGAGACCAAATAACAAGTATTGTTATCTATTGCTTCTATGCGTATCTAAGGCTGCATGAAAACTAACTTTTTGTGCGAAAAAAGGAAAATAAAAAGTTTAATTCCATATTAAATAAGAGACAAAAACAATGATTTATATCTACCAACTTTTCTCATACGAATTGCATCACCTAATCATAACGAGAATTATGATTTTGTATAAAATAGTAAATTAGTGGTAACGTCCACTTTCGTTAACGCATTGTCGGATTTTTAACTCTCAAAGTATAGACTTTCGCAGTATAAATTTTTAGTTTAAAAATATTTTAAAAATTAGAATTATCTTTTCGATTAATGTAGATACGCTTTCAAAATCTCTAAATCAACAGTTTGAATTCCTTAGTCGAATACCATTTACACCCTTTTGGTGCATAAACAGTGTCTTGGCGCTCCTACTTTCGTAACAAGTCTTCTTTTATACTTGTTAAAAATAGAAATTTCAAACCAAAAACTTATATAATCTCTTGATCAATTTTGAATTTCTTTCTAAAATGTTCAAAATTATTGTTCGAACTCCTACGCCAAGTACCATTTTCACCCTTTTAGCGCGTAAACGGTATCTTGGTGTTTCTACTTTCGCAGCAATCATACTTTATTTTGAAAATAAAAATTACATAACAAATGCATCATTCTCGTTATAATTGACACTTACCCAATTCGCATGAGGTTTTTCGGTATGATGACCCTCATGTTTCAGACTCAAAGTAAACTACTCAGACATGGTAATTAAATAAACAACGCATGCAGATAATCTTTTGATTTTTCCGATTACCGACGTCCCCCGCGCCGCCGTATCGCTCGATTTTTTTTTTACTTTTCCTAATTTTTCAGATGCATGTTTACCTTAACTGAAGCTTTCACAAAAAAATCTTGACGTTCATCCCTCTCATTTCCCAAAGCTCTCCTCTTTGTCTCTCAGATGCGTCGTTTCTCATAAAATTTGGGATTTCTGTCGTGACCTAGCTCTCACCCTCGTTTTAATATTTATAGTTCTTATTTTAATCTTTCACCTCCTACTTACTCCCACGCCCCAAATATTACCGTTAAAACTTCTAACGTTAAAAAATATGTTCCCTTTTTATTAAAATAATCCCAATTAAATAATTATTCCAAATTAAATAAAATATTAAATAAAACGTTACCATAATGTTATTTCTAAGTAATTATATTAAAATATTCCAATTAAATAAATATTTTTATTAAATAAATATTTAATTAAAACATTATAACTAATTCCTAAAACTCTAATTATTACTATTATTACTCAATATCTTAAAATTAACTAATTATCACAAATAATTCTAATAATTCTAATTTTTAAACCCCACGCTCTTAACTCAACTATTTTAATAATTATTAAATTACCAAAATACTCTTATAACACCCAAATCATAAAAAATTACACCATTAATCAAAATAAATCTTACCACACGCAAAATCAAGTATCCTAATATTTAATTAAAATGTTAAAATAAATTAGGGTTGTTACAATAGACGCTATGTCAGCCCGTCACGTAACGCGATTCTTTCCTTTTCTTTATTTTTTCGTATGTTTCTCCCTGAAATTGATGTCATTCGCTCAATACCTATAACACAATGTGAAGCTCAGATTATTGCAATAAAATGGATGTAAAATGAAATTGAAAACACTAAAATTAAGCCAATAATCAAGGTGAAAATGCTAGTTATCAAACACCCCACACTTGAACCGATGTTTGTCCTCAAGCAACTTAGCTTGCATAAAGAAGATGCAAACGCAACAACACATTGATGAAGAAATTCGTGAACAATGTTATCACAACTACTCATACGGGAATACATATTCAAATCATTTATAGGTTAATTTCCTCGGTACTCAATGCAACACCAAGTGCATTATAAGAACACGAAACGTAAAATATAGACTAGAGACTATTTCCTTATCTGATTTTCTCCCCCCTTTCATTCAAAATAATCAAATTAAAGCAATTTAAATATAGATAATCATCAGGCACAAAATGATAATAGGGGAATTTTGTTTTATTGCTTTATTGACAATATGTAAACAAACTAGCACTTTGGAAACTAGCCACTTTTATTCACACAATTTTCATAAACATATTTTTTTAGGCATTGAAAATTAGCCACCGTTGGGTTGAGTAACCGGTTTAGGATTACCCGACATAGTAGGTGCAATTGCATTTTACTACTTTTTTTCTTTTTTCTTTTTTTTTATTTGTCCTCGAACTACCAAACTTAGTGTGCGAATCAAATATATGTCAGACTGTATGTATAAACTACTTAGAGTATACTTCTCGTAAGACTCCAAGACTACGACAAAAAAAAAATTTAACTTGATATCAAATTCTAAAGGCTTTAGGTGTTCAAACAATATCAATTTTGTTTAAAATTTCCCGGTGTCCTTAACCTTAATCTCTTCTTCTTTGGAGTCAATATACTTTCGTAACAAAAACATCATCATATGCTTCTGAAAGATTTTAAATTTAATCAAAATATGGAGTGTTGTTTTATCACAAGTAGGAATCACACGCGTAAATGACTCAACAACACATGCAAATAACTCAACACAAACTGATAAAAATTAAACTAGAAAATAAGCATAAAATCCTAATTAGAAATCGGGAAATCCTATACTAGAAAACAATATATATAAACTAGAAAACATATAATCTCTCTCCCACACTTAAATCAAACACTGTCCTTGATTTTGAAATATATAAGTAAGTGAAAGGGTAGATAAAACCTAGAGATTCACGCCTGGATGTAGTTGATTGGTGTCAAGCGATCGATCTCTTTATTTTATGAAAATTCAAAAAGCAAAAACATTAAATTAAAAAGTGTGGGTTGTCTTCCACGTAGCGCTTTCTTTAAAGCCGGTTAGCTCAACTTTTCTTGACCCTTTAAAATCAAGAGGGTGCCTCTTTCATATTTGAATCCTCAACATCGTGCCCAACGACTTTATGGGTCCATTTGAACATCTTTAACCATTTATCATGTATTTTACCTTTGTCTCTTTTTCTTTTATGGGAAGGTTCACACTTAAGGTCTCTTGGTAGAGGTTTCTTCTTCACCTTTTGTACCATCCCGTGTGCTATAGTTAAGCTTTTTTTCTTAAAATTATGGTTTTGAGTAACAGGACTTCCATCTAGTACCTTCTCGTAAACCACAACTTCTTTTGTCTTTTCTATCATGGATGATATCACTACCTAAGTATGCTTTTACTATGTCAGGGGAAATATTTTCAGAGGGAGGCTCATCGAAATTTCTTTCAACTATGTCAAATCTGCAGCAAGAGTTCTTAAAAGTAGGGCTTTTTATAAGTTTAGAAAATATGAACTTGATATTTTCTGCCATTACTTCCAATGTGAGCTTCCCACGCTTAAACTCTATAATCGCTCCGGTTGTGGCAAGAAAAAGGTCTTCTTAATAGGATTGAGATTTCACTATCTTCCCGTATATCCATTACGACATAGTCTGTTGGGAGGATAAGTTTCTTTATTCTTATATGCATATCTTCTACAATTCCTATAGAATAATTGATCAATAAATTTGCCAACTGTATAGATATTCTAGTGGATTTCATACCACCAAGGCCTAGTTTTCTTAAATGGACAAAGGCGTAAATCTCACACTCGCCCTTAGATCATATAAAATGTTTTCAAAACTCATTGTGCATATAACATAGGGAACCTAAAAGCTCCCATGATTTTTAATTTCAAAGGCAACTCATTTTGGATTATAGCGTTGCACTTTTTCGGTCAGCACTACATTTTCAATATCTTATAATTTCCGCTTGTTTGATAAAATTTCCTTAAGGTATTTAGCTTACGATGGAATTTCTAACAACACCTCGGTGAAAAGCGTGTTGATATACAACTTTTTCAAAACCTTAACAAACTTCCTAAAATGGCCTTCAATCTTGGCTTTCACTAATCTTTGTAAAAAGGGATAAGAGGTTTATATGACGGGGGAGGTACATACATATCTTTCTTTTCTTCCACAACTACCTCATTTGTTGGGGTGTTGACTCTCCCTCATTTTCAGGTAGAACATACCCACTCTCGTTATCCTTTCTTTTATGACCCATGTTAGTAGTGATTTCTAGCTCTTTACCACTTGAAACATTAGAGCAACACCTTTGTGAAACACACCACATATTCACCGAAAACCTTAAGATGATAGGTGTATGGGTTCTCCCACTTATAAATGCTCAAGTCTTCACATTTCTAGCCAATGTGGGACTATTACCCATACTACTCACACTTGTTATGCTTAACAAGTTCAACTCATGCATGCTTAACAGCACAACCAAGTCCAGCCTCCCTTTGAAGCTTAAACAAAAACAGGTTAGAGATGGCGAGAAAGCTATATAGATGAGTTAGAGATGGCGAGAAAATTATGGGTGATGGAAGCAGTGGAGAAAAAGTGAAGGAAAAGAATTTGTGTTTATGATTGTGCTTAAGAGAGGTTTAAAACCCCCCACAATCTAAAGCATTTTTTGTGGAGTTTTAGGGATGTGGCAATTAAAATTTACACATTTGACATGATATGTAGGTCTCCGTTAGTGGAAACTAACGAGAGGGACCAATTTTAGGGAGGGAAATGATTGTAAGGATCATTGTTTGAAGAAAAATTTTAGAGAGACTAAAATTGAATGTTGACATATGTATAAGGACTAAAAACATATTTAACCTTATATATATATATATATATATATATATATATATATATATATATATATATATATATATATATATATATATATATATATATATAATTAAGTGACAATGTTATATAGTTATGTTAATATTATATTAATTTTATAATTATGTAAATATTTTAATATAAATATTTTAATTATAAATAATTTAAATAAATTAACAAATATATTTATTAGACCATATACTAGAAATAAAGGATAAAGGCGATAAGAAAATGTAATTATGGATATACAGAATTAATGAGGTAGGCCAATATTTGTTTCTCATGAAAATAAAATAAAAAAGAAAAAAGAAAAATCTAGTTTTAATAAGAGGATTCAATTTTGCACCTTCAAATTAATTTTGACACCCTTACATCTTTGGTTATTTAACCAATATATTTTTTAAATAAAAGTAAGTGAAATTGTAAAAGTAAAACTCGTTATTCTAAATTTTTTAAAATTTATAGTAACAACTTAGATATTTTAAAAATTTTTGTGGAATTCATATGGATTATACTTAAATTTTCAAAAAATCTATTGATTACTCATATTCAATTAGATATTTGAAAAATAGGATACATCTAATATTTGGAAAATCTGGTGTTTCATTCTGGAACTAGAATTTGTATATATCGATGGTGAATGATTCTGAACTAGTGGTGTTGATCTTCGACATTATGGTGCGGGATGGACCTACAAGGTTAACACTCCAATGTCTAAATTAGTTCAAAATTCAAGATGAGTGTAGTATAAAGTGGAGATCATAATAATGCACCTTGGATTTCATGTGTGATGGCTTTTATACGGTGCGTCATTTTAAGTGGATTGGAATTGGATTGGGGTTTGGATTTTTGGGCATTTCGCCGGTAAAAAATATTTGTCCCCAGACGAGTGTTAGCCAAGGAAGTCTTAGAAGTCACGGTCGGCCTCTGGAGATGATCTTCACTCTTTATTAGAAGTGTAAATGCCATGGATTGCTTACAAAAGTTGTGGGGAACATACATATAAAATTCTTTCTCATTGTGAAAATGTTTCATCGTTCTTTCTGAGCGTGTGGCTCTAAGGGTAAAGGTTAGAGAATGATTCCTCTACTTAGTGTGCACAAGTGTTTTAGACCTCTTAGTGTCGTCGATGGGATGGTTGCTTTGCTACCTTTAGATATTTTTCAACTTTTAATTTGGATAGTTGGTTTGTGATTAATTTCCTAATAAAAGGTAGGTTTTACTCTAAATGTAACCTTTTGTTTCACTTGTTACTCAATGCTCACTCCATCTCTATGGTTTGTTGGTTAGTTTCCTTGTTCTGGTGTTTTAAACTTTCCTTATTGCTTCCTTACTTGTGCTTTGTGTTCTTACTTCCTCCCATTCGAAGGTACACCATTGTCTTTCCCTATGTCTTCATAACTTCATATATGCATCACAAAATAAATTTTCATGTTTTGAACTTTGTGTTCTTACTTCCTCCTATTAGAAGGTACGCCATTAGTTGAACCCACATGCCCCTAGTATTCATACCAGTATTGAAACACTCAAATGAATACTCAATGCTCACTAGTGATGAGTTTTTATCAACTGTGGGAGTGGAAAATCTCGAACTCGTAGATCTCCTCTACACACTGAACCCCCTATTGTTGCCCCGAATACATCCCATAGTAATTTTGGGTTGGGGTTAGATTCCTTTGTTGATAAGGGTGACTCACTGGTGGGTGAAACCTTCATTCAGGACGCTTCTTTAACTTGTGCCAAGTTTAACCTGGGTCTTATTCTGTTTGAGATAAAGGCGCGAGAGACTGGTTGGTCTATTCACTCTCTCGATAAGAATCTTTCCTATCGAAGCTCTATTGTTAATGATCAAATTTATTTATTTTGTGATGTATACATGAAAATTAATTAATCTGAAGAGTCGACGGTGGCGACAGATGTAGATCAAAAGTCTTGGGTGGACCCTGTGTATTTAGGGATTGTTTCCCCTTATACCTAAGATGCTACAAAAAGGGAAACTGCCTTTAAAGTGAGTCCATATTCAGATTGGTCAATCTCTGCCCTTCACCAATAAAAGGATATGCAGTAAGTTTGAAGGATGCGTTATTTCCTTTTATGAATGTATCTTTCAAAATTTTGGTGTTCGACTTCCTTTGATTGCTTTTGAGGAGGTTCTGGACCACCTTCTTATTGCTCCCTCATAATTTCATCTGAAAGCTTGGGCATTCATTTGAGTGTTTCAATACTGGTATGAATACTAGGGGCACGTGGGTTCAGCCTCCAAGAACCTCTTTTTCAACCTTTTTTATGTGAACCCTCCTTCAAGGGAAGAACTTGGTCGTGACAAGGTTTCCCTCTAACTGACTAACAATAAGATCTTCCATGTTTACATAGAGAACTGGAAGAAGTTCAAGCCCAATTATTTCATGTGGTAAGGCGTTTTCCTTAGGGAATCTTTCTAAATGGCTAAGGTAATCTAGGTTTTCTCTTGCTATCCACTTGTCGGAGAAAGTTGGGAATCATCATCTCTCAATGTCCCTTGTACTGCCTAGTTTGATGTCTCGAGCTCCGATAGAGACAAAATAATGTGTATCCATTGAATAATATGCTCATGTATGTAAACTCTCTAAAAATCGAGCTTTATAGCAGAGTCATATTTTCAACTGCTACGAGCGGCCACCATTTAGATTGTGGTTCTGGATGATCATGAGGAGCTAATGGTCATCAACATTCCCTCTCAAGAGGTTAAATATTTGAAGGCTCATTTTGGACTCGATGAGTCAAAATCTTCTAATTACCAAAGGGATTCGTTCGAGCTTTGCCAACGCATAGATCAAATTTCTCCTTTCTTGGAGGAGGTGAACTTGCATGAGTCTCATGCGTCCTTGATCGGCCCGGGGTGGGGGGGGGGGGTGAACTCGAGGGTTTGCTTGAAAAAGAGAAGAAAGGTTCCCGTGAAGAGAAACTTGTGTTGGAGGCCTCATCCTTAAGTGCTCGGGTAACTGCGATGGAGCTTGAGGAAGAAAAAACCGCTCATTCTAGGGAGTTTAAGGCTTTTCATGAGGAGCGGTCTAGTTTGGGAAAATAGTTGTTGGATATTTTCGATGAAATTATGGGGGAAATTTCCTTTAAGTGTTTTGTGGACTAGCTGGAGTTGCTTGTTCCTGGCATCGAGGCACTTCGTGGCTCTTTTAACTTTGTCCCCATAAACGCCTCATTGTAATTTGTTGTCGCTTAATAAACTAAAGGATGTTTTTTATAATGTTTTACTTGGTGTGCTTAGCTTCCACTGTTATATGTACCATTCTCTTTGTTGTGCCAATTCCCTTTGTGGGGATAAGTGAGATTTGTTCATAACTTCCCTGTTGAAATCGAGTGGCTGCTCTATGTCATAGAGGATCATCCATGACCAACGATAGGATGAAAAGACTTTTATCCAGAATGAAAAGATGTTATCAAAATGTTAAGCTTTCAGAATTCTTGATTAGGTTCTGAGAATTTGTTGTTGTTTGATTGTTTAATTATGAGACATGAGCTTTCTAAAGAGAGGAAGTTTCATGAATAAAAAAGGTTCTGATCAAAAGCAATCCTATCGATTTGTCTTCTTGATTATGAACAGTTAAAACATTTAATGGTTGTGATTTCATTTAATATTGTGTGGTTCTTAATGGTGACAGTTGTCACACTTCTCTATCATGCGTATTGATGGTGTGACACATTGGGTTTAGCATTTCTTGGGACTAGGTTAAATCTTTACGCCTTCCCCATATGTCTACACATTTATTTGTTTTTAATAATTGCTAAAATATTTATATAAACCCACTTCACTCACATTTCACACTACACTTACATTATTCCCACACTTTCTCTCTTTCAAACCTTCAAACTCTCTCTGCAACTGTTAATCTCCTTCAACTTTCTTCAATGGCTGCAAAACAACAATAATAATATTCTCTTCACTCTGTTGCTGAAGGAAACACTCAAATGGAAAAAACTCATGTAATAATTGTCAACACTCTGGTTGAAGAACTGATGGTTCTTTGTGAAACCATATTGGATTTCAAAAACCTCAAGGATAATGGTTTTGACCTTATGGAAACTCTGGAATTCCAAGGTTGGAATGCTTTCTTTGAAAGACTGAAAGGTCCAATCTAACCAGTTTTTGTCAAGCAGTTTTAGATACATGTTGTGGCTGAAAAGGACACAATCATTTCCTACATCTTCAACATGAAGATTATGATTACTGTAAAGACTATCGTAGATCTGATTTTGTCACAATGGTTATGGGAAAAAGGTGTTTAACGTCAAATATGATGCTAAGAGAGAAACAAAAGTAGCATCAACCATCTTCAAGGAAGGAACAATATTTGATGATGGAAAGAATCCTAGTGCTAAAGATTTAACGGATACTTTAAGGGCATGGTTCAAGATCATCCTTGGTTGCATCTATCACAGACCTAGCACCAACTCAGCTAACTAGATCAACACCACTTAGAAGTTCATGCTATTCTTTCTAGAGAAATGTGTCAAGCTGGCGCTTCTAGCAATTCTATTTAGATTTCTCATAGATTCGGTGGTTCTTATGAGGAAAAACATTATGATGAAGAGATCTGTTAGGGTGCATGTCGAGAAGACTGGGAACAGTGCTTTTATCAACCTAATCTTGCTCCTTGTTAGAAATGTTATTTTGACTTTCACGAAAGGTGACTTGAAGGAGGTTAGCGAAGAGGTTGCCAAGTACAAATTTTGTACTTGCTATGGAAGCCTTAAAGTTACGAAAGCCTTAAAGTTACAACGTACTCCATTATGTCTTCCTGCTCCTGAGGTCGTGGAAGCTGCAATGGGGACTGAGGAAGCTTTTGAAAATCAAGATGTTGTCATGGAGGATGTTTCTGCTTAGCTGGACTGAGGCAAGAAAGATGTTTCTGAAGATCTACAACAAGCTCAAGACAATGTGTCAGAACAACAAATTGTTGTTTCTGAGAATCAACATGCTGCTGGAACTTCTTCTGGGATGGTTCCTGAAGTGATTGTGAAGACTCTTGCTAAGATGAAGGAAGAAAGTACTCTGGTAAGACAATGCTTGGACAAGCAGGACATTCTGTTTGAGATGATTCTCTCCAGACTTCCACCTCCTCCTCTGCCTCAGAACCCAAACCCTTAGTTTTCAAAATAGTTTATGCACTTTTGTGTTTTTATTTTTTCTAAGTGTTTATATTACTATTTTGTTTATATTGTTGTGCCTTCTTGCAATTTTCAATGAAATATTTTATTTTATTTTATTTAGTTTGTCTATGTATTTTTTATCGATGACAATGGGGGAGAAACATATTGATTTTGATATATCTATGTTCGTGAATCAGAACCCCAACATTTTTAAATTTTTCTGCAAATAACTACTTCGTAGAATATCTTGTTAGTTGTTTTTCGAGGAAAGTCAAGAAAAATCAGAAGCTCTTGAAGATCTTCAGATCAGAACTTAAGTTACCAGTTTCTGCAGAAATGGTTTACTCTCTGATTCTGAAATTTCAACCTCGTCATTTGAGAAAGACTTCCAACCAGACATAGTCAGACATTAAGATCTAAGGAATAGTGAATTCCATGTTAACCAAATCTAATTCAACCAGGTTTTAAGATTTCAACCAGGCTCTGAAGTTATTTCAAAAAGTTTTCAAACCAGGTTTCTGAAGCAAAATTCATCAGAATGTTGACATTGACAACCAATGTTCTGGATAAGTTCAGTAACTTCTGAAGAAAAACCAAATTCTGATAGAAGATAATTCTGGTTTTGCAAAAAGGTTAATCAGGAAAGTGTTCTTTCATTCTGATTTTATCTTTTTTGGATTGTACATCTCAGGGTGAGCTTTGTGCTTCTTTCTGACGTATCTTTCTGTGATTAGCCTGTACAAATTGTTCATCAAAATACATTGTTTTATCATCATAAAAAAAGGGGATATTGTTAAAACAAGATTTGGTTTTGCATTATACCTTTGAGTTTTGATGATAACAATGTAGTATTTGTGTGAGAACAATTTTGGTACCCTAAAAGTTAGTTATTGTGTAGCTTTAACAACCACTTATGATTATGAGTATATGACGTGCAGCGTCATTAGTTTCTGAACATTGTGTTTTAAAATTCGTTTCATTAATGATTCACTCCTTAGAATTTTCTACAAAGATGTTATGTTATTGTTGCAATGTTCTCCCCACTTCAGCTTCTGGATGTGACTCTGATCATTAAGCTTCTAAAGAATGGAAAGCTTCTGAAGTTTAGTCACTTAACTGGAGACTTTGAAGATCTCGAGGTTCTGACTGAAGATTCTGAAGATTCTGATTTCATATGTGTGTTTCTTCTTTTTATGCTTCATCAACTTTTCATCAGAAGCCAATGAATTTGAAGATAAGATCAAATGGATACATGATCAAAATAGTACATGGTACAAATCGAAAATATCCCTTCCACTAACCTAAAAATATAAGCAAAGTACTGTACTATTCTTCACACCTGCCACTAATCCGTTAGTGGACAGCTGCATTTTACGTATTCCAGATTTTCCCTCCAACGGTTCCTTTTTCATGCTATATAAAGAGGACTTGGAGACTTGAAGAATGCTGTCAATTTTACAAGACTGTTTCTATGTGAAAAGCTCTCAACTTGTGCATACTTTTATTTAAGTGTTTGTATTTCATTTGTGTAAAATCTACTTGTGTAGAAGCAACTTGTAACACAAAATCTTTATTAAAACTTGTTTGTTTGTGTTTCCTTAAGGGGCCAGTTAGGTCAGAATCCTTGAGAAGACTTTGATAGTTTGTCATTGTGGTTTTTTAGTCATCAGCAGTTGCTCGGACATTTGTAATCAGTTGACTATAGTGGATTAAGTCCTTGTGTATAAGGCGAAATCACCTTGGCGGGTGGATTGGAGTAGCTTTGATTTCAAGCGAACCAGAATAAAAATCCCCGTGTCTTTCTCTCTTTGATGTTTTGATTGTGTTGAGATTTTGAGTTGGTAAAAAGCTTTTGTTTTTAAAACCAAATTCAAACCCCATCCCCCTTCTTGTGTTTTTTGCACCTTCATTAAAGACATTAGGTGAAAGAGTGATAATCATGAATGAAAGCAGCAATGAGTATATGTTGAATACTCCAAAGGATAGGTCTCTCCATACTGATGTCAAGGAAGTTGTTGCTATCAAATTTGTTGATAAAGATGGGAGTATTTATGATTATGGAACCATAAGATTAAGTCCAAGAGTATCAGCTTTTCTGAAGTTCAAACTATATTAAATGGATGTGCAACGTGTCTCTCTCATTAAGTACTTAAATGAGGAAGTTAAAGAACTCTATTTTTCTAGCATAATGTTGAACATCATGGAGAATAATTTGAGTAACAACATTGATAATGTTGTTAAGAACTTTGCTAGTTCTAATGAGGATGTTGTTCTTATGAGCAAGGATATTCATGATAGGTCTGAACCAGGAAATGAAGGGGTTACTAAGGATGATGGTCTTGGTAACGTGTGTGTACTTAATGAGGATATTGTGTTAAAGTATTTATGTCTGGCATAAGAAGCTTTGATCTATGAATATAATGTTCAGTTGCTAGAGCAAGTATTTGTGAAAGATAGTGATAAAGTTCTCATGTGTGATGTTGACTTGTTAGACAACATGGTGGAGCATGTGGGTCATCAGATGCAGTTTGACCTTGAATTAAGAAAAATAGAAATTGTTGGATAATATCCTGAATTTCAAGCAAAGATAATGAAGGATGATACAAATGATAAGGAAAATGTATCAAACATATTGAGTATCATAGTGGTAACTAAGTCACCAACTTAGAAGAAGGACGAGCTAGAAGTTCATGGTTACTATGAAGAGTCTAAATGCTTATATCAGAGTCAGATACTAAGGCAAATGTCTTGGTCATTTTGTTCAACATTCAGAAAAAGACTGGTCGATAGAGTATTGAAGAGGATATGGATGTCAAAAGAAGTTTTAACATTTGAAAAAGTGATTTAACTTCTGAAGGAAATCTTTATGACAGACAAGGAGAACCTCATGTTAAGTTTCAATGGTGATAATGATAGTGATGGATGATTCTCTCTTGTTAACAATATAATATATTGGGTCAGACCTTGTCTTCTAATGAAGCTAAATTCTCTAATGCTGGGAGCACTAGTAAGCAATTACTCTGGGTGAAGCAGATGTTGAAGAAGTGTATGTTGAGACAAATTTGGTTCATACCATGTATCCTCTAAAGTTTTGAAGATAACAAAGTATTTTGAAGATAACAAAGTATTTTGAAGAAAAATTAGGATTTCTAACTAGCTGGTTCATGTGTACAAAATTCAATTTATTTTATGAAACTAGTTATGTCATGATAACAAGCTATGGTTCGGTTCTGACCAGGTTCTTGTGATAGAGTCTGACAGAAAATAAACCTTTTGCATATTTCAGAATCAGAAGCGTGCTAACCCTGCCTCTAAAACGGATGTATGTCAACTCAAGCTCATAAATCACGGGACTCGAGAGTAGTTGACATTATCTTTAAAAGGTTGTGTTGTACTTGTTTCACAGAAAAGTTTTTTGGACAAAGGTCTTGTTTAGTGGATAATTCCTTGGCTACGAGTTCCAACACTTGCTTTATTGGAAAAGAAGACGTGCAAAAAGATTTGATCTGAATATAGCCATTGGGATGCTTCAATGACTCCATTTCTTTAGCTATAAAAGTAGCAGAAGAATTTAAGATCAATTAAGAGAATAATGCTGCAACTACAACTAAAATATACACGCACTTCACACCATTTGCATCAGCTCAAGAAAAGCTAATCTTTTAAGAGTTCTTATTCTTGTATAACATAAGAATCTTTTGTGTTAAAGTGTGTTGTATTATATTTGAACACCTCTGATTGTTAGTTTTGATAAAGTCTCTTGTCGTGGGCTTGAGCATTGAAGTCTTGGATTCATGGAATCTAAACAAGGAAGTCTTGGACTCGAGGATATAAGCAGTGAAGTCTTGAATCCGAGGAGTTTAAGTAGGAAAGTATTAGGATCTGAGAATCTAAGCGGGGACGTCTTGATCAGATGTTGATTGAGCAAGAAAGACTTAGGTCGTAGGTCTAAGTAGAAGAAAGTCTTATAATTTAGAGTATAAGCAGTTGTAATCTAATTGATTATAATGGAAATCTCTTGTGTTACAAGGGGGCTGGACAACTCTCAGTTGGAGAAGAACCATGATAAATTTTGTGTATTCTTTTCCTTTTTATTTACTTATGTTATCTTATTCGTTGCACTTGTAAATCAGATTCTGAACTTCTATTTAGATTCTGAACTGCGGTTCAGAAGTAAAATCGATTTGGCATACACAATTCAACCCCTTCTTGTGTATTTTTCTCGCCTTCAGTTGACATCAGAGCAAGTTCTGTATGTAACACTTAACAATGATATAAATAAAGATCCAAAGTGAAAAATATGTCTACTGAAGATCCTACTACCAGTACTTCAGGAAGATGAGTTTCCTATGATTACAGTGTGTCTGAGAGAAATCATTATTTTGCTAAACCTCATGTATTCAATGGTGATTCCACTGAGTTCGAATGGTGGAAAAGCATGATGTACACTTATATCATTGGACTTGATTATGAGTTATGGGATATACTTGAATATGGTATTGAGATCACCGTTGGCAGTGTTGGTATGGTAACTGATGAAAAAACTTTGACTCTAGCCCAAAATAAAATTTACAAAAAACATCACAGATTCAGAGGTATTCTGGTCGATGCTCTACCACATGCTAAGTATCTAAAAATCATTGATAAGTCTTATGCAAAGACTATCTTTGATTCATTGTGCTCTACTTATGAAGAAATCAGCAAGTTAGAGAAGTAAAAGCTAACTTGTTGGTAAAAAAGTATGAGTTGTTCAAAATGAAGGATGATGAGGATATTGAAACCACGTTCTCCAGGTTTCAAATTCTTGTACCAGACCTTCAAGTGTTAAACAAGAAATACTCTACATCAGATCATGTTAAAAAGATTATGAGAAGTCTCCTTTTAAAGTTTAGACCTAAAGTTAGAGTTATTCTGGAAGCTAAAGACCTGAATACGTTATCTCTTGAAAGTCTAATAAAAAACCTTCAGAGCCATGAGATAGAACTGAATGGAAATGAATATTCAAAGAAAATTAAATCTTTTTCTTTGAGATCTGCTTCTGGAAATTCTGGTGAAAACCCAAAAGGCGTTCAAAGATCAGTAAACCTGATGAAACTTCTAAAGAAGATTTTGATGGTAGATCTGATGAAGATGATATAGCATGCTTCATTAGAGGATTTCAGCATATGGCCAGAAGGAACAGAAGAGTTTCTAAAAGCAGTGGCTTTAGAAGATCTAAAGAGAAAGAAGAAGATAAAAGCTGCTACAATTGTAACAAACATGGTCACTACAAAATTTACTGTCCTGATCTTCAGAGAGACAATCAAAAGAAAGGAAGTCATCAGAAGGATAACTTCAGAAACAAATTTAAGGTGGATTTTATGGCAACATGGGAAGAGCTAGATGATGAAGATACATAAAAAGCAGATGAAGCCAATCTGGCGCTGATGGCTCACACATCTGAAGAAAGACTTTTATCTAAAATAGAGTTTGAAGACGGAGATGAGGTATATTAATATTTTGACTTTATTTTATGCATGAACGAGCTCATGAATCGTTGCAAAGATCAAGCCAGTCGCGTCAAAATTTAAAAAAAAGAAAATTTAATTTTGAATGAAGAATTAAAAGAAATCAACACATCTCAAAATGAATGTTCTACTTTAAGTAAGCATGATATAACATTTCATAATTTCATCACATCTGACATTGACAGAACTAAACTTGCATATATGATTTATGGAATTAGTAAAAGCAATAGAGAAGGTTTAGGGTACAATGAAAATTATTCTAGTTCTAATACGTCATTGTATAAAGTGTCCCCAGATCCTTATTCTTCTAGCATTGCTCAGACAATGCTAAGCAGTTATTTTGTTCCTGATGCTAAGAATGTAAAAGTTATAAATCTGACAGAACCTATCAATCAGATGTTGAAAGGTATTATAATATTAGAACCTGATAGTCCAAAAGTTATGATTACATCAGTATACAAAACATCTAAATCACAGGCTAAGAAAGTTTCAGAAACTAAGCTTGAAAATAACTCCAGTCAAAGTTTTTGGAAACAAAAAACATGGAGTGAAGCTAAACCTTTTTACATGGCAAAATGACATGATAGGAAAGATCCTGAAAGGATCCATATGTGTATGGGTACCTAAATCTCAAATTGTCTTTTCTACAAATATGCCTAAAGGAAAAGATGGGAAACCAATCGTGGTATCTGGACAGTGGCTGCTCACGTCATATGAAGAGAGAAAGTCGTTGTTCCAAACCCTGAATCTGAAAGTGGAAGGAAGTGTGGGTTTTGGAGGAGGCCAGAAAGGAAAGATCATTGGTACATGTTGTCGCTCCCAGGATTTTCATCCAGGTACAAACGCGAAAGTGGCGCGGAAAACAGAGTCGCCAGCAATGTATATTTATTCCAAGAGAGGGAAAGGAAACACCGCGTAAACCTGAGGAAGAGGGAAAGGAATGGTCATCGCAACCATAGCCTGGGTTCGGGAGTCGGTTACGCGAGGGGAAGGTACTAGCACCCCACGCGTCCATCGTACTCAATGGGATCCACGCTTGTTGTCTAATCTAATGGTGAGTTATCCTAAAATCTATGGCTGTACTAAAACGGGGGAGGAGAAAACAAAGACAGACTCGGTAGGACATCGTCGTCCTAGGCCTACGTACTCCCTTTGTGCAATGGGAAATTCATAGTCAACGTAGTTCAGACCAAGTTCTTTTTGTGTTTTTTATGAGCGAGGTTAAGTTCGCGTCCGGCAGTTAGGGTCGATACCTGTAAATAGCCTTTAATTTGACGATCCCGAAGGACAAAAATGATTTGAAATTTGTTTGTATTTTATAAGACAGAAGTGACTTGAGTTAGTTCATAACCCACCTTGAACCAAAGTCTATGACACGGGAACGAATGCGTCGCATGGTCGTCCCCAATGGGACGTATGCTCAACACTCTAGAAGAGAGAAGGGGGACCCCTTAATCTTCACTTACTATATTTAAGGCTTGTGTGCAAGGCAAGTTGACCTTATTAAGTATCTTAGAAATGTTAAGAGATGAGAAGAGGGACTCAAAAGAAAAGAAAAAAAACACTAAGGGGATTCTATCCTAATGTTATCATGCAAAGATGGCCCTAAGGGGAGGTTTGAGAACAACCTAAGCCTAAAGAAAAGAAAAGATGAGAGAAAGAAAGAGTGAGGGTGAACATGGATGACTATCCACACCCTCAAATAACTTACCTTTGCCTCTGCATAAAAGATTAGTACAAAACAGACATAAGCAACAACAAGACAAATGAAACCCCAAACAAGTCACAACCCAAAGAGAAATGGTTACAAACCAAATGAAACTCATCCAAGTCAGAATGTCCACCATAGAGGTGACCCATAATGTTTACCAAACAAGATCAAGCAAATAGAATGCAAACCAGTGGCAAAAAACACAAGAAAGCCATCAAAGAAGGAGTAGAAGAAGAATGAGTGGATATGCAAGGTGATCATGCAAGAATGCTTCAAATAATATCCAAGTAAGAATGTGGATGACCTAAATATGTGCCTAAACATGCTATACAAGTGTCACATGAGGCACACAAACAAGTATCCAAGCATTAAGAATCATTAGAAGAAGGAGAAGGAAGCATGTAAGTGAAACATGTTCAAGTATGCAAGGTGAAACATGAATAACATATGACATGAATGCAAAGCTCCAAGGTCAGAAACATATATCAAATGAAGTGAAAAGGGATGATATGGCATGGTATACACGAACCAAACATAAGTCATGAATGAGCACAGATGAGAAGAGGTGAGAAGATAAGTCAAAAAGAGGCATGTAAATCAAGCATAGAACATATGCACAAAGCATGCAACAACCTCACACCAATGACCTATAATTGCAATAAAGTGACCTATGAAAATTCAAACATGGTTTATGAAGTCAAAGAAGCAACCCCAAATGATGGCACAAGTGCCTTCTCAAACAAGTAATCAAACATGATCAAAGATGTGCATAAAAGAAGACCTCAAACAAAGAGCAATCAACAATTATCAAAACACATTTAAGAAATACCAAATTAATTCTCAAAACACCTCAACCAGGGGTAAACATCATGTTAAAAACTCATGCAAAAATTCACAAGATAAGTCACTCAAACAATCATGCAAAGATCAAGTAGGAAACATGATTCAATATGCAAAAGAGAGGGACTAAAATGCAATATAAAATGGTCTTAAAAATATGAGAAAAATGTTTTTATGCACTTCAATATGTTGGTGAAACAATGCAAAAATAATGAGTTCAAAATGTTTTATATGCTTTGAAAAATAAAATCAGCAAGTTAGGGTATGCATATATGGAATAAATTAAAAAGAAATTAACCAAATAATTAATTCAGATGCTGAAAATAAAATAAAAATGAAAAATAAAATTTGGAAAAATTTTATAAAGCCCTAAATATGCTTCATGAATTTTTTTAATAATTTTTTAATGCACAAAACTATTTTAAAAAATTAAAATGCAAACAATGCAATTAAATAAAATAAAACAAGTAGGGGGTGTATATAGCAGGCAGCACACGTTCAAAAATAGACATGGGCTTAAAGGAGGGGTACAAAAAGCAGGTCCAGCCCAAAAAAACATCAGCGAAAAAAAAAAAATATACAATGAAACCCAGTCAACGGTCAGACTCAACACTCACCATTGGATCCATCTAACGCGTGGCATCAAGTCAATCAATACAACATGTAATCATGATCAACGCTTCAGATTAAATATATATAGTAAAAAGCATACACGTGCACACACAAAATCCACTCAGAAATTAAAAAAGAACACGTGATAAGCACATGCCACATTAATGCGTTGGCAACCATACAACCATCAGATGAATCCAACGTCCAAGATCAGTCAATAAAAAACAAAAGTAAATGTGATGCGTGGTGCAGATTGAAGGTGCACACTACTAAGCATGGAATGACATACACACAACCACTAAAATAAAACAGATTTTTTAAAAACGTGGCAACGCTGTGGATCGTTAGATCAAGGCAATGGACGGTGAGATTGTGTCTTCAACCTTGGAAACCCTAGCTTCACCGGAAAGCACACCAGACGTCGGAGCCCTAGCTCCGGTCGTCTTCCACGGCGACCTGCAACCCAAAATTTCCCAGAAAATGCAAACGAGTATACCATTTTGTCCAGATTTTCACCAGGATCACAAATATCATATTATTTTTCACAAACAACCAACACACAAGACAAATCGAACGAAATAAGTTAGGGTTCAAAACTTTCAAACTCACAATACAACCATGATACAGATCCAATCTCAAAATAAAATATATCAGCATCATCAGTGAATATCATAGATCATTATGCGCATCAAAAAATTGAGTTTTAAGAGCATGTAATTGTGACTAACCTGAGACCTTGAATAGCTTGAAATACTCCAAGAAACCCGTCTGCACGCTCCAGATCACACCACAGCAATCCCTAATTGCAAAATAAATGCAATTAGGGCTTGAATCTGACCTAGATCTTGAGTTTTGGAGAAGAGGTCCCCAAATTCGTACCCTATAATACACTTATTATTAGCTTCAGATGATGGTAGGTTTGTGTTCTATGGAGGCCAAGGATTAAGAATGTGAAAGAGGTTTGTGGAAAGCTCTTGTGTGAGATGAGATTCGAAGGAGAAAAGGTTTTAGGGTGAAAAGTGAAATCTGACCAAACTAGCGTGCCTCCTCTCCAATGAGTGTATGAGTTAGCTTATATACTCTAGGTTATTCCCCTGAATATCATTAAAGTCTTGTTAATTCCTTGATTAATGAGTTTTCAATGATTTTGCAAATTAGCATTTTGAGTTATACACCCTCCTCTATGCGTGTACACCCAAGCCTTGTATGATGGATCACTCATTTTTCAATTGCTAATCACACCTGAATGGAATTTGGGCTTTGGAATATCTTGATTCATGAGTTTTGATGCTTCTTGCAAAATTGCATAATGTGAAATAAATGATGAATAAGTCATGGAATGAAGTGAAATAAAGGTCACAAATGATCCTCATGAGGTGCACTTGGATGTTAGAATGTGACTTGAAGCAATAGAACTAATTATAGGTCAATATGAACCAAAATGCAAAAGGTGTAAAAATGGAACCATGAGAAAACCCTAAAAACCATTTTGCCTTCTTTTGATCATAACTTGAGTTTCACAAATGATATGGAGACCATCTAGTACTTGTTGGAAAGGGGAGAAAAATATCTTCAACTTTCATGTTTGAGAAAAATTCATTTGAAGTCTCCTTGATGATGAAAAGTCAAGTTGAATGTAGTGTAAAAACTTGCCAAAAATGGAAACTTTCAAATTACAGGTCATTTCCATATTTGGTAACTTTTGCACAAACTCTTAATTCTTGATAAATGGTATGAAACTTGACCCTTGAAGACCATATGAGGATGTGAGACCTTGAAAACCTTGAAGAGAACCTCAGAATTCCACAGTTGACTTCCCCTCTCACTGTTGACTTTTCCCCAATTCTCCTGACTTTCAATCAATTGACCAATTGAACCTCTTATGAACCAAATTGATGGACAATTTTCCATTCCTAGATACTTAGGGACCCAAGGAATACCATGGAATCAAGTCTTGCCCAAAAAATCAGAAATAAACAGATTTTATAGCAAACCCTAATTTTAGTACCCTCAGTCTAGGAGGAAATAACACATCCTCTAAATCCAAATTCCTCTGAATATGATGTGTATCCTCTCCAACAAAGACAAGATATGCCATTTGGTGATGATAAAAACCCAAGGAGCTTGCCCATTGGAGCAATAAACCCAAAAATCTCAAAACCCTAGTTTCTGCACTAGTTAGGAGAGAGTGGTTCACTTGAGATCTCTTGCCAATTGTGAACTCCTGATGATGTGATAGACCAAATAGGATCTATTGAGCCCCAAGGCCCCTTAGTGACTCAAATAATGGTGGCATCAATAACCATTTCTCCTCTTAATCTCTTGGACAATACAAGGACTCTTGCTTGACCCTTTGAAGAACATCTTCTCCTCTTGAACTGCCTCAGGCACCTTGACCCCATGCTAAGAACCAATGATATGCACACATGATAATGCAAAAATGAAATGAAACATAAGCCAGTTAGTACTAAGGTAGGAGAGCAAAATTTGGGGTGCTACAGCTACCCCTATGCAATCAACTGGGTCCTGAAGGTATGATAGCGACGACTTTCAGACATTCCAGGATACACGGGGATTGAATACCGAAAGAACCCTGGAAATTTGCTAATGGTGAGTATAACTAAATGGAGCGTGCTAAAAAATAAGGAGTATGACCTCAACCATACTCACAAAAATAAGACGAATACGACCTCAATCGTACTCGCAAAGGAAGACTGACCTCGATCACCCTACCCACAAAGAAAAAAGATGAATACGACCTCAATCGTACTCACAAAGGAAGACTGACCTCAATCACTCTACCCACAAAAATAAGACGAATACGAACGCGAAAGTGGTGCGGAACACATAGTCGCCAGCAATGTATATTTATCCCACGAGAGGGAAAGGGAACACCGCATAAACCTAAGGAAGAGGGAAAGGAATGGTCATTGCAACCATAGCCTGGGTTCGGGAGTCGGTTACGCAAAGGGAAGGTGTTAGCACCCCACGCGTCCATCGTACTCGATGGGATCCACGCTTGTTGTCTACTCTAAGGGTGAGTTATCCTAAAATCTATGGCTGTACTGAAATAGGGAAGGGGAAAACAAAGACAGACCCGGTAGGACGTCTTCGTCCTAGGCCTACGTACTCCCTTTGTGCAATGGGAAATTCAAAGTCAACGTAGTTCGGACCAAGTTCTTTTTGTGTTTTTTATGAGCGACGTTAAGTTCGCGTCCGGCAGTTAGGGTCGATGCCTGTTTGCGACAAAACGGAAAGTAACGTGCCCTTTTTGAAAATTGCCTTAAGTTTGACAATCCCGAAGGACAAAAATGATTTGAAATTTGTTTGTATTTTTTAAGACAGAAGTGACTTGAGTTAGTTCATAACCCACCTTGTACCAAAGTCTATGACACGGGAACGAATGCGTCGCATGGTCGTCCCCAATGGGACGTATGCTCAACACTCTAGAAGAGAGAAGGGGGACCCCTCAATCTTCACTTCCTATATTTAAGGCTTGTGTGCAAGGCAAGTTGACCTTATTAAGTATCTTAGAAATGTTAAGAGATGAGAAGAGGGACTCAAAAGAAAAGAAAAAAAACACTAAGGGGATTCTATCCTAATGTTATCATGCAAAGATGGCCCTAAGGGGAGGTTTGAGAACAACCTAAGCCTAAAGAAAAGAAAATATGAGAGAAAGAAAAAGTGAGGGTGAACATGGATGACTATCCACACCCTCAAATAACTTACCTTTGCCTCTGCATAAAAGATTAGTACAAAACAGACATAAGCAACAACAAGACAAATGAAACCCCAAACAAGTCACAACCCAAAGAGAAATGGTTACAAACCAAATGAAACTCATCCAAGTCAGAATGTCCACCATAGAGGTGACCCATAATGTTTACCAAACAAGATCAAGCAAATAGAATGCAAACCAGTGGCAAAACACACAAGAAAGCCATCAAAGAAGGAGTAGAAGAAGAATGAGTGGATATGCAAGGTGATCATGCAAGAATGCTTCAAATAATATCCAAGTCAGAATTTGGATGACCTAAATATGTGCCTAAACATGCTATACAAGTGTCACATGAGGCACACAAACAAGTATCCAAGCATTAAGAATCATTAGAAGAAGGAGAAGGAAGCATGTAAGTGAAACATGTTCAAGTATGCAAGGTGAAACATGAATAACATATGACATGAATGCAAAGCTCCAAGGTCAGAAACATATATCAAATGAAGTTCAAAGGGATGATATGGCATGGCATACACGAACCAAACTTAAGTCATGAATGAGCACAGATGAGAAGAGGTGAGAAGATAAGTCAAAAAGAGGCATGTAAATCAAGCATAGAACATATGCACAAAGTATGCAAAAACCTCACACCAATGACCTATAATTGCAATCAAGTGACCTATAATAATTCAAACATGGTTTATGAAGTCAAAGAAGCAATCCCAAATGATGGCACAAGTGCCTTCTCAAACAAGTAAACAAACATGATCAAAGATGTGCATAAAAGAAGACCTCAAACAAAGAGCAACCAAACAATTAGTAAAGCATCTTCCAAAATTACCAAATTAATTCTCAAGAGTCCTAAAACAGGGATAAACATTATGTTAAAACCTCATACAAAAATTCACAAGATAAGTCACTCAAACAGTCATGCAAAGATCAAGTAAGAAACATGAGTCAATATGCAAAAGAGAGGGACTAAAATGCAACATGAAATGGTCCTAAAAATATGAGAAAAATGTTTGTATGCACTTCAATATGCTGACGAAACAATACGAAAAGAATGAGTTCAAAATGTTTTATATGCTATGAAAAATAAAATCAGCAAGTTAGGGTATGCATATATGGAATAAATTAAAAAGAAATTAAACAAATAATTAATTCAGATGCTGAAAATAAAATAAAAATGAAAAATAAAATTTGGAAAAATTTTATAAAGCCCTAAATATGCTTCATGAATTTTTTTTTATAATTTTTTAATGCACAAAACTATTTTAAAAAATTAAAATGCAAACAATGCAATTAAATAAAATAAAACAAGTAGGGGGTGTATATAGCAGGCAGCACACGTTCAAAAATAGACATGGGCTTAAAGGAGGGGTGCAAAAAGTAGGTCCAGCCCAAAAAAACATCAGCGAAATAAAAAAAAAAGATACAATGAAACCCAGTCAACGGTCAGACTTAACACTCACCATTGGATCCATCTAACGCGTGGCATCAAGTTAATCAATACAACATGTAATCATGATCAACGCTTCAGATTAAATGTATATAGTAAAAAGCATACACGTGCACACACAAAATCCACTCAGAAATTAAAAAAGAACACGTGATAAGCACATGCCACATTAATGTGTTGGCAACCATACAACCATCAGATGAATCCAACGTCCAAGATCAGTCAATAAAAAACAAAAGTAAATGTGATGCGTGGTGCAGATTGAAGGTGCACACTACTAAGCATGGAATGACATACACACAACCACTAAAATAAAACAGATTTTTTAAAAACGTGGCAACGCTGTGGACCGTTAGATCAAGGCAATGGACGGTGAGATTGTGTCTTCAACCTTGGAAACCCTAGCTTCACCGGAAAGCACACCAGACGCCGGAGCCCTAGCTCCGGTCGTCTTCCCCGGCGACCTGCAACCCAAAATTTCCCAAAAAATGCAAACGAGTATACCATTTTGTCCAGATTTTCACAAGGATCACAAATATAATATTATTTTTCACAAACAACCAACACACAAGACAAATCGAACGAAATAAGTTAGGGTTCAAAACTTTCAAACTCACAATACAACCATGATACACGTCCAATCTCAAAATAAAATATATCAGCATCATCAGTGAATATCATATTTCATTATGCACATCAAAAAATTGAGTTTTAAAAGCATGCAATTGTGACTAACCTGAGACCTTGAATAGCTTGAAATACTCCAAGAAACCCGTCTGCACGCTCCAGATCACACCACAGCAATCCCTAATTGCAAAATAAATGCAATTAGGGCTTGAATCTGACCTAGATCTTGAGTTTTGGAGAAGAGGTCCCCAAATTCGTACCCTATAATACACTTGTTATTAGCTTCAGATGATGGTAGGTTTGTGTTCTATGGAGGCCAAGGATTAAGAATGTGAAAGAGGTTTGTGGAAAGCTCTTGTGTGAGATGAGATTCGAAGGAGAAAAGGTTTTAGGGTGAAAAGTGAAATCTGACCAAACTAGCGTGCCTCCTCTCCAACGAGTGTATGAGTTAGCTTATATACTCTAGGTTATTCCCCTGAATATCATTAAAGTCTTGTTAATTCCTTGATTAATGAGTTTTCAATGATTTTGCAAATTAGCATTTTGAGTTATACACCCTCCTCCATGCGTGTACACCCAAGCCTTGTATGATGGATCACTCATTTGTCAATTGCTAATCACACCTGAATGGAATTTGGGCTTTGGAATATCTTGATTCATGAGTTTTGATGCTTCTTGCAAAATTGCATAATGTGAAATAAATGATGAATAAGTCATGGAATGGAGTGAAATAAAGGTCACAAATGATCCTCATGAGGTGCACTTGGATGTTAGAATGTGACTTGAAGCAATAGAACCAATTATAGGTCAATATGAACCAAAATGCAAAAGGTGTAAAAATGGAACCATGAGAAAACCCTAAAAACCATTTTGCCTTCTTTTGATCATAACTTGAGTTTCACAAATGATATGGAGACCATCTAGTACTTGTTGGAAAGGGGAGAAAAAGATATTCAACTTTCATGTTTGAGAAAAATTCATTTGAAGCCTCCTTGATGATGAAAAGTCAAGTTGAATGTAGTGTAAAAACTTGCCAAAAATGGAAACTTTCAAATTACAGGTCATTTCCATATTTGGTAACTTTGGTACAAACTCTTAATTCTTGATAAATGGTATGAAACTTGACCCTTGAAAACCATATGAGGATCTGAAAACTTGAAAACCTTGAAGAGAACCTCAGAATTCCACAGTTGACTTCCCCTCTCACTGTTGACTTTTCCCCAATTCTCCTGACTTTCAATCAATTGACCAATTGAACCTCTTATGAACCAAATTGATGGACAATTTTCCATTCCTAGATACTTAGGGACCCAAGGAATACCATGGAATCAAGTCTTGCCCAAAAAATCAGAAATAAACAGATTTTATAGCAAACCCTAATTTTAGTACCCTCAGTCTAGGAGGAAATAACACATCCTCCAAATCCAAATTCCTCTGAATATGATGTGTATTCTCTCCAACAAAGACGAGATATGCCATTTGGTGATGATAAAAACCCAAGGAGCTTGCCCATTGGAGCAATAAACCCAAAAATCTCAAAACCATAGTTTCTGCACTGGTTAGGAGAGAGTGGTTCACTTGAGATCTCTTGCCAATTGTGAACTCCTGATGATGTGATAGACCAAATAGGATCTCTTGAGCCCCAAGGCCCCTTAGTGACTCAAATAATGGTGGCATCAATAACCATTTCTCCTCTTAATCTCTTGGACAATACAAGGACTCTTGCTTGACCCTTTGAAGAACATCTTCTCCTCTTGAACTGCCTCAGGCACCTTGACCCCATGCTAAGAACCAATGATATGCACACATGATAATGTAAAAATGAAATGAAACATAAGCCAGTTAGTACTAAGGTAGGAGAGCAAATTTTGGGGTGCTACACATGTACCATTGGTAACTCTCTAACTCATATCAATAAAGTTTGGCTAGTAGATGGCTTAAAGCATAATCTACTAAGATAAGTCAATTGTGTGATAGTGGTTGTGAAGTGATATTTAATAATAATTTCCGTTCAATTGTTAATGCTGACAAAACCATTGTGTTCAAAGGGAAAGAGAAGAGAAATGTTTATAAAATTAATCTTTCAGAATTGACTGATTAGAAGGTCGTTTGCCTAATGACAATGAGTGATGAGAAATGGATTTGGCACAAAAGGTTATGTTATGCTAGCTGGAGATTAATCTCCAAACTTAGCAAGCAAAAACTTGTTAAAGGGTTGTCAGGCCTTTACTATCACTCAGATGCTCTCTGTGGAGCTAGTCAGGTAAAAAAGATTGTGAAAACCTATTTTAAAACTAAAAACATTATTTTTACCTCTAGACCCTTAGAATTACTTCACATTGATCTATTTGGTCATATTGGGACTGCTTCGATTAGTGGGAAGAAATATGATTTGGTCATTGTTGATGATTTTAGTAGATGGACTTGGGTAAAATTTCTCCAATCTAAATATGAAATGTACGAAGTATTTAAAACCTTTTGCATTCAATAACAATCTAAAATGGAAGTAAAGATCTTAAAAGTTAGAAGTGATCATGGTGGAGAGTTTGAAAATGAGCCATCTGAATCTTTTTGTGAAAGATATGGAATTATCCATGAGTTCTCTTCTCCAAAAACTCCACAACAAAATGGGATTGTAGAAAGAAATAACACGTCTTTACAAGAAATGGAAAGAACCATGATATATGAAAACAAACTTCCAAAGTACTTGTGGACAAAAGTTGTTAATACGTCCTGTTATAATCAGAACAAAATCTATATTAGACCAATTCCGAATAAAACATTGTATGAATTATTTAAAGGTAGGAGACCAAGCATCTCTTATTTTCATCAATTTGGATGTACCTGTTACATTTTGAATAATAAGTTCTACCTAAAGAAATTTGATGCTAAAGCTCAAAAGACTATCTTTTTTGGGATACGCTGAACGCTCAAAAGCATACATAGTGTACAACTTAGAAATTAGAATGGTTGAAGAGTCTGTGCACGTTAAATTTGATGACAAATTGCCTGACTATGAAAAGTCAGAGACTATGGATCCAATTGATAATCTTGCAGGGAATCAGAATTCTGAAGAACAGTTTGTGGTATGTATTCCAAAAGAAAAGAGTTTAGATGATGGTCTATTAGAATATAATACCAGAACTGAAGAAATACCAAAAGCTGCAGAAAATGAAGCTACTCCAAATAATCCTACTACTACAAATTCAGTAATTATTCAAAATGGTTCTGAAGCCTCTATTCTACCTAAGAGATCATTTAAATATAAAACGCCTCATCCAGAAGGGCAAATCATTGGGAATAAGGACGAGTCATTAAGAACCATATCAGCTTTCAAAAATGATCAATCAATGCTTGGACTTATCTCATTCACAAATTCTACCTCTATTTATGATGCCTTATTAGATGATGGGTGGATTGTGGCTATGCAAGATGAACTGAATCAATTTCAAAGAAATGATGTGTGGGATCTTGTTCCAAGACCACAGTTGAAGAACATCATTGGTACTAGGTGGGTTTTTCAAAACAAACTGAACGAACAAGGAGAAGTTGTGAGGAACAAAGCTAGACTTGTAGCTCAGGGCTGTAGTCAACAAGAAGGAATTGATTTCTTTGAAACCTTTTCTCATGTGGCAAGGTTAGAGGCAGTAAGACTTCTTTTCTTTTATACTATTAATCACAACATTGTGCTTCATCAGATGGACGTCAAAAGTGCTTTTCTGAATGCAATTATTACTGAAGAAGCGTATATTAAACAACCTCCTGGATTTGAAGATCCAAACCATCCAGACTTTGTCTACAAGCTTAAGAAATCTCTCTATGGACTCAAACAATATCCAAGGGCTTGGTAAGAGAGACTGGGTAATTTTCTGCTTGAGAATGGTTTTTATAAAGGTAAAGTTGACACTACACTATTTAGGAAAACTCTAAGTGAAAAAATTTTGATTGTTCAAATTTATGTTGATGACATAACTTTTGGTACTACTAATGCATCTTAATGCCAAGAATTTTCAAAGACCGTGCAGGCTGAATTTGAGATGAGCATGATGGGTGAATTAAAATAATTTCTTGGAATTCAAATCAATCAAAGAAAAGAAGGTACATACATTCATCAGTCAAAGTACACAAGAGAACTTTTGAAGAAGTTCAATCTTGATGATTGCAAAGTCATGTCAACTCCTAATCATCCCACCTGCAACCTGAATAATGAATAGTGCAGTGCCGAAGTGGATCTGACTAAATATCGAGGTAAGATAGGTTCCTTACTCTATCTCATTGCTTCCAAGCTAGATATTTTATTCATTGTATGTTTGTGTGCAAGATTCCAATCAGGTCCTAGAGAAATCAATTAACAGTTGTTAAGAGGATCTTTAGATATTTGAAAGGAACAAGTAATCTTGGACTTCTTTACAAGAAATCCACAAATTATAAGCTAGTTGGATTATATGATGTTGACTATGCCAGGGATATAATTGAGAGGAAATATACAAGTGGAAACTGTCAATTCTTAGGTGAAAACCTTATATCTTGGGCTTTCAAAAGACAAGCAACCATTGCTCTGTCTACAGCAGAAACATAATACATCTCAGTTGCTAAATGTTGCACTCAACTACTATGGATGAAGTATCATCTAGAATACTATCATATTTTTGGAAACAATATTCCTATCTATTGTGATAACACTGCTGCTATGTTTCTAACAAAGAATCTGATTCAACATTCTAGAACTAAGCATATTGAAATCAAACACCATTTTATTAGGGACTATGTTCAGAAGGGTATAAAAGATGTTCAGTTTATTGATATTGACCATTAGTGGACTGATATATTTACAAAACCCTTAGCTATCGCAAGATTTGATTTTATACGGAAAAGTCTGAACATTATTTTTGTTGATGAATAATGCTCAAAGTCTAAATGGAGTATCAAAACCTGTTGGTAATCAGAAGTAATTTGAATTATAATTTGTCAAACCATATTCTAATGATAGACAGGTTCTGAGGAACATCGGTGTTTTGAAACTCTAAAGGAAACTTGGATTCTGATAGCACTCAGATGGAATACAGTATATCATTAAGTTTGGAAAAATTTCTAAGTGTGGTCTATAAGCTTTGTTTGTAGAGTTTGCTGAATCTCTCTCATTCTTGATTGCTTTATTATTTAAGTAGATAATAAATGTTTAATTCTATGATTTGTGCTTTGAATTAACAATTGGACTAATTTTGAGTTCTGACAAAATAAAAATCTTTGTCTTATATATCCTCTGAAAAATTGAGCTTTAGTAAAACATTGACTTGTTGATGGAAAGTTGTCTCAGAAACTCTGTTTCTAGTGGAACTGTTGGAAACATTCAACAAGGCCAATCCTACATGTACTTGATTTTCAAGCAAAATTACCTTAAGTATTCAACCTTGGTTGTTGTGTTTTCTCAAAAGTAATTGTTCTTGAGGCTGAAGGGACATTCCTATCACTCTTATTTTTCAAATTTGTCCTGAAATTTGGTTCTTAAAAGGAGTGTACTAACAAAGATTCAGATTCATTTTTACTCAGACTCATTATCGTCCAAACATTTAATGCATGTTTGCTTATCTGTAATAAATCACCATTCTATATGTTATAACTGCATATGAGTTTTACTCGATTTTATGTATTAACTTCTATATAAGATAGTATTGTGAAATCATTGTTCTCTACTAGAATTTCTTTTCTTTTCAATATGTCTTCAAAGACCATTAAAGGAGAGATCTATGATCTAGATATTCTGAAGGAATATACAGTTGACCTCATTGAATTGACGGCGGTTAATCTTTCATGGATAGTCTCAGATATTCATTTTCAGAAATGGGATGTATATTTTGCAGTGTTTAATGGACTAATTTATCCAGATCTTATGAAAGAATTTTGGGCAAATGCTCATGTTAATTAGAGTAAGTTAGATGATTGTCAGATTCTATCTATTATGTTTGGTTTTCTTGTTATGATCAACTCTACACTCATTTCTCAAACAATAAATTATAAAGAGAATGGATTACTGTTGAAGATTACAGACAAGACAATAGGTTTTTGAATCTCATTAACAACATCTATGACAGTGAAGGCCCTGCTACAA